>JAAIIK010000032.1:3279813-3308938 GCA_014706435.1 Silurus glanis
AGCTCTGCAATTCAATATGGTACAGATAGTATGCTTTTATTTCTTTGGTTCAGACAGCAAAGGATCAATTTACTTAAGTGCCTTCTGACTTCTAACGCATGGCCCCTTCACAAAACCAGCCTTTATAGTGCAATAAATCCAGGCATTTTTTTTCCCCTGTTTTGTGAAGATGCAGCTCTACCTCTGCCATGTTAATCTCTATTCTATGTGACCCCTCAGGTCTCCGTAGTGTTGTGATGCATCTTTTTCACGTAGCAGCAGTGGTGTTGAGAGAACGCCCTTGAGAAACAGTTTAACGAGGAGAAATCGACCTACATAGAAAATGTTGGTCACTTTCTAAATAATAAATTATAGGGCACCTCCTGATAATTATATATAAATAAATCGTTATTTAAATGTGTTAAATATGTTAAAAACGATGCATCGCGATACAAAGGACTTCCATCTGAGAGAGAGATGGATAGATAATATAGAAAAGAGCAGGAGAGAGACTGTATATTTCTGTATATTTGTAATATAATACAGGTTTCTGTATCATGTGTTTGTAATCCTGGTTGTATTTGATCGTTTCTCTCGAACAGGATGCAAGCTGCTCTATAAGCACGACTACGCCAAGCAGCACGGAGGTCAGAGCCGAGTTTGCGCGTACTGCAGCAATGTGACCCACAAAAGCCTCCAGAATCACTTCGGGGGCAAACTGGAGGAGTTCTGCTCCAAAGAGTGCATGTCTCTCTACACCGTTCTCTTCTACGAGGTCAGATCAGAATAACGAATACCTTATGGCTGAAAAGAATGTGTGCTAGTCATAAGGTTTTATGTCTACGTTTGCTGATATGGTGGTTGTTGTGTTGCTTTGCGTTCGACATACCTAGCGATAGAATCATTTAACAGCTCGATACACTCTCACATGTAGTGTGAACTCTAGCGACTGTTGTGTGTAAAAATCTCAAACACGCACATCGGGCACCAACACCCAGGAGTCATAGAGCTCACACTTTTTTCTTTTTTTTTTCCCTCCCCCATACTGGCGTGTTTAACGTGAACATTCACTGTATCTGCATGATCATATGCATTGTTCTGCCCCTTTATCAGTGTACAGGTTCTCCAGTGATACTGAAAGGTGAGCGTATGTTCTATTTGCTTCTGTCAATAGATGGCAAAGTGTCATGCTTGTAGGAATCAGGGACCGCTTAAAGAGAGCATCAGATGGGACGAAATGGTCCGACACTTCTGCAACCTGCAGTGTTTGTTGCATTTTTGCTCCAAGAGTATCATCCCTGACCAGCCAAACAGCAACGGTACGGCCCGATATCGTGAACTTTTTTTAATCATTGTTTTGTCTAAAATGGGAAAGGATAATGCCATTTATTTTTGCTTTCAAAACTGTTAAAAAATCATTCAAAATATAAAGAATGGCTTGAAATTATGGAAGCATAATATTTCGAGAGCATGTCTACACTAGCAGTTTAATGGTACACAAAATTCACTTCCTCCTACGACCGGGTGTCACGTAACAGTTTTTGTTGTGTGCACCATAATACTTAATTCTGTGTAACTGATGTACACAAACGTGGACACTTATACTGCCACCTGGTGGTGTCGGAAAAGAAAAACTCTTTACATAGAAATTTCAAGATGGCGGAGAACACATCTGAAAAGTCAGTCACATGAGACCAAAACGTCCTCAAGGTAAAAAAGCTAATAAAATTTTATTTCTTGATTCTTGTTGAGTTATGCATAATAGTGTTGTATGAGTAATATGGCATGAAAATTGTACCAATTTTTTGTAACAGTAAAGATTTACTATGCTGCTTAACTTAAGGTCCACATATGTGGACAATGGGACTTAGCTTCCTTAAAAATGTAAAACCTTTAGCAAAAAATGTAACTGTGAAAACATAGTTTGGGAAGAATTTGTTACAAAACATACATTTACAATAGTTTACAACAGTATAAATTGACATTGCATGTGTGATAAATAACTTTACATTGATTTTTATTAAATTTTTTGCATATCATTTCCAGAGCGTAGTCCTCTGTCAAAGGCACTGGAATTAGTACTGGAGTCGATTGCTGGGGACAACTCAGAGGTAGAGGACTTATCTGACATTGATGACCCCATAGAGGATGTTGATTACCGTCCTCCACAACAGGAGCCAAGCAGCAGTGAGGAGGAGAGTAGTGGGGATGAAGACCCCACTTCACAGTCCACTGTGACCAGCCGGGGACGTAAACGCCACCATAGTGAGTCTGATGGCTCAAACAATGACCCTGAAGAGCCAACACCAGGACCAAGCTTTCAAGGACAACCCAAGCAAGGACGAGGAGTGTGCTGGAGGACTGCTCAACTGACCCCAAACCTAGTCCAGTTTGAGCCTGGGGAGGAAACTGAGCAGGACAGAGAAAGCTGGACCACACTGGACTATGTAAACCAGTATATTGATAAAGATTTAATAAAACTGATTGTAAACTGCTCCAATGCTACAACACTAGCTAGGAGTGGGTACCCACTCAGCACATCAGTTGACGAGATGTTTCATTTCTTTGGTGCCTCAATTTTGATGTCCTGTGTTCCGTACCCACAAATCAGGATGTACTGGTCCAGCGCGTTAAGTTTCCCAGCAATCACAGAAAGATTCACACGCGACAGATTTTACAAACTGAGGCACTCAATAAAGGTGGTCATCGATGATGACATTCCAGAAGACCTGAGGGAATGCGACAAATTCTGGAAGGTGAGACCTTTTCTTGACCGCATTCTTAAAGGCTGCAGGTCTCAGACAAGACCCGAGAGCGTTTCTATTGATGAGCAAATCATCCCATTTACAGGAGCCTGTTCTTTTCGACAATATCTGCCAATGAAGCCCAATCCAGTTGGCATGAAAAACTTTGTTTGTGCTTCACCAGAAGGCATCATGCTCGACTTTGAATTATATCAGGGTGCAGATGCACTGATTGCACAGGTCCAGGAACCAGGTGAACTGGGTTTGGGAGGTTTGGTCATTGATCGTCTGTCTGAAACTCTCCACCCTGGTACAAAAGTGTACTGCGATCGGTTCTTTACATCCATCAAAACTGTAAATCGAATGATGGCGAAGCAGGTGTACCTGACTGGTACAGTTTTGAAGAATCGGGTTTCCGAAGCAGTGCTGATGCTACCAAGTGACAAAACAATGAAAAAGAATGGAAGAGGTACCTCAGCACAAGTTACCACTGAAGATGGGAAAATTTGTGTTGTAAAGTGGTATGACAACAAGCCGGTATTGATGCTGTCTGTTGTTCATGATGCACAGCCTGAAGACACCTGCAAGCGATGGGACAAGAAACAGAAACAATATGTGTCTATCAGACGACCAAATATTGTTCGTGAATACAACAAGATGGGTGGGGTTGACCTCACAGACAGGATGATCAGCTACTATAGAATGAGTGTCCGTACCAAGAAGTGGACGCTTCGGATGCTAATGCACTTCACAGATGTTGCTTTAGCCAACAGCTGGCTACTGTATCGCCAAGACCACACAGTACGTGGCACACCAAGAAAGGGCATCATGCAATTTCTTGAATTCCGAATGGAAGTGGCTAAGACATTCTTGGCCCAACATAACAATGCACAGGAGGACAGTACAGACCTCTCAGAACAGGAAGACAACACAGACCATTCAGAGCCAAAGAAAAAGCGTTCTGTGAAGGAAGTGCCTCACATCTCAGTCCGCAGAAGGGCTAATGCACATCTTCCAGAGGTGGTCAACCTGAAGAATGCAGCGCGCTGCAGAGCGACAGGCTGTTCTGGGAAAACTCGAGTCCGTTGTGTAACATGCAAGGTGTTCTTGTGCTTGCAAGCTGAACGCAACTGTTACACAGTCTTTCACAGCGGTTAAACGTGATCAACTGTTTCCACAGATAAAAAGGACATTCCTAGTTTGGAGTAGTTGCAGTTTTAGTGTTACAAAAGCGAAACATAAGCAAATTGTCAAGGTTTTTTGGATATGATAGCTTGTTTTTTACAAATTTTGTTTTTCCATATCCATGTTCAGAAGTTGAAACAGTTATATATGCCACAGTAACAATGAAAAATGTTCAGGCACAGTGCTCAGACTGTAAATAAATGATATTTGCACTTTGTTACACAATGGTGTCTTGATTGTTTTCTGTAAATACAGACCGAGTGTCCACATAAGTGGACATAATTTTTTTCAAAAAGAGCTTCATGTTCAAAGAAAATATTTGGTTATTATAATTATTGGTTGTTCCTAACCATAAATAGCTGGAAGAAATCTAAAATGCAAGCCAAACCAAATTAAGTGTTAAATTGGTATTAAGAGGTTAAATAATAAAAAAAAATTAATAAAAAAAATAAATAAATTTTTAAAAATATATATATATATATATATATATATATATATATATATATATATATAAATAATGTTATTAACTAATTTAAATATTAGTAAAAGAAAACACAAGTGAACACAACATGCAGTTCTTAAATGAAGGTTTTTATTATTAAGGGAAAACAAAATCCAATACTACATGGCCCTGTGTGAAAAAGTGTTTGCCCCCCCTGTTGAAACTGGTTTATCACACCTGAGTTCAATTTCTCTCGCCACACACAGGCCTGATTACTGCCACACCTGTTCACAATCAAGAAGTCTCTTAAATAGGACCTGCCTGACAGTGAAGTAGACCAAGTAGATCCTCAAAAGCTATACATCATGCCGAGATCCAAAGAAATTCAGAAACAAATGAGAAAAAATTTAATTGAGAACTATCAGTCTGGAAAAGGTTATAAAGCCATTTCTAAAGCTTTGGGACTCCAGCGAACCACAGTGAGAGCCATTATTCACAAATAGCAAAAACATGGAACAGTGGAGAACCTTCCCAGGAGTGGCCGGCCGACCAAAATTACCCCAAGAGCACAGCGACAACTCATCCAAGGGGTCACAAAGGACCCCACAACAACATCCAAAGAACTGCAGGCCTCACTTGCCTCAGTTATGGTCAGTGTCATGACTCCACTATAAGAAAGAGACTGGGCAAAAATGCTCTGCATGGCAGAGCTCCAAGACGAAAACCACTGCTGAGTAAAAAGAACATAAAGGCTCATCTCCGTTTTGCCAGAAAACATCTTGATGATCCCCAAGACTTTTGAGAAAATACTCTGTGGACTGACGAGACAAAAGTTGAACTTTTTGGAAGGTGTGTGTCCCATTACGTCTGGCGTAAAAGTAACACCACATTTCAGAAAAAGAACATCATACCAACAGTAAAATAATGGTGGTGGTAGTGTGATGGTCTGGGGCTGTTTTGCTGCTTCAGGACCTGGAAGACTTGCTGTGATAAATGGAACCATGAATTCTGTTGCTTACCAAAAATCCTAAAGGAGAATGTCTGGCCATCTGTTTGTGATTTCGTGATCCAAAACACACCAGCAAGTCCACCTCTGAATGGCTGAAGAAAAACAAAATGAAGACTTTGGAATGGCCTATTCAAGTCCTGACCTGAATCCTATTGAGATGCTGTGGCATGACCTGAAAACGGCAGTTCAAGCTCGAAAAACCCTCCAATGTGGCTGAATTACAACAATTCTGCATAGATAAGTGGACCAGAATTCCTCCACAGCAATGTAACAGACTCATTGCAAGTAATTGCAAACGCTTGATTGCAGTTGTTGCTGTTGAGGGTGGCCCAACCAGTTATTAGGTTTAGGGTGCAAACACTTTTTCACACAGGGCCATGTAGTTTTTGATTTTATTTTCCCTCAATAATAAAAACCTTCATTTACAAACTGCATGCTGTCTTCACTTGTGTTTATCTTTTACTAATATTTAAATTAGTTTGATGATCTGGAACATTAAAGTGTGACAAACATGCAATAAAATAAGAAATCAGGAAGGGGCAAACACTTTTTCACACCACCCAGTAGTTTACATTCGTTGGACCCCATTTGGGTAATACAGAACTGTAAATAATTGTGTTTTGCATTTAATATTGAATTTTCAAAGATATATTCTACTTAACTTTTCTACTAATTTCATTTCATATTTCACTTCGTTCACTCCCTCGATATGCGGAATTGTCAGGATTTTCTCTTTTTGAGAGAAATTCTTGAAGCTGTACATAAAATGCAAATTAATCCATATAGCTAGACCTGTTGTAAAAGCGAAAGTGGCAGCGATTTCACGTATATGTAAAACTCGTATATGTCACATTTCCGATACTGGGGGTGAAACCACAGTGACACTGCGCTAACTTTAATTCCTTTTTTGCATTTGCATTTTTTCAAGCTGTATAATAATAAGTGACCCTGAGCTCAAAGCAAGATGGAGACTAAAAAAACGTGCGGTCCACTTCTTGATACGTTTCTGAGCGAACTCAGATTTGAACTATGTTGAGCACATGTGCACCGTTAGACCCCTAGTCTACACACATAATACCTTCAAAAGTTTAGTTCCTTCCATTAATAGCAATAACTATGGTGATATGGGAGCATTTCATGTATATCCTTCTAAGATTTCGGCATGTTGTTCCAAGGAAACAATCAACTAGAAGTCGGTGTTATTGTCCAAATGTTGCTTTTATCCTAAATTAAAAATTGTTTCGTTTCTTTTTTTTATCTCATTACACTAGGTATTAACACTGCTCCCACCACAGCGCAAGCCCCTCTATCGCTCTCAAAAGACATGCCGGTCATCGGTGGCATTGTGTCCCTGGCCTCCGCATTGGCCGGCAACACTGCACTCACAGGTAACTCAGATTCTCGTGAATGGCTTGTATTAATTTGGATGACTTTTTATTTTGTTTTGGAATTATAATCTCGCAACTATGATTCGCAGGAGCACTGCCTACCTCAAACGCCAGCTCCAAAATCAGCGGCGACGTGAGTATCAGATTCGACTACAGGAAATCCGATGAGGATTCCTTGCTTCGGTCCTGCTATAACCGTGTAATCGTGTGTCTTTCAGGCAAGCACGCAAACGGATGTCTCGGTCAACGGCGATCCTCAGCAGAGGCGGATGCTAAAAAACAAAGCCATCATGTGCAAACCTATCAGTGACGAGCAGAGCATCCAGTGTGAACTTGAGCCTCCAAAGCTACTGTCTAAGACAGGTTTGTTTTGTATTTGTTTTTTTGTTTTTTTACTTTGATTAACTGGTGAGTTTAGTCATGAAACAGTTTTTTCCATGTATTCATGATATGGGACACTTACTTTTCCAGCCATGTGGTGTTCTTCCCCAAACTGTTACAGCACACAATTGTATAGGACAACTTTGGATGTGGTGATATGACATTTTCAGTTCACTTGAACTAGAAACTTGTTCCATAAAGCCAGTTTTATGAAGATATGGTCTAGATCTCCCGCTATAGAGCTCTAAACTCAACCCTACTGAACACCTTTGAGATGAATTGTAACAGTGACTGCACCCCAGGCCTCATCAGTACCTGGTTTTACTAACACTCTTGTAACTGAATGAACACAAATCAGTACAAGCACACTCAGAATAATTGGAGGTGGTTATAACAACAAACTGGGACTAAATGTGGAATGGGTTTCGAAAACCTCGTACTTTAGTAAAAACTTAACTTTCATACTTATAGACTGTCGGAAAAACGGAAGTGGCAGCATTGAACAAAACAATGCGCTACAAATCGTATTTCCAGTACGAAGTGAGCAGCCACAGTGACACTGCGCTAACTCTAATACCTTTGTTTTTTGTTTTGTTTTTATATATACCCCTTGCGTTGTTGTGTATGTTTTCAAGTTTAATACTTGCGGTTTATACTCGGATTTTAACGACGTTTCACACGTAAAAAGGATTGCGATCGATACGCGTTCAATAAACTGAAAGCCCGAGAATTAACCCGATTCCTTTCTTTCGCCACAGTTATTGATGAAAACGGAGAGAAAGTGAAACTGGTGCCTGTGCCTATACCTGTCCCAATACCTGTATACATTCCAGTTCCCGTGCACCTGTACACTCAGTACACACCTTTACCGCTGGGATTCCCTCTTCCTGTATGTATTTAAATCCTCACTCAGTCCTTTTTTGGTTTGTTTTTTTTCATCCATCTCTACAGTGTCTGGTATGGGAGCGGTTGTGGTTAAATTTTCTCGTTCTGATTTTTTTTTAGATTCCCGTGCCACTGGTTGTGCCAGCTTCTCAGGAATCTGCACAGCCAAGTTCTACTAAAGGCAGCGTCCCTTCGCAAAGCTCCGTAGAGGATGAAGATGTGGAAAAGGCCAAGAGCAGACCGCTGTCTCATGGAGGTATGCGAATTAACATTTGAACAACAATTAGTGTGCACGTGTGTGTGTGTGTGTGTGTGTGTGTGTGTGTGTGTGTGAGTGAGAATCATTTAATTTTTTCTATATATCCAGACCAGGGCAGTAACTACAGTGGGGATCTGGAATCCGAAGCCAGGTCTACACCTTTCAGTTGGGCCGATCCTGAGGATTCCTCACACAAGCCACCAGTCACTGTATCTGAATCAGAAGGACCTAAAGATCCTCCTGAAACAGCCACAGGGTCTGATTTGCTAGATTTAGAAAAGGACATTCCTCTTGGTTAGTAGAAAGTTATACTTTAACTGTAATTTCTGCACCAATTTGGACCAAACCATTATAAAAAAAAACATCTTTCAAGCTGCAGTTTATTTATTTTCTATCTCCATAGCAACGACTGACCACGACGCGACCAAGGAGCAGAAATCATCAGCAAAACGGCGCAAGAGAGGAAAGAAGGTATGCTTAAGATAACTGGGATTCGAGTTTATTGCTGTATCCCCGAACTTTCCCCTTTATAAAGGGAGATCTTTGAAAGAGAACGTGTGACTCATACACACCCCCAGCTGGCATCATTGTTTGGACAGTCCGGATGTGGGTGTGCATCTGTATTTTTGGAGTAAGAGAGGGCGCAAGATAAATACGCAGTTTTAAATGTCGGGCACAAATTGATGTGCTTTGAAATCTCCCCGGTTTTATGGGTTTGAGTTTGTGTTCACTTGGTGTAATACACAGAACATACAGAGTTATTTGAGATTTTATCATAGGCTACATGTCTATAATGACACCTGGTATATTTTTAGAACATAATATTATATAGATTTGATCATTCACTTGTTAAAATTTAATCTCGTATTTTATTTGAAGATGTCCGCGTGAATGTGCTTTTTTGTTGAGTTTGAAAGGAGTGAAAGTTGCGAACAACGGTATAAACACGGCTCAAGGTTGTTGTTTTTTTTTTTGTTTTTTTTTTAGCTTTTTATTCGTCTTTGTATTATTGCTTAATTTAAGTCTAAATTTTTTAATTTTTTATGGCTAAAAAATAAATTTCCGAAACCTTTCATGAACCCCCCGGGAAAGCTCCCCCCCCCCCCCCCCCTCGTGCAAGTTTTTTACAACATGGACTCATTATCGTCTTAAGGTAAGATTAACCTGTTTCAAAACTTTTCTTTTTCTGTATATATATCTTTTTTTTTTTATTTTGCGTTTGAATTTAGAATATTTTTTGCATGTTTAGAATATTTGATTCATAAATTTTTTTTTAAAGCAAATTTAAAAAGATTCTGTTGCAATATGAATATACACTCCGCTTCAAAAGTATTGGAACGGCAAAGGTCGATTCTTTTGCTGTACACAAAAGACAACTAGGTTTACAGTGAAAAGGTGGATGCGAGGGCTGTGCCTAAGGCTTATACAAGGTCTGATTGGTTTTTTCCTCTTTTCCCCAGTATAGAATTGAATTTCTTTTCTCCCAGAGACAGCTCTCTGGTCTTCGTATGTGTCTATCCTTTTAAACTGCAAATGCTGTCTGTACAGGTAAAACCCTTGGCCGAAACCCAAGTGTTGGATCTTAAGATGGTACTCGGGCAGCAAGAAATCTGTCAGTTATTTTTTTTTAATGATGCTAGCTGATATTCATCTTTTTATCCTAAACCCTAATGATTTCAGAAAAAAAGACCTTGCTGTTCTAATACATTTGGAAGGGACATCTGTAATTAAAATCCAAATTCTCCTATTACTTACATTTTATTAGTTAGATTTCAATTTGGTATTATTTTACATTGCAATTAGCCCTGTGTTTCTGCCATTAGACATTCTTTTGGCAATCAGTGCAACATTTGACATCTTTGCCTGGATTGGTTCCAAGATTTTATCACTTGTTAAGCGATTTCTTCTGAAAGACGCTGTTGATTGCATTGGTATATTTATTTATTGGAAGGAATTAAATTTATTAATATTTATTAACCGTCATCGAGTTTAATTGCACAGCTTAATTAGATTATTTAGATGTATTTTATTTGCCCTTGTTCGCAACTGCCTTCCAAAAAGGTAAATCAGTTGAATCTGTGTTTGGAAATGCTTAATAGTAGTACTTGTTTTCTCACTAATTTGTTTTTAGCTCAAGTAAAACACATAATTAGAAAGAGAGGAAAAAATAGATTTGTGGAAGCCCATTGGTCTGATTTCTCTACAGTAGATTTCTTTATAGTATGTTTCTTAAATGCTTTGCCCTTATTTAAATATTTTAAACATTATTGAAATATATTTTTTTTGTTTAACAGAGTTTGTTCATATTAAATGCTCCTGTTCTTTTTCAGCTTGATCAGGCATCCGATGTTGAAAAAACGAAGAGTTTCGTAGAAGTGGATGTAGCTGATCGTGCACAGTCCTGCTCGGACACAAATTTAGAGCAGTTCAAAATGGAATCTTGCCAGCATGGTGGATCTCAGGGGAGTAGTATTCCCATTAGCTCAGAATGCGCTCCACTCGACGAAGATGACCTGAGCGATGCACAAAACACAGCAGAATCCGGTGAAGAGCTCACCTCGTCTTCTGTTATAATGAGACCTTTGAGGTCACGTCTGAAAACAGGGAGTAAAAGAGTTCGAGCTCAGGCATCCCGCACCAAAAAGCAGTTCTGTGTTTACTGTCAAAAATCAAATACCAAAATTGCAAGGCACTTGGAGCGAATGCATTCAAAGGAAACGGATGTCGCATATGCGCTCAGCTTTCCGAAACGATCTAAAAGAAGACACATGCTCCTCGAACAGCTTCGCAAGAAAGGCAATTATCAGCATAATATCGAAGTTATTCGCAATGGAAATGGGGATATCGTCATGCAAAAACAAACAAAACGAAAACGGTCTGCAATGGAATACTTGCCCTGCCAGTATTGCTTAGCTTTCTTTCTCCGGGTTGGGTTGGCAAAACATGAAAACTGGTGCAAAAGTAAGATGATTTCACAAGCTGAGTCCTCAAAACAACTCGACACTGAACATGAGTCCAAAGAATTGCAAAGTCCAAAGTCAAGCTCTGAAGCCAGATCAAATGCTAATCTCCAACCAAGCCCCCATGTTAGTGGCACTAGCTGTTCTGACTCCCAAAAGAATCTTGAAACCTGCTCTTTCTCAAATTCCCAATCAAGTCCTGATATTTCTGACCAAACAGATCCAAAACCTGGCCTTGGGTCAAGTCACCCTAGCACTGAACCCTTTCCTCCAACCAGTTCTGATATTGGTCAGTCTCCTAAAGAATATTTCTCTGATAAACCTAGCCCTCAATCTAATTTCGAATCGCACGGACATTCTAATGAGCTATCAAGTCCTGCAGTCCTTCATCCTACTAATCAATCTTGCCACCAGAGTACCTTCAGTGAGGAAAGTTTTGACTTGTGCCTACCATCCTCTCCCGTGCCTTCCCCACTGCCTAATCCTGAATCAAGTCCTAGTCATTTAAATTTTGACTTGTTCTTTGAAGACGATTTGTTTTCCGATCCTGAAGACAGTCTCCCCCGTACTCCTGAATTGTTTGAGTCTAACACTCTTGAAACATGTCTTGAATCCAGTATGATGCACATTGATGCATCAAGCAGTGCAAATCCAAATCCTAGATCATGCCACCAGTCCACTATCGGTCAGATAAACAGCCCAGATCCTACTCAACTAAGTTTTGAGTCCTGCATTCTTGCCAATGTAGGTTGTGA
The DNA here is from genome assembly GCA_014706435.1 of Silurus glanis. NCBI lineage: Eukaryota > Metazoa > Chordata > Actinopteri > Siluriformes > Siluridae > Silurus > Silurus glanis. The sequence continues at coordinate 3,291,801 of JAAIIK010000032.1, forward strand.
TCTCAGGTCACCACCTAGTCTGGAATTGAAGAATCACACAGAATCACCTTTTATGTTGAATCATGAATCTACCCTACAACCCAAATTTGAATCATGTTCACAAGTTGACCAATTTAGCCCAAAAACCAATGTTTCTTGTAGTTCCAAATCTAACCACCAAACTGCAAATCTAAGTGCTGAACACAGACCAGATCCCAGTAATGCAAGTTTTGAATTGTGCCCCTCATCTAAAACTCCTCCTCTACCTCATCTTGAATTAGATCCTAGCCCTCAAATTAATTGTTCTGAATCCTGCTTTCAACCAGTTTTACGGTCCAGTTCTGACACCAGTCTTTTTCCTGAATCTTTCCCCAACCAAGTTGTTGAGTCCAACATCAATCCTATTGTTGAATCCTGTTTAGTTACGAAGTGCAGTGATGCTCCAGCGAGCAGTGCTAAAGCGAATACAGAATCTATACTACAGTCCTCCAGTGCTGGATCCCACTGCTTGGACTCAGATGCCTCAAGTGTTTCTGATTGCACTTCGAGTAATTGTGAAAGTCCAGTCAGTTCCTCTGCAGAAAGTTCACTTTGTGAGGAGTCCAGTCCACAATCTAGTTCAAATTCAAGTTTAACGTGTACCTCCACTTTCAAACCGCCACTGTCCGAACAGACAAGTTCACACAAAACACCAAATGGTCAGGGGTCCGGAATGAAAAGGCAGTTTTGTGTTTACTGTAAAAACTCTTTCGTCAAGATCTCACGGCATTTGAGCTTAAAACATGCAAAAGAATCTGATGTAGCCCACGCTCTTAGTTTTCGAAAGGGGTCCGATATGCGGCAACTTTTGTTCGAGAAGCTTCGAAAGAAAGGGAACTATCAGCATAATGTCGAAGTTCTTAAAAGCGGAAGTGGAGAGCTTATCCCTGATAGACGAGGAAATAAAGACTGTTCTGGTGGTGTGTACCTACCTTGTCAGTATTGCCTGGCTTTTTATGTTCGCCATGAACTCTGGAGGCACGAAAAACGTTGCAAAATGAGAACAAACATTAACCCTGTTTGCCTTAAAAGGACTGCGTGTTCAAAGTCGATTCCGTATCAGGGTAGCATTTCTGGAGATTTGGAAGAAGCTATTCGTAGTATGAAGCAGGACAACTTGTTGCGTCATATAATAAACGACGCTCTGATTTGCAAGTATGGCGCTAGGCTTATTGAAAAACTTGGACATGGTAAAAAGCATAAAGTGTATGCAGGGCAAAGGATGAGGGCGTTGGCGAGATTTATGCTAGTAGTGAAAGAGTTAGATGGAAGCGTTGAGTATTTGCATCACGTGTGCACTCCGTCCAAGCTTGATTTGGTCATTAAAGGTGTAAGGATAGTTAGTGGATTTGATGAAACTTTGAGCAAATTTAAAACTCCATCTCTGGCGTTACAAATCGCCACTTCCATACGACAAGCAGCTGAAATCATTTGCGGTGAAAACGTTACGGAGGGTGATATGGAGACCGTTGCTAATGTTAAAAAATTTATTGGGATAATGGAGGAAAATTTTATTTCTCGTGCGAAAAAAAAACGCTGACCACGCGCCAGCCGACAGTTCTTTAGGCAATCCTTCCGCAGCACTATCTCAAGAGAACTGTCCCGTGACCAAAAAACCCAGCAGAAAGCTCAGGCCTAGGCGAAACGTGGCCAGTAAGGAAAGTGCCACGTCCCCAGTGGTCTCAAATGGATCGCATGTGTACATAGATGAGAACGAAACCTTACCTCGTTGCGATAATGCTGCAGAGCTGCCTACTGACCCTGGAGCGCGATCTAAATCGAAAAAGTCTAAGGCCTTCTATTCAAAGTCAAAAGTGTTAAGAACAGCAAAAGGTGGGAACAAACACTACTGTGTCTATTGTAAGAAACAGATCATCAAAATAGCGAGGCACTTGTCTCAGAGCCATGCAAAAGAAAAAGACGTTGCCCGTGCCCTCAGCTTTCCGAAGGCATCCAAAACCCGACAGTGTTTATTTAAACAGCTCCGCAATAAAGGGGATTACCAGTATAACATCAAAGTACAGCAAACCGGAAACGGTGAAATCATTCCACAGAGACGGCAAAAAAAGCAGTCCGTTCATTCTTTGAGTTCCTACCAAGCTTGCCCTTACTGTCTGGGTTTTTATCTTGAGCGTGACTTGTGGAGACATAAAAAATCATGCAAATGGAAGAAGGACGATGAAGCCCCCTCTGGCAGAGAGAGGCCACGGTCAGCCAATATCGCCTTGCATGAGTCTCTTTCCGAAGGCTGTCAAAGTATTGTTCGCAATATGCGAAATGACGAAATCTCGAAATGCCTTAGGAACGACGCCTTAATCTGCAAATTTGGAAACAGCCTTTATAAAAAACACGGACATGAAAAGGGTGGACATGATTATGTGTCACAAAAAATGAGAACATTGGGTAGATTTATGTTGGCTGTAAGGGAGTTGGATCAGAATGTCGAGGATCTGTATCAAGTATGCAACGAGTCCAGGTTTAGTCTGGCTTTGGAGGTTGCAAAGAAAGTTGGAGGATTTGATCAACAGACTAACAAATTTAAAAAATCTGTTGGATGGAAAATGGGGTATTACATGAAATGGGCCACTGAAGTTGCTATGGAGGAGAATGATATGGATGATGAGGCTAGAAATCAAGCCACAAAGTTCATTCATATGATGGAAACCAATTGGTTTTCTTACAAACCTTGTATGCAGAATGAAGGGGATATTGAACTTCTGGCAGAAGATATTGTCAAACTGCAGAACTTCCTAAAAAACTCTGAAGACAAGGCCAAATTGGAGCTCATAGCGCATCCAAATGGCGAGTCATGGAAAAGTCTTTGCAACACCGTTCTCGCTGAAATTACCCTCTTCAACCGAGGACGAAGGATAGTAGCGGAGAAAATGCTTCTTGAGGACTACAAGCAAAGGAACAAAGAGCCTAAGCATGGAAAAACGTTTCACCTGCCAACAAAGCTGGAATGGGCTCTTAAAGATGTGCTTATAAAAACTGTAATCACTGGAAGTCAGATTCCCATTTTGTTTACCAAAAGGATGGCATCATCTCTGGACATCCTTATCAAACACCGTGAGGATGTTGGCGTTCCCGCTGACAACCCTTACGTCTTTCCTCGTATGATGACTAACTCTTACATCAAGGCTCGTGACTGCTTAAAGACCTTAGCCGAGAACTGTGGCGTAAGCAAACTTGAAGTTCATACGCACAAGTCTGTGGCTACTGTTTTCCAGATCCTGAGCCTTGATGGCAGTGAAATGCAGAAGGTTGCTGCACTTGTGGGCGAGAAAAGATTTAACTACCAAACACTAAATAAAAACTTCTCCGAGTTGGCCAAAATCTGCGCCCAGTTGCAAACAACGCAAAATGGGATCGCCGCTCGCAAAAAGACAGGTATTTTCATTGATTATTTCGTTTACATTTTATTCGTCTTTGGGAGTTAACAGGTCTGAAGAAGCGAACAAATTAATAGCAATGTTCCCTAACGACGTCTGTTGTCATTGTTGATGCGGCACGAAGGCTTTTCCTCTTAAATATCACCTCTCATTGTGCACTAGGTCGTCGCCGACGTCCTGCCAGCCAAGGATGCAAAAGACACAAGTGGAAGAAGGCGGAACAAGGAGCCGTGAGGAGGCACCTGGGACATTATATATCAACCGGGATAGTGCCAAGAAAAAAGGACTGTCTGGACTGTATTAAGACTGATCCAGAGGCGCTCAGCTCAAGAACGTGGACGGATGTCAAAAATTTTGTCCATAACACCATACAAGCTAAGAAAAGGAAGAAAAGCGATTCGCGGAAGACGGACAGCGAAAGCGAGGAGCTTAGCGACGTTCTTAGTGAATCCGGGGCTGTGGAGGCTGCTGCGAAAAGGCCGAGGCGGAGAAGAAAACTTCGGCGCCGCTTGTGAATAGAACGCTTTTTTGTAGACGGTGCAGGATTTTCAGAATGGAGGTTTGGACAGTTTCTAAGGGGAAAAAAAACAGGTGGATATTTTAGATCTGACAAGCGATGATGGCAGTCTGATATTATTAGTGCCAGAAGACCTCTTTCTTTCCATTTCCATGGTTGCTCAAGAGTTTCAGAAGATGCGAGTTCTTTCTTGTATAAAACGGGTCCTCACTCCAGCTCCCAGCTGTGCAAGTGAGAATCTCAGCTGGCTGTTGGATCGTTCATTATTTCTGAAATTTATTTATGCCTTCAGCTGCTTATCGGGTTGATATTTGTTCTATAAGTATAGCATTGGAAATAAAACATGGGATAACATTGTGTAATATAGAAAACTCTTATGGGTTGGTAAACCAGTCATTTTGGATAGTAAATTCCTCCTGCAATCCTGGGGCCATTTTTAAGGCAAAGTTTATTATTTCCTAGTGAGCGCACACGGTGCAGGTTATCCCTCTGTTAAGATTTTATTACTTTATAAAAAGCATTGCGACAGCTTATATATATTTATATATATTATATGTATTGACAAATGTATTGGGACACATTTTTTTTCCAACCATATTTGGTTTCCCCTCTAAACCTTCATTTGAACAAGGAGATACAAACTTGTTCCAGCATAACAATGATACTGTGTACAAACACATGCTTTACAAGGTTTGGTGTGGAAGTTCTTAGGCCTCCTGAATGAGCCACAGTCTCTACAAGCACACTCCAAAATCTAATGCATCATTTTTCCAGAAGAGTTGAGGGTATTATTAACAGTGAATGGAGACTTAATGTAGACTGCAATGTTCAAAAGGCACATACCACTTTTATAGTCAGGTGTCCAGAAATTTTTGTCCATATAGAGTAGATGGTATATTTGTCAGAGCAAGTTCTTTAGTTTATTCCCTGTTGTTAAATGGCAGCAATTATTATTCGATTGATAAGTCGCCAACCGTACAAGTTCCTGTGAAAATGTACGATAAAGCTTTGTTTCGGATTCTACCCAGCAACACCAAGAGCAAAATGAACCTTCTGTTGAAAGAAAATCTCGAATTCTGCAGCCCAGCAGTCTCATTTGTTTTTACAGACAGGACGTTTGAGCTTATTTTCATTAAGACTCGATCTCGAGGTGTTTGAGACGTTAAGGCATTGAGGGCAGATTTGTGTTTTGCTTATTAAGAATAACTCTACAGATGTTACCTTTTATAATGATCTGTTCACTTCCTGTTTTGCATTAATGACTTTTTCTTTTCAACACTTTTAATTTCATTGTGAACACTGAAGGACCAACAATTTCACAATGTTTTCCAGAATTTGATTGTTTCAACTGAGAAAATTGTATTTTTTTTGTTCTGCAAATAATACGTATATATTTGATATCATTTTAAATGTTGCTTTTATTGCAGTTTACATTTAAACTGACTTTGGGCAATATGACATATTAAGGCAATGTTCCACTTATTTTCCTTGCATTGTTTTTTTTTTACGTTATATTAAACGTGAAATGCACAATTTAAACATTGTCCCGTTTTCATTTATTTATTCATTTATTTATGCAAACAGAGGCACCGTTAGAAGACTTAATATCAGCTCTTAAGTGTGCGGAATCCAGGTTGTAATGAGTCACAGTGCCGCACAGAAAAGGACCAGTCATGTTTTTCTCGTGTTTTCACGCAGATGGTTTGCACCGTTCGTGTGAAACCTAACGAACGCCTTTCTGCCTCTCTTTCAGGGACGGAGGCGTTCGGGAACAGATGTGGCGTGCGGCATGGTTTCTTCTCCACCCAGCTCCAAACTCCACCACATGTACGGAGTGAAAGCCTGGGCCATCTGGGTGCAGCAGAGAGCCGAACTCACCGACGGTGAGCTTCACCCACGTGCTGCTCTTGCTCAACACTTAACATTCTTATTTTATGCTCTTGTTATGTGCAGCACCCAGAGTGCCGTCTCCAACAGCGATGTTGCTAAGCAACAGTCTTGGGACAAAGTGCTCGAGTGTGAAGAAACATGAATATTTTTTTTTTTCCCCCTTTTGTCTTTGAGACAGCTGATTTTAAGAAGTAATTCTTTAAATGTTCCACAGCAGGGGAAATGTATGGGTCTATTTTTGCCCTAGGAAGGAAGAGACTTAGTCATCAGTAGATGAAGCACAGATTTCTAAAGTTTGCAGGCTTTTCTATATATATATTTCTAAAATTAAAAGCCGTTTGAAATGCATCGTTATCGACACATAATGCTTTCATGCTGCTTTACATCATCAGCAATTCTATGGGGTCATGTGACCATAGCATTTCTTATACAACAGATACATTTTATAGGCAAATGTATTGGAACAAATGGCTTTTCCAGCCATACATGCTTCCTCCGCAAACTCTTAGCACAAAGTTATAGGGGACACAATTGTCTTTGGATGTGGTAGCATGAAATTTTCCCCTTCACTGGAACTTGACCCAAACCTTTTCCAGCATGAGTTAACATGAGCTTTACATGGGTTGGAGTGGAAGAGCTTGAGCACCTTTGGGACTAATTGGAACTCTGACCGCACCCTAGTTCTCACCTACATCAGTACCTTACATTGCTAACAGCCTTGCGGTTGAAGTTCTGTGGAACATCTTCCTAGATTCCTACCATGTGCTGGAACTAGAGACTCCGTCAATAGTTATTACTTATAATAGCCTTATAAATTACTGTGCATGTGTTATAGAAACCGTAAGGTATTTGAGAGGATATACACCCAGAACTACTGCTGTTAGAGAAAATGATCTCCTCCCAACCAATCAGAATCGAGAATTCGATCTCCTGGTGGTAGAGCTAGGAATAACGTACTATTGCAGATTCGGGGTTGAGCTATTTAATGTAGGGATTCTATATTAAATGTATTTATGTACTCAAGTATTACTGTTAAATATTGCTCATTGTTCTGTAAAGTAAGTTGTAAGTGCTTTGTTTTGCTGTCCCACTGTGCATGTTACTGACATTTACTCTTATCTCTGCGTTTATTTATTTATTTTAGCCAGCCCACTGGTTTTGAAGGAGGACGTGTTGGATTGTAGTTCCGAAGAGCTCGGCGATGCGTTGTGTCACTTCATCAGCGAAGTTCGCAGGCCAAACGGCCAACCTTACGCTCCTGATAGTGTCTACTATCTGTGCTTGGGCATCCAGCAGGTCTGATCATTTTACTTTACTTAATTTATTCGTCCAGCTTCGTGTGTGTGTGTGTGTGTGTGTGTGTGTGTGTGTGTGTGTGTGCGCGCGCGCATATCAAAATGAGCACGTCATTAACGCAAATTAATTGTAACATCAATTTTTATTTTTTCACCGTGCCATTAACCCAGTGCGCATTTCTGTTTGACCATTTTAACATTACCACGTACCATATTTAACATTTAAAACAACCACTATTAAAATAATGAACATAGAAACATGACATTTAAAAAGAAATAAATAATAAAAGAATAATTTCCAGAGTGTAAAATAATGAAATAAATCTAAAATAATTAATAAGAAAGTGAGAAATTATTCATTCATTCATTCATTTTCTCCCGCTTATCCGTAATTCGGGTCGCGGGGGCAGCAGTCTAAGCAGGCCCCCGCCTTCGACTGCTGCCCAATCCTCACAGCACCGTCCCTTACGGTCCCTCCTGCAGGTGGTGAGCCCACGGGAAGGCGGCCCCACGTCACTCCGACGTCACGGACCTTGATATTCCCCTCGTAAGGGACCCCCGGAGCATAGAGGGTTAAGGGCCTTGCTCAAGGGCCCAAGAGTGGCAGCTTGGCGATACCGGGGCTTGAACCCCCGACCTTCCGATCGGCAACCCAGCGCCTTAACCGCTGGAGCCACCACTCCCCTCTGAGAAATTAATATAGTTTTATTAAAATCATTTTAAAATAGTTAATATTAAAAACTTGACGTATTAATTGAAGGTACATTTGAAACATATAGAAATGCTGCAATTTGCAATTCTTTACAAGTTAATTCATGGCAATCATGTGATTAATCACGATAAAAAAATTTTTTTAATTAATTTAGATTTAATCGACTCTTGTTTTTTATATATCTATATATATATCTATATATATATATATCTATATATATATATATATATATATAAGCTCAAATACCACTGACTGACTCACTCACTCATCATGAAATCTCAAAAACCACTGCACGGATTGCAGTGAAATTTGGAACATACCTTCCTCTTGGGTCTTAGGTGCTCACTAAGAAAGGGTTTTGAAAAATTCGCTCTGGATCGCGGCTAACTCGCGAAAAACGCGATTTCTCACGCATTGTAAATTCTTCGAAATAACATTACGGATCCTAATGAAACTTACTACATTGTTTCTTATTAGATGTTAGATGCACGATAAAAATTATTTTCAAAGTAGTTTGCCCTGTATCGGAACTACAAAGGGGTAGTACGTTATTTGTTGACGTTACGTTCTGATCTCTGATCATCCAGTCCTGCTCAGTGCTTACTGCTTATTGCCATATTGCTTAGCGTTCTGCCTTCCGTAGCGAAGCACGGGTACTTTCAGCTAGTATATTATAATATATATATATATATATATATATATACTTTTTATATGTAAAATTATAATAAATTATTTTTGTATATATCTCTGCTCATGGTTACAACTATTCACTCAGCTCCTACAGTTGAGTCATTTCATTTTGCTCTACTGTTTTGTTTTGTTTTTTACTTTTTAAGGCCACGTCTTTGTGTTTTTGCTGACTGTGGAGCTCCATTTAACAAATCGATACAGAACGAGGGGAGTGGTGGCTCCAGCGGTTAAGGCGCTGGGTTGCCGATCGGAAGGTCGGGGGTTCAAGCCCCGGTATCGCCAAGCTGCCACTCTTGGGCCCTTGAGCAAGGCCCTTAACCCTCTATGCTCCGGGGGTCCCTTACGAGGGAAATATCAAGGTCCGTGACGTCGGAGTGACGTGGGGCCGCCTTCCCGTGGGCTCACCACCTGCAGGAGGGACCGTAAGGGACGGTGCTGTGAGGATTGGGCAGCAGTCGAAGGCGGGGGCCTGCTTAGACTGCTGCCCCCGCGACCCGAATTACGGATAAGCGGGAGAAAATGAATGAATGAATGATACAGAACGAGGTCCATTGTCTTCCGACCCTGGTTCTTGATCAGTACAATGTGGTTGTTTTTTTTTTTTTTTTTTTTTGGTATAAGTCTGAAGGAAAATGGTCAAATTTTACATTCATGTTGCATAATAATAATTTACTCATGTTTAGTTGTGACCTAAGGGTTATTTTTTTATTATATTGTTCTCCATATACATATTAATTATAAGCTCAAAAGGAAATCCTGCATGATAAAAGACTAAATGGATTTCCTTTTTTTTTTTGGTATCGTTTATTACTTATTTACTTACATTTTGCGATCTCGTTCTCTCAAACAGCACCTTCTTGAAAATGGGCGCCTGGAGAATATCTTCACGGATCCTCTTTATAACCAGTTTACCACAGACATGACCAGGCTGATCAAAGACTGGGAGGGCAACTTAACTCCAAGTGGTAATACATGTGTCTGACATCTTCACTGTATGCGCGAAAGTTTGTGGACACCTGAGAATAAGTTTGACGTGTGTTTTCTGAACACATTTCCACTGTTCTAATAACCTCCAGTCTTCTGAGAAAGTGTTCTACTAGATTTTAGAGTGTGCTGGTGGTTATTTGTGCTGATTCACAGCCACAAAAGTGTTAGGAACTGGAAACAGGAACTGTAAGATGAGGTAAAGCATATGTTCATGGAGCTGGCTTTGTGCACAGGGCCATTGTCATGATGGAACAGGTTTGGATCTCATAGTTCAAGTGAAGGGAGGATTTAATGCTACCGCATCCAAAGACAATTGGGGGCCTCCAACTATTTGCTACAAGTTTGGGGAAGAACCATATAAATCAGGTGTCCCAATACTTTTGTCCATATATTGTGTATATATGCACACACAAATAAGAATATCAACATGTAATTTTGGATACATAAGTGACTTTATTTACTCTATCAAATGCTTATCGCAGGTAGTAGATTCAATTAGGATTTCATGACATTAAAACCATTTAAACAGCTTCGGCTCGAAGATCAAACGACTGTGTGTATGCGCAGGTTTCTTGCAGTCCCGCATCGAGGAGACTTTCCTGTGGGAATGCAAACAGTTGGGTGCTTTGTCTCCTTACGTCCTGCTCAACACGCTGATCTTTTTCGGTGTCAAACACCTCGACCTAAAAACTGTCGACCAGCATCAGCATCTTTCATTCGCCTCCATCGCCCGCTGCTCGAGGAACATGAAGCACGGCAGGTCCTCCTACCTCCGGTTCAGATTTGCCGGAAGAGACGATGGCGAAAGGGAGAAGCGAGGTGAGGAAGGGAGCGGCACGTCTGAGAATTATTTTTTAAGATCTGGTTGTTAGCATTGTTATAAAACACTTTCTGTCGAAAGTCATTGATCCGATTTGGATTCGTGGATATGTTTTTCTTTTTCTTCCAGTTTTACTTGGTAAGCGAAAGAGAGACGATGCAGAGGAGGACGTGGAGTATGGCGAGATGCCCGAGAATACCGAGGACCCTTTACACTGTCCTGTCCGACTATACGAGTTCTACCTCTCTAAATGGTGAGCTATGGTGAACATCAGTATTTACATGGTAGTGATCTGCACATCTCTACTGCATCCTGCTCATTTGTTTCCCCAGTGCTTAAGAGCAGGAGACTTCAATATTAATCATGAAGAGTTGGTTTAGCTGCAGGCTTTTATTCGGACCTAGCACGACTCGCACCTGCTTCCACTCGTTTATGTTTAAACAGTCCCCAACTTAAACGTTGTCCCTGACTGATGAATGTCCCCAAGTTGCCAACTTTCATAGATGCGAACGAAATCGCAAAAGAGGCTCACGCGACATTACTGCCCGACATTGTCGCCTGCGTGCACCCTCCGCAAGTGTTTGTACAATCGAAGCTCGGGATGTCTGGACGCAAGCGGAAAAGGTGGGGAACGCTAAGAAGTGCAAAGCATTAACAATGGAAATTCATCAAAATTAAGTAGTGTCATAACAGCCTGTTTTTGCTCGGTTCTGATTAGACGATTGCCTCACAAGTAAACTCAGACATCACGCTTCTTTCTGGATTATATGTTCTAAAGTATCGCATTAAAAGCCGTCAATGTGTTTCTGTTTGCTTTGTTTTACTTGCAGTCCGGACTGTGTGAAGGAGCGGCCAGACGTTTTCTACCTGCAGCCTGAGAGTTCCTGCCACCCCGGCAGCTCGGTGTGGTATTCCACCCAGCCTCTAGATGGCACTATTTTGGACAGCATGCTATCACGCATCCTTGCCGTCCGGGATGTCCATGTGGAGCCGAAGCCGCTGCAGCCGAGCTCTTCAGACGAAGACACCCCGTAAATGAAAAAACGTTAGAGGACACTGGTGGTGTTCTTTCTTAAGCTCCTAGTGTTGTCCGAGCTTTACAACACCATTAACTAATTGGAAGGTGGGGCGGGGTGGAAACGTGACTTCGAAGGATCTCAACATTCACGGATCAATTCAGTCGATTTTTTTTTTATTATCTCTTAGTAGAACTCATGTTTCAACCATGTTACAAATGCATGCTCTAGTAAAATAGTTTTTTTTTTTTCCTAAATCGTATCTAATTATCCGGTTTCGCGTCTGACCTTTTACGTGCAGAATCCACGTGAAAACCATGATCCCAGGTGGGATTGTTTTGCAAAGCATTAGTGTTCATTTGCCCATGTGGTTCATTTCACCCCTCTGTGCGGCTCAGCATTCGACCCGAAATCCGATTATTTGTGCCGGGATTTGGAATATTTTACCTGTAATTTAACATGAGCTTTATATGAGCTCTTTGGACGCCTTCTGACCAGATGTATGTTGATGCACTCCATAACCTTGATACACAGCCTCGGATTCATGAAAATGCATGCAGAATGCATTTAAAGCATCCATCTGTTGAACGCGAGCCGATTTAGATGTGCGATCCATAGAGTGACGTGATGAGAATGAGATGGAGATGGTGCAAAGGAATTAATTCCATAATTATATAATTACTTTTTTTTTTCTAAATAATAGAGAAGATGAAGGCCCATGTGGGTCTTTCACCCAGGCTGACCAAATCGTAAAATTTGATAGCGGTGTTTAAACGAGAACGAACAAACGAAGGACACATCCGTAGTAAAGAACAGTACACACCATCAGATAGAGCCGACTCTGGAAAGTGAGAAGACACCAAGTGGATTTTTCATGTTTCAGATAGGTTTGTTCGCATCATCGGGATTTTTTTTTTTTTTTTTTTTTGAGCATCGTAGTTCTTTTGATCGTCGGTTTTCCTGCTTGCTAGACTCATCATAATCTTTTCAGTCACATACTCACTTATATCAAATTGCCTTTTTTGGGGGCCCAACCGAAGCCAAAAGATTAACTCCCTTTCAAGTGCTTATACTTATTTTTGTTTTGAGCAACAACGTCCCCCCCGGTCAGCACAGAGGCCAAATTAGTTCTGTAATGTTTATCCACAAGACTTTGCAGATATTTGCACAGATACAGCCAGCGCCTGCCTACGTTGTAAGGCCAATTGTCATTTGCTACCATGGAAACCGAACGGAAGGCTTTTGCTCGAGGGCTGTGCTGGATTTCTGCAGCTTTTCGAGACACGAGCAGCAAAAGTGGTAAGGCAGTCACCATCATTTCAGTGTTACAAGTGTGGAAACTTATTAGTCGTGATAAGACGTTTTCATTTTTTTCCAAGGATAAGTCGTACTTTAACCCGTGGGTCAACTAGACGATGTTTCTGACCACCCCTTCCCCCACCAAACACTAAAAGTCTATCCATGAAGAGTCTGTTATTTAGAAATGTATATATTTCATTATATATAATTCGAACCCAACATGGAATAACTCATTACCTTAATCACGTTCGTGTTCAGCAGAAGTGTGTGTGTGGGTGTGTTTGCACGCAGGGCACAGGAGTTGTCGATTGAAAGCTTTCGAGAGCGAGTGTGTGTGTGTGTGGGTGCGGAGAAAGAATGCAACAAAGGCTGACTAAAAACTAGGCTTTTTTTTTGTTTGTTTGTGTCCGTATTAAAGAATTAATTGAATGTGATCGAAGACAGAAACATGTCATTGTTTCAACATTGTACTCTGTCCTTAAAATTAAAGGTTATGATTAATAAAGCTGTTCCTTTTTTTCCCCCTCTTGTACAATTGAAGTGATTTGATTTGTCTTACATTTTAAGAAAAAACTACAAGACTAAAATCAGGTGAAAGAAGCAAGTCCTGCAAAACTACAAAAGCCCCGAAGCAGCATCAGAATTTGGGGGGAGGGGAATGTGATTGAGAGTGTCAGAGAGTGAGTGTGAGAGAGGAGGGAGCTGGAGGAAGAGGGAGAGAGCGAGAGAGAGAGAGAGAGAGGGAGAGCTGACGTTGGTGCTGAAATAGGAGGTTGTCAGTGTTTCTCTATAAAATGGGATGATATTCTGATGACCGGATCATCATTCTCAAATGTGGACTATTACCCTGTGGTTCTTGGACGCTGTTTTCACACTTGGACCAGAGAAGCAGAAGAAACTGAGGCTGTCCATCTGTCCTTGGCAGTGATGCTATGATTCCTGGATGGATAGAGGGGGGGGGGGGTTCCTTATCACCACTAATGGAAGTGATTGAAATGATTATGACTACAAGGATGCAAAGTAGGCAGAGACTCCAGTTTTCAAAAATTCGGATCTGCAGTGAGTTTTTCGATTTTGCTACACGTTTAATTTTAATCTTTAGACAACTTGTAGTAGTCTAAAAAAAAGTATGGTTACGAATGTCAAGAGGTTTTTTTTTTTTGCTGAGCAGATGGTGAATAAGTACAGATTGCAGCGAGGAGATGTACAGTAAAGAGCAGTACATATGTATTTCTGTTGATTCCTGAAGACATGGTCCTGCAATGCACAGTGTGATTCTGTCCAACTCCAGAAGTAGTACTTCTACCTTTTAATTATTGCAGTATCCCATAATTGAACATGACAACACTCGTTTCAACGTTGCATTTTTTTTTAAAACCATAAACACTTTTTTTTTTCATAAAAGAATATCTTGGAATAGTTTCTACAATGGGCAAAACACTGAGTCGGCCGGGTTGCCTGCGCCAGAGCCCTTGTTGCTCGAAGAAAACTGACAGAGAAGGCTACAATGAAGATGGATATATCCCTCAGCGCTCCATCTACGATACAATGTGCATCAACGAGCAGATCGACCATGGCTCAGCGCACAGCACTCTGGGGTCACGGAGAGGTCGTGAGACTGATTTCTCCAGTAACGGCTCCCTGGGGGGTGACATGTTTGACACCAGATCTTCTGTGCTCCTAACTGGCGGAAGACGACTGGACGAGAGGTTTATTTTCGACTCCCTGAAACTGGCTAACGATGAACTGAGATCGCCGGGAGGGTTCGCCAGGTCCACTTCCCCGAGTGTGTCGTGTTCATCAGCGCCTGGCGGCTCCATGAACAAGAGGCATCACCACCAGGATAGTGGAAAGAAGGAAAGCCTTTGCCGGCACTCTTGGAAGGTCCTTACCCCTCCGAAGTTTCCTGAGCCTTTAGAGCTTTCGCCAGGTGAAAATAACTTTTTAAGTCCAGGTGTGGCGTTCTTCTCAAGCAGCATAACCTCTCCACAGATCTCCCCGTTCTCCGGATCCCCCTTCTCAACTGGCACTCATACTCCGTCGGTTTTTTTCTCCCCTTCCCCTCTTCCTTACAATCAGCAATTCCACAGACAGTCTTTACCTACCCAGCCATCATCACCAAGACCCCCTCTTTCAGAACTTTCAGTGAGTGCTCTAATGTCTGGCCAAGATATACAGAGGGAGACCGACAAAGAGCAGTTGATAAGAGGACCTGAGAACGTCGTCATAGAGCAGGCAAAATTTCAGACTTTTAAACCCAAGCCAGTTGAGACTATCATTGAGCAACAACCCGCCACACCAGAGCCTGAACATGACACTGCACCTCTTTTGCACTCCATCATCCCTAAAGGTCCAACAATCTGCAAAACCTCAATGGAGTCTACTTGGCCACGGAGGCTGATTGGTCGGCGGAGGACGGTGAGGCAAGGTGGGGCAGTTCACAACCTTCCCATTCTTCCTCCATTGCCTTCTATGCTTATCCGGAGTATCTCGGATAAAAAGCCAACCCCCCGACTTTCCCCTTTTCCCGAGCACCAAGGAAATGTGGAGGGCCATCTGAGTAAATCGATGCTCAAAAATGAACTGCAGGATTGTTCCTTGCAGGACTGGAAGATCCTGCGTGAAATTGAAGAGCGTAAAGCCGGACAGACAAAAAACGAAATGCAAACTGTGGAAGGCCTAGGCAAAATGTCACCCCTCAGAGAGAAACCCGAGGAGAGTGTTGATGAAAACTTTCCGACTGAGTGTGAGGTTGAGAACTGGGAAGCTGTGCTCGAGATGGTTAACTCGCTTTGGGAGGAAACGTGGAAAGACTCTGATTCCCAGAATTTAGGCTCTTTGGGGCGCTGGCCCCTTTTACATCCTCCAACAGGTTTTGGTGGCTCCCAGGCCCCTTCTTGTACAAGTTCAGAGTTAGGAGCCGAAGATCTACTGGAGCTTGAAAGAATCTGTAGAGAGGACTCGATAGATTCAGAACTCAGTGATTTACTCCACACGCAGGCTGAATCACAGCTAGAGGAAAACAAAACCAATGTTATTGTCACACAACCAATGGGACATCTTAAACAAGCTAGCATTCCAACTTTACTGGATCTTGGGTCTGCTGATGAACAAGTGAGGAAAAACTACGGACAAACCTATTCACCGGATTCCAACTTAACTTTGGACTCTGACTCCAGTGGGGTTTTCATGTCTAATACCAGCCAGACCAGTAAAGAAGACATTAACTCTGATGGTGACAGATCTGTCTTTGAATTGGACTTGGCAAGTGCACCTTTACCTAATAAAGGTAACAATAAACAGACTATTACCAGAGCAAGTGGAACATCCAAAACAGAGATAATCGACCATAAAAGGTCACCTGACCCTGCAGATTTCAACAAAGTCATTCATTTTAAAAAAGTTCAAACCAAAGGCATAAACAGTTCCAAATCCTTGGACAGTGGATTTCTGGGGCAAGGGATCTCGAACACTGTGAAAGCATCAACAACTGATGTGACTTTTTCGAAACCTGATAATAGAGGAACTTTGCTGAATAGTGCCGATCTCGATCCTTTTGTTGCGACCGACAGCTTTGTCTATCTCGCAGTTTCGGTTCTGCCACCTTCCAAAACTAAGAGGAACATTCTACATCAGGAAGGCGACTCTATTTCAACTGGAAACGACCCCCTATTCCCTGCCTCCATTTCAAAACCGGGGCCTTATCCCGACGAGTGTGATTTCCTTTCCACGGACAGCTTTGTGTACCTGGCTGCCCCTGATTGTCACCTGCTGGTTGCAGAAGGTCATTCTGTGTATGATTCAAAGGACTCAGATTCGGAGGACAGTGGCTCCAGAGCAGATTTTGTCCAAGCTTCCACGGTTGGAGACAGCGACTGGGACTCTGACCTGACCGATTCAGAACGTGAATGGGACCACTGGGAAGAGCTGGAACAGGAAGTCTTGCAGGGTCTTTTCTGCGAGGACCAATCAGAAGTGGACAGCGAGTGCCACGACAAGCCTGCTGCGCGCCAGATCTCTCGCCAGAGTGCCGAGTTGGCTGGCAACGTCACGCAGGATAATGCTGGGGGGTCTTCGCAACCTACGCAGGGGTCAGCGCCACACATGGAGATGGAATCGGTGTCCTCACAGCTCTTTTCATAGTGGCAAAACAGATGCACTCGATTTAGAAACTTGACCTCTTCGTAACGAAACGGCAATCAGGGATAGAATTGTTTCAAAATCAATCCCCTGCTTGAGCACATTATAGGTCTCCTATTAATAAACAGTACTTGTACTTTCTTAGACCTATGTAATTGTGAGTTGCATAGATTTGTTCGCTTGGCGATTTTCGTTTGCTTATTTGGATCATATTTAGCTGAGCAAATTGAACTGGCGATTTATAGTGGCACTTTGACGTGATTGTGATATTACCTAATAGGGTTTTGTTCGGGGGGAGTATTAAAATTGTAAAAAAAAAAAAGCTAAAACTTATAGCGCAATATAATAGAAATATATATATA
>JAAIIK010000032.1:3319192-3331033 GCA_014706435.1 Silurus glanis
ATCTATCTATCTATCTATCTATCTATCTATCTATCTATCTATCTATCGTTGATATTATCTAGTACTAGTATTGATCCTTGGCTCATGGCTATGATGTGCAATGTGTAGCATGATATTAAAGTAAACTAATAACAGAGGTGTTGAACCTCGAGGAAACCTCGCCCCAGCCCTGATCCCACACAGATTTACTCATAGACTCGTCATTCTGTAACATTTAGTAAACAAATAAGGTGTGTTTTTATTTCGGAACTGAAGGTCCGGGAGCAAGAGCGTCACATCGCTCTGCAGGTGCGGAGAGAAGTGCAGGAGAGGAGAGAGAGAGAGTTGCAGAGCCTCGCCACAGCGCTGCGGGATGAATGGCAAAAGCAGAGAGGAGAGAGAATACAATCCCTGGAGAAACTCTACAAGGAGAACCTTCGAGATGTGGGTCAGGGCCACCGTGATGGGAGAAAAAATGTGAGTGGAAGGAGTGCTTTCACAATAACTTCCTGCAAACGTGGCGTTTGGGTGTAACGGGTAGCATGTTTTAAACGTGTGTGTGTGTGTGTGTGTGTGTGTAGGAGCCGAATCTGGAAGCCTTGGCGCTGAAAAAGGAAGAGAACAACACACGAGCAACAGAGAGGCATCAGAAGGCTCTCAGAAACCTCATCACTCAAAGACACGCTGAAGCGGAGCAGCGGAATCTGTAAGATTTTATCCCGTCACCTGATCACATTTTACACAAACAGACTTATATTATGTATCCAAGCACATCATATAATGCTGATTTTTCTTTCTCTTCATCTATTCACGCTCATCAATTCTTGTGATTTTTCCTTTCCCAAATGGACACTCTGATTACGGTTGAGATCTTTTTTCTTTCTGCACATGAGAGACAAGACCGAAGCCGACTGCAATTTGTGTCCCGTGTGTCAAATAAAGGCATATTAACAGCAGAGGCATTGTGTTCTATCACAGACACGTAGAAGCCCGGAAGAAGGCCCTGACGGTGGAGAAGGAGAGGGCAGCGAAAATCGCCAGCCTTCCACACCCTGGTCCGGATCCCATCGAGGTAGAACTTGAGCAACGTTCTCTCACAGAGGCATAGCTTTCTCTTAGAGTCAACATTGTTCTTTTAACGACAGAGTGCAACAGAAAATCCTCACAGGAGCGCTGTTATAGGTAAAGAATCGACAGTAAGAGTGTGATGTGGCTCAACGTGAAGCAGAATTACTGCTACCTACACTGTGTGGACAAACGCTTTTAGACACCTCACTGTACGATTCGTAGCTTTTTGAACGTCCAATTCCACACTTAGTCCCTATTTCCTGTTATTTCAATCCGTTCAACTAATTAACCCATATATAGTCTGTCAGTCTAAAAAGAAAACTTCAGTTGTCTATCTAACTATCCATCCATCCATTTATTTGTCATCTGTCTGTCTGAGAGTTTGGGGAAGAATCAGTGTCTGGTGTCCTAATACTTTTGCCCATATAGTGTATTCTGGACTGATTCCTAGCCAGCAGTGGGAACAAATGGACCTCAAAGTGGTTTCTTCCTCAGATCAGAGTTTAGTATTCAGACAGTGTTCTGGTTTTGAAGGCAGAAATGGAAGTCCGATGTCATATAAGTCTAATTTGATTCAAATATTCAACTGTATTAATACAGACTCCTACAAATTTCTCAATCTGGATTGTAGCTATGAGCTTTACTTAATTTTTAGCTGAATTTACACTAAATACGTCTCAGTTGACTGAGTAAATCCATTTTTTTTGTTTGCAATTCTTGGATTATCGCTCATTGTGAAAACATTTCGAATCGCTCGTGTTGATCTGTTCTCGCTCTCTTCTTTTTCCCAGAACGTTGCGATTCGGACTCCACTACAACCCAAGATGTTCAACGTGGAACATTACTCTGTCACCCACTACCACATCCCAGAAACAGCCGTGGACAGAGAGACTGAAACCGTGCAGGTTCGTGCATGGAAATACTTTCCCCCAGGCATTATGTTTATAATCACATGATCAGGCTTTATATACACTTTCCGATGCAGTTTAACTAACATGTATCCCTGCAGCCGGGTGCTCAGGAGGCAGCAGCACTGGAGGCCCGGCGTTTGGAGGATCAGGAGAAGGAGGGAACCCAGGATAGGCAGGAGCAGCTCGAGCGGGCACGACTCAGAGGACACCATGCTCTTCGCAAGGAAAAGGACATCCAGGTGAGCTCTATAAATGTATACGGGCGCATAACAATTCTGATGTTACTCAAGGTGATTCTAAATTGGAAAAAAAACGTGTGTGTGTGTTGGGAAGAACAACGCGAGGATGCTGCACGAGTTGAAGCGATTGCACCAGGCCGAGCTGCAGCGGCGTCGGCACGTGGTGAACAGCATGCCAGCACAAATCTTCCAGCCGCTCTACAGACATGAGCATCTGCGAGCTGAGCAGCAGAGGGAGCTGGAAATTGCCTTTCAGGACTTGTGCATCGAAGATAAAGGTAGTCCAGATGTTTCTCCATAAGCATTATTATGTCATTAAGTGCAACATGGATGTCAAGGAAAAGTCCCGAATTTTTTTTTTACTTTTTTTACTTTTTTTAAGTAAGAATTAGATTTTCCACTCCAGCCCATGTAAAGCATATCTTAATGGATCTGGCTTTGTGTACACTTATCATGCTGGAATAGGTTTGGATCTCCTAGTTCAAGTGAAGGAGAAATTCCATGCAAGCAAACTCAGAGACATTCTATACAATTATGTGCCTCTGACTTTGTGGTTTTGTATAACGTTCTCTAATTTCCGACTGTATGAATTCAATAATTGATTAAGAAATCATCACA
The DNA here is from genome assembly GCA_014706435.1 of Silurus glanis. Taxonomy (NCBI): domain Eukaryota; kingdom Metazoa; phylum Chordata; class Actinopteri; order Siluriformes; family Siluridae; genus Silurus; species Silurus glanis. The sequence continues at coordinate 3,322,008 of JAAIIK010000032.1, forward strand.
ATAATCAACAATTAGATGTTTGTTATTGTTGAATAGCAAAACAAATGCATGTGTTCATTATGCACGTGGAGCATGATTAGCTGTTACTATGGCAACGATCACACCTTGGATCTAGCGTTTGGGAATGTTGCGCTTTGTGGTAATACTGAGTATTGAGGTGTTCACATACGAGAGGTCTACTGATAGCGATAGATAGGTTGAATTGTACTCGCCAATAACCAATTTATTAAACAATAGCTTTTGAAATGGATACTGCATAAATAAAACAAACATAATACTCAATATAAAATAGTACTGAACTTTATTAGAGAAAAAAACTGATTCTTTAATTAGATTAATACATATTGAAGAAAATAAAAGACTAAAAAAGAACACTGCAAATAAATAAAAACAGTTACATCCAAAATGAATCAAAAAGACACTTTAAATAAACAGCACGTGGCATCCGTGATTCGCCTGTAGAGGCCGCTCTTGTACTGTATGACGCAACCCGGAAAAACTATATGCATGGATTTTTGCCGATAGTTCCAGCAATCAACTATTGTTGCCAATTAATTGGTAAAACTGATAAATTGGTCGACCTCTAGTTTACAAGTCAGGATAATAAATTTATAGTGTTAAATAAAGTGTTGATCATGCATATGCATATTTTTGTTTCTATTAACAAAAATAAGTGAATTTTCAACTTTATTTTTAGAAATCAGAGACGATTTGGTACTTCAGCTGGGGTCCGAGCCTCTTCCTCCTCCTGTTCCGTCCACTAATAATGACAATAGACCTGAAAGTGACTTTGACCTCGATGTGACTCTTGAACCCAAGGAGACAGCATGTGAAGAGGAAGATCATGACTCAGGGGAGGAGCCGGTCACTTCTCAAACCCAGTTTATGAGTGAGGAACACATTTTTTTTTATTTTTTATTATTATTTATTTACAATAAATTACTAAAACAATTCGGTATTCAGTAATGATTTTGTCTATGTTTTTAGGGTCCACTGCGCCTGCCGAGGGTATGGGTAGAACGGCTTTGAAGAGGCTGCTGGATCGCATCAGGACTCAGAGGGATCAGTGGAGCAGGGGGGAGTCTTCAGACGGGCAAGGAGAGGTCAGAGTGGAGAGCGTCAGCGATGAGAACGGATCGGCGGGCAATCTGGAATGGCAGCAAGCTTCTAGCCTGGAAGAAGGCACAGTTGAAACATCACTGGCAGAAAATCGTGAGTCGGTTTGTTTATCTCACGAGTCTTTGGCTTGGTAGTGTTAACATTAAATTTTTTTTTTTCTACTTGTTGTCTCAGATTCCAAAGTGAGTGAAGACTCCATTGTAGCTGGACCCAAACTGCAACTAGATGGGCAGATATGGGCAGTGGACATGAGAGTGACTGTAAGTAGTGCTTGCTTCCATTCCATCAGAGACGTTCGATTGTAGCTGTTACAATGACACTATTAAGAATGAGCAATGCAATCATTCATTCTCTCTTATCCAGGATGAGGAGTTGAGGAGGCAGCACCAGGAACAGTTGTCCCTGCTACAGGAGCTGGAGGAGAAACGGCGGAGCCTGGAGCTTCAGCTAGAAGAGGCTCAGCTTTGTAGGCAGAGGCTACAAGATGCTCTACAAGTGCCTTCTGGGAATTGTATTTTGCAGGAAACGCCACCACCAGCATCACAGGAGACGGCTCCTGAACCTTCACCCGAGGTTGGTTTCAGGCTTAAGAATGTTTGATAACAGTGCAAACTGTGTAGAGGAACCTGTTTCATTGTATTGTCATACTGGTAGCACTTGGAAAGTGATTGTGCTGTGAATGTGATTGGAAAATGTTTGCTTGTTTCTGACCAGGTGAACGTGTCGGCCCCTCTGTCAGACAGTATGCACATACGGAGACTTCAGCAGTATCAACAAAGACTCCTGAATCAAAACCGGTTAGTGTGACATATCTACATACATACATGTGACTTTTCGAGCTATATGTGGTTCTTCCGCCAAACTGTTACGTCAAAGTAGGAGACACACACTTATTTATGAGTCTTTTGATGTGGTTGTATTAAATTTCCCCTTCGCTTGAACTAGGAGACCCAAACCAGTTCCAGCATGATAATGCCCCTGTGAACAAAGCCAGCTCCATGAACATATGGTTTACATGGGTTGGATTGGAAGTCTTGAGTGGCCTGCAATAGACCTCAATTGAAATTGAACCTTTGGGATGAATTGGAACATTGATTTCACCACAGGCCTCCTCATCTCACCTACATCAGTACCTGACTTTATTAACACCATTGTGGTTGAATAAACCACAATCTTTACAAGAATCTCCACAAGTACACTCCAAAATCTAGTGGAACATCTTCCCAGAAGAGTGGAGGATATTATAACTATTGACTATTAATGTGGGAATGGGATCTTTAGAAAGTACATACCAATCCCATGGTCAGGTGTTTACTTAAATTCACACAACTTAAATATAGTGTATAGATAGATGGATGTGTATGTGTATATATGTATGTATGTATGTATGTATGTATGTATGTATGTTAGGGCTGTCAATCGATTAAAATATTTAATCACGATTGTCATTCGGACTTAATCGCAAATTAATCGCACATTTTTATCTGTTCTAAACGTACCTTCAATTAATACTTTTCAAGTTTTTAATACGTTAATCAACATGGGCATGGATAAATTAAAGATTTATGCAAATGTATGTTTATTATTAGTGAAACCAAACTTAACATAGAGCATGAAGACAAAATATTCTTGTAAATGTTTTAAAGTAATTATGGTGATTTAAATTATGTAAATCATCAGGACACCAAACAGAACTTTTGTTTCCACACGGACTGTTTTAAACGCCGGATGTGTGCATCATGGCGGTTTTATTGTCTGGGGAATAGGGATATGTCTCTGATCCATTACCACAGTTCTGTTGATGGCAGTGATGCTGTACTTAAAGAATGCGAACCGCTAATAAAGATGAAGAATCATAGCGGATTTTGGTGCTTGAATTGAGACTCTGAGTCTCTTGTGGATCTTGTGAATAAATTTGTGTAAAGTTTAGAATTTCGCCTTTTGTATTTATTTATATTTTGAATAAAAAAATAATCAAACAGAGATGCGCGCTGCGTTAATTGCGCTTTTTTAAAAAATCTGTGCCGTAGATAAAAAATTTCTTTGTTTGTGTGTTTTTAGACGCCATAAGAAGACTATCGATGGCGCTTATCGGAACCTTGAGGAATACAAGCGAACGTTGAAGATGCGCTACACCCCTGTTACCACGACAGTAGCACCAACACCACCACCTTCAGTTCACGAGGAAACTTTGCCTCAAAGGACGCTCTCGAGCGCTTTCACACACTTTTCAAACCATGACCCTGCATCGACATGCCCCATCTCCACTCTTCCCAATATCGTTCACACAGACCCAGTCCTGCTCATTCAATCTTCTCTGCCTAGTTCCAGCCCTGCCCTGACCACACTCCCAGATTCCCATGTAACGGCACCACCTGGCACAATCTCTGTGCCCAACACTATGTCTCAATTGGTGCGTGAAGATGGCTTGGCTTCGATTCCAAGCTCAGCAGCCAGCTCCTTATCAGACACGAAGCCTTTAGATGGACCTTCACAGGACCTTCAAGACGTTCCTCTCCTCCCCCCTGCCGTATTTCTGGAATATCTGCGAAGCAGGCGTTCTCACACCCTGCCCACACCCCTCACTCCGCTCTCCCAGCAGGTCTCACAAGATCCTGCTGTTGTCCTGCACAAAGAGGTAAAGGATACTAACTTACATCGGAACACAGAAACGGATCGGGTTAGAGATCGGATACGAAAACAGCGAGACGCCCTGCACGCGTTAATCAGAACACAGCATGCAGAGGTAACTAGGATTAGAGAAAATGAAAGGAAAATGTTTTAAAAATAGTATATTTAATGTCATTTATTCATTTCTGCTTTTCGTCTCAGGAGCAGTCAGCCTCAATGGGAACGCACAGTGTCATCGATGCTCCTGTGAAGGAAAAGAGTAATGAACCTCTCCCGTCCTCAACTCTGAGTCAAAGCCACGTTCACACCCTGCAAAACCCTGTTTTTGAGTCCAGCGGTGAGACGCTATGTTTACCACCGTGTTTTTTCACTTATTCAAGATGTTATATACTAGGCGTGCGTATTGGCAAGAATCTGGAGATATGATAGGGGTCCCGATACGATATTGTGCGATACGTTACCATATTGAAAGCAAGGTGATATATTGGGATTTTTCTTACTTTAGAAATGGGGTATCATTTTAGAAAAGCTGTCATTAAGAACACACCACCATATAAAAACCTTAGCAAAAAAAGACATTTTTCAATATGAACACAGTGGGAACTGCATTTGTATTAATATATATCTAAAATGACACTGCTAACCCAAACCCCTTACACCTGCCCATACCATGGTCAACTCTGTATTATTAATGATACCCCTAATCGTTATTACAGCTGCCCCCCCAGGAAACAGGTGGATATTAATGCTAATATTTGTGCCATGCCCTTATGCTAGTACCCTTATGCTAGTACCGGGATATAAACTCAGAGCGAAACAGCTGCCATGAATCTTGTAAAAAAAATGGTATATATAGTTTTCGAGAATCGATACAGTATCGCCAAACAAAATATCGTAATACTCAAGTGTATCGATACTTTCTTACACCCCTACTATATTCTGTAGCAAAGGTCCTAGTCTAATCGTTTAAACCGTTTTTCCTTCTCCATCATTCCCACTTTATCTTCCGTATTAAATTACGAACCCGTATTTATTATTTCCCCCAGAGAATTCTCTGTGCGAGCCGGCGAGCAGTGTACGAGTGAATCCGCCCATCTCTTGTCCACCACGGACGCTCCAAATCCTCCTTCAGGACTTTGAGCAGCACAAACTGAGCACCATTGAGGAAGTGGACACTCCGGTGAACGTTACCATGGATACTGGTGAATAAGCACTCGCAAACTCACGTTCATTGGAAACACATCTGCATTCTTAAGTAAATGCCAATACGTATACATTTTTCATTTCAGCTGCTGAGGCGTGCATGGAGAACCAATTAGGCGAGTGCTCTGATTACTCAAACTCCTGCAGTCTCTCTTGGAGTCCGCCCACTACGGGCTCAGGGAGCAGTCAGGGTTCGAGCGTTGGCTCCGAAATCCAAAGGTCAGAGGAGAGCACAAGCAGACCCAGCAAACTGTCATGGAAGGAGATGCTATGGCTGGAATCAGCAGCTTCGCATGCAGGTAAAAACCCGTGTAGGTAACAGAGTTACATTCGAGGAATTATTGCGATGAATTATTTTGTCTTATTATAATCTAAAAATAGTCTAAAAATGTTCTGATTTACCAACTAAAAAAATGGAAGCTGGAGACTGAAACTCAATCTGTTCAGTATAAATTTGCTGTATGTCATAATATAAACATTAACAGAATAACAATCTCCAAATTAGTTTTTTTATTCGTCAACAATATACATATAAATCATTTTTTTATAAATATAAATTTTTATATATAAAAGTATCCCCTTTTTTTTATACGTTTTTATTATACTTTTATACTTGTTTTTTTATATAAAATTTTTCTTTTTTTATTCTTTTATTATACTTTTATACTTGTTTATTTTATATATATATATATATATATATATATATATATATATTACATTTTCCTTTTATTATACTTTTTATACTTGTATTATTTATTTTTTTATATAAAATTTCGATGTATATGTTGGACAGTCATAATAAGCGGCTTTAGTACATGTTTTGCTCTGTATGAATATATGAAATTGTATGTATGAAAATTATAACCTCCGTTTTTAAATTTCATTGTCCAGGTACAGACTCTACAGAGCAGCAGCAGGTCGAGGAGGTGAGCGTGTTCTTCAGCTACACTATTGATTGAAGCTTTTTAAATTTCAATTGCTTTCTGATTAATCCTATAAACATTTTGTTTTATATTTGAGAACGAATGTATGACAGAGCATTATACAAATAATAATGTAAGTGTGTGCAGAAATATTTTTTTATAGCTATTCATGTACTATGTTCTGGTCCTTTTACCTTTTGTGTTTGTGTGTGTATTTAGCAGGAGCTGGTCTTACCACATAATGGAACCTCTGGTATACCAGATTATCTCTCTTCCACCACACTTTCAACTGGCAGCTATATCTCTAGTGAACAGGATCCCAATTTAAACATTACCGGTATGTTCTTTCTTCGTTCGTTAAAAAAAATCTGTTATGATTACATATTGCATTAATTCCATCCATACATGTGTGCAATGAATGAATGTTTCATGTGATCTCAGCATATATATATATATATATATATATATATATAATATATGGTTTTACTGCAAGACTTTAAAGTTTGTTTGTGATTAAATATAAGCAGCATCCAGAAGACCAAAAAGTCTGAAAAAGCAGCGATTAGATTTCACTTATTTAGATATAAGCAACCCTCAGTGACCAAGCAAGATGTCAAGGTCAGCTATCTTCATGATGCTACCACTAGAGGTCGACCTAGTGGATTTTACCGATACTTTGCAGACTAATTGGCAAAATATACAAATCCACATTTTCCACAAGTATTTTTTTTACGATGAAGATGGACAGGATTAGAAACGAGTTTATTCGAGGGACAGCGCATGTAGGACGTTTTGGAGACAAGGTAAGGGAGGCACGATTGAGATGGTTTGGACATGTGCAGAGGAGGGACATGGGGTATATCGGTAGAAGAATGCTGAGGATGGACCATCAGGAAGGAGGAAAAGAAGAAGACCAAGAAGGAGATTGTTGGTGTGAAAGAGGCAGATGTAGAGGACTGAGTAGTATGGAGACAGATGATCCGCTGTGGCGACCCCTAATGGGAGCAGCCGGAAGGATAGTTAAGGTTGTTAATTACATTATTTAATCTTTGACTTTTCTAAGACACTTCTTTTCTCTCATTCAGATTCTTCTTTGTTCACTACTGAACTTCCTATAAAAACCGGAGCCTCCCTCACACACTCCAGCAGTTTATGTGGTTTGACTTTGTCCGAGACAACAGATTCCTCACGTTGCAGTAGCAGTTTGCAGTACATCATTGACAAATATACCAAAGAGCTGGACAAGTCCCTCAGATCAGTTCATACAGGTAATTGCAACTTCGGCAATATTTTTATCCAGGGTACTTCCTAGAGGTACAGCTTTACACACACTCTTCAATCTTCACTGATATAGGCCTGTTTTATGACCATCATGAAGGATTTGATTTATTATTATTTTTGTTAACAAATTATTTGACAAGCTTCATGTAGTGTTCTTGTACACTTTTGCTCATATATATAAGGCTCCTCAGATTAGTTTTGCTTTATTTGCAGCAGGTGGTATGTCCACAGCTTTAAGCGTCTGTGCAGAGGAGGACACCGATGCTGGATCTCTCGCAGCACCACAACCACCGACGCTTCCTTTACAGTGCAACCTGGAGGACTGCCGTTCCCTTAATACCACTCAGCAGGGTAAAGACTCTCAACCATATGCATGAAGCTGTAGTCATATATAACATATATATAACATATAATGACTCATTGTACTGTGTACATCTTTTTTCCCCCCGCATGAAATCAGATACCTTTCAGTCTCTTTCTCCTGAGATCACAAACAACACCATGACCGAATGTTCCACAACTCTCCAACTTCCATTCAATCCACCTGGCGAAGACTCAAACACGGACACAAATGCGTCCGATTGGCTCGATTGCAGCCTTCCAGAACACGTCTCCAGTAAAGAAGGTTCTGCAGGCGTTCCTCAGTGGGAATGGACACTGGTAAATTTGTGATGGAATCCTCTGTGTACAAGCTGTGTATGCGAGCTGTGAGCTTGGAAATGACGTCTTTAGAAGCCTGATATCTTTTTAATCCACTTCAGATGCAGTGTAGGGTTTGGGTTTGGGTTAGTGATAGTAGTTATTGATGTTTGCAAAATGATTTGGAAGGAGTTTAAAGTCTTCAAGTTGGATTGTTTAGATTCTGTCCTCGTATATTCCATCTAATTAAATGTTTGTGTCACTTTTGCAGGGGAACAAGAGTGAATTTCGGAGTCTGGAAGCTTCAGTCTCACATGAAGGTAAGATCAAGTCTGTGGTTTTAAGTCTACACTTAAAGTCTGTAGTCTTGAGGCACATGATTACTGTATTTTAGTTTTAGGATAAATTGCTACTTTTGAGCCTAATTTATTGGATTTCTGGTAAATAATACCATAAGCAAAGACACTGGAGCTATTATTAGTATATTTGAAATTTTTAAAGGCTAGGACTGGGCAAATTATTCATTGATAAAAAAAGTTGAAACTGTAGCAGTAATATGTCACACCCAGCTGTTTTGACTGAAGAGTTGAAGGTCACTCACCTAAAACAAGAGGCATAATACTGTAATTCTCATTTGCACACTTTGTTTTAAGAGTACAGAATTTTTTCACATGATTCTGTATAAATTTTTTTTTTTCCAGTCCAAGACGTGTCGAATCTGCAGGACTCTGGTGAGGAGAGTATTCGCACTCTTCAACTAAAAAGCTTCAGCGAGGCCGAGACGTCCCCGTCTACTGATAGGTAGATTTCTGTTAGTTCAAATTCTCTTTAACGTACACTTCTGAATCCAAATTTGCTAGTTTTATGGAATTGAAACCATTGAGTAGTAGAGCACGTCCTCACTGGGCTTTTTCATACAGATCGGAGGAAGTGGAGCACAGGAGGGAGCTGCACCGCTGCCCACATGCTTATGCTAAGAACCGGGAAAAAGCAAAGGAGTTCAGAATGGTGAGGAGCGACTGTACTGTATAAATGAATTTTCAGCGCTCGCGTAAGGACGCACCAAACTGAATATATAAACACACCGTCCCTGACGTAGAGTACAGCAGTTGATCTATTCAGCATTCTAACCCTAACAACTAACCCAGTCTTAACCCTAACACCTAACCTACAAATCTTACCCCAACCCTAACACCTAACCTACAACTCTTACCCCTAACACCTAACCTA
>JAAIIK010000032.1:3340859-3359776 GCA_014706435.1 Silurus glanis
GTGTGTGTGTGTGTGTGTGTGTGTGTGTGTGTGTGTGTGTGTGTGTGATGATTGAGACTTTGAGACAGATTGTTCCTACAAGTGACTCACTAAACTATGAGCCACTGTCTGACACAAGACAAGACTTCTCATTAAGATGTCTTGTTTTGTCTCTGCTTCATGTTAAAACCAGCAGTGGGGGCATAAAACAAATGAGAAACCCCATAAAAAAAAGAGTTTAAGCTGTCAACTCTAATTGCTCAATGGGTTAAACGTCTGTACTGGTCTCAGGTATGAACCTCAGTTTGTACCTACTACCGGAATACAGTTGGTGGATTCAGGTGGGACAGTTAATAAAGAAACAGAGTGGTCTGTCTCACCAAAAGCTGTTGAGCACGGAGACCTAATGTATTTACTATTTAGCCACAACACAACTCAAACAAACAGAAACACACAGGCAGCTAGATCAAAAGCTAGCTAGCTAAATAGCATTGGCAAAAAAAAAAAAAATGTTTCTGTTACTCTATTATTTTTGATGAAAAATGTCTGTATCTGCTGGTAGAGGTATAAGCAAAGGATAAAACCCCTAAAACAAAGAAGGGCCTTTTATCCTGAATGACTCAATAGATTAAGACCCAGTCTTTTCACATGGTGCTATTCGAAGTTTGAGTTCTTGTACAGGTGATGTAAATGCTGCTCTAGCGATGTCTTTATTTATTGATAAATACTATTTCTGCTGCTGTAGATAATAGAACCCCTAGAAAAAGGTGGCTTTCCGTCTGCCGCAATGGCTCAGTAGGTTAGCGGTGTTAGTCGTGAAGGGCCTCTGAAGTGGTGAGGTTTGTGATTCGAATGTATATATTTCTGGTTGTCTTTGCTTAGCCCAAAATTCTAATCTTAAAAAAAAAAAGATAATTCTGGTGTGTCCCTGTGTGAGCTGCGTTGTGTGAATAAAGGATTGTTCCATGATAAGTGTGTGTAGAAATGGAGCATCACAAAGAGGTGATGATGGATGTTGGGAAAGGTATGGCAAAAGTGGTGCTTCACAAGCACAATAAAAAAAGAGTGTAGGTGAGAGGATTTATGCAGAAATTTTCTATATATGGAAAAAACAGAGTCGAACCTCTTCCTGGTGCATAAAACCCACTGTTCATATTTTCCAACCCCAGGAGGGCAGATGTCCAGATATTGCCCCCATTACAGGTCTCACCCTCTGGTACCTTGCAACCATCTGGAACCTTCCACCCTTTCTGACACCTTCCACAACACACTTTTTAGTGTTTCTTGTCATTTCCGGGAAGAATCTTCTACGTCATTTGGAACCATCTGCATTTATATCCCAGAGATCTGGCTGGGATTAGAACCAGCAACATCTCAATCTAGAGGCGAATATTTCCAAACTGAGCCAAGGACATCATGTATCAGAGACGAAGACACTAAGCACTACACCATCAAAGAACAAGGAAATCATTGGTTTATTGGACTTTTGGCTTAATAAACAACTCATGAAAACATTAACATGAAAAGATTGATGGAAGAGAAGAAGAAAATAAACCCTGTCACCTCTGAAAAAGTGGGTTAAAAAAAAACCTTTAGTTCGTACCTGCTTCAGGTATGCAGTGGCTGCTGGATGAGGTGGGACAGTAAAATCAAGCAGAAAGAAATAAAAAAGTCTTAAGTGGTCTTATCTGTCCAACCTTCCACCATTAAACTCAGACTCAATTACATGTTTCTTTTAATCAGTTACTTCACACCACACAGTCTTGCTTTCATTCAGTCTGTGACCTGATGTAGACCATCAATCTTCATTGGCTTGTGCACTGGATCGGTAAGTAGGTGTGGGATGATTGAGACTTAGAGACTTAGAGAACAAGTACTCACACTACTAAACTATGAGGCACTGGCAGACACAAGACAATACTTCTCATTAAGAAGCCGGCTCTGTTTTATGTTAAAACCAGCAGTAGGGGGAGTGAAACAAATGATGATCCTCCTAAAAAAAGATCAGCTCTGATGGCTCAATCGTAAACGTCGCCGGTACGAACCTCCGTTTGTACCTGCGGCTGGAATACAGTTGGTGGATTCAGGTGGGACAGTTAAAACAGAAAGGAAAACCACCAACACCAAAAGCTGTTAAGCACAGAGATCTGACATTTCTACTCTTCAGCCACAAAACTATGCAAACAGACAGAAAGACACACAGGCAGATCAATCAAAAGCTAGCTAGCAAATAGCATTTGCCAAAAATATGTTTCTGTTATTCTATCATTATCAATCAAAAAAAATCCTCTTTGCTGGTAGAGGTACTGTATAAGAAAAAGATAAAACCCCTAAACAAAGAATGCCCTTTCGTCTTGAATGGCTCAATGGATGAAGACTTTGGCTTATTTACATGGTGCTAATCAATGTTTGAGCTTTTTACAGTTGATGCAAATGCTGCACTAGCATTGTCTTTCTTAATCAATAAATTATTTTGCTGTTGGTAGAGAAATAGAACGATCTGCTAAATGAATCTTAGCTGGTGTCTGTCAAAATGGCTCAGCTGCTGGGGAAAGCAGTGTAAAAGTGCTGATCATGAATTAAGTCCTGGTCTTCACACTGATATAAATGCTCCTTTCTATTTGTCTTTCTTTAGCTTTAGTTTCTCTCTGTGTTGTTGAACAAAAGAACCCCCCAACTGAGCCACAGGATCTCATTACAGCAGTTTCTATTATGTTTTCTTTGCCTTTGAAGTAACTTGAGGTAAAGCTCAGCTTTAACCGAGGGATGTCATGCATTAAGCCAATATGCTAATCCCTACACTAAAACAGGGCAAGTGATACCCCTACATATTGGACAGGGTGTGACACTTAGCATAACCCTGCTCTTTTCTCCTATCAGAGGCTCAAATCTATAACACCTCAAACAGGATTCAAATCCTGACACGTGGAACTTACTCTAACCAACACACATACATGCAACATTACTGAGACACTGGTAGAGACAAAAGACATGAATTTTCAAAACAAAAAGGTGTGAAAAGAAACAGCTTCAACTTGAACCATGTAGCATAAGAATGGGAGACTGCTGGTTTACCACCATAGAAGGCTTCTGCTTGTGTTTCTGAATAGTAATGCTACATGAATAGTGACAGCAGAACACCTCACTGTCTTGATCTTCAGCCAGTTTATGTTCAGGCTGTGACCTGAGGGAGGGCCTTCTCTGGTTGTGCAGTGGATAAATAAGCGTATAAAAGTTTGACATTTAGACCTGACTCAAATGTTCTAATTTAAACACAATTATATTTGAATGTCACCCTTATATTCGTCTATATGGATTGTTTTAACGTAAAACTGGCTTTTCAAAACTTACTAGTATACCGAAGAGCAAAGTGTAAAGGGTTTGCTGATGTTTGATACATATAGTTTTTAAACAAGAGAGGTCCTAAATGCTCCTTAGGCAAGTCATAGTCCATGATAATGCACAGTTTCTGGCAGAACCTGAACACATACACATCCGTTATCCATTTTGTGGTCGCTTTTAGCACCTTTATAAATTCTGAAACCTTAAGGCCTCAGTTTTTACTAGTTTCCAGTTTAAGAAGTCTTCAAAACCCAGTCATCTTTACTATTTTAATGTTGCCTTTATGCTTCCCTGAGCTACTCCCATTTCTTGGGTATTTATACTTGAGAGGGTAAAGCCTACCTTAACTTGAAAATGTCTGTTGGATTAAAATAATGAGGCTAGAACTGAGAAAGTACCTCCTTATTCCTCATTTGGTACTGTACAAGTCTTTAAAATAGCCTACTTTTATGTTGTTGAATGTTGTATCAAAGGAACATAAGATTTCAGGCTAACATGGTGATCTTGTGAGCTTCTACCTTGTCTATAGCCACATTGGAGTCTACTGAATCGATCAGTAGTTTCTAACTTTCAGATAAACTGAAGAAACAGGGTTGTTATAGTCCCTGCCTTAGGTGTGGTTAATATTAATGCTTCTAGACAGGAAGGTATTTTTCCCTTGTCCAGACGATATATTTAAGTTTTTGAATAGCAGAGACAGAACACCATGAGGGAGGTGTTTTTTAAGCCAGTAGTAAATCTTGCCTGGCCCAAAAGCAGTCTCATGGGTCTTCTTTATGGAGTTCAGGAGTTTTTCCATTGTGCAGGGCTGGTTATATTGTTCAGTATTGTCTGTGTTTGTTTTTTTCTTGCTATACACCTATTGCTTGGATTTTTAAGAAGGTTGAAGTGTTCTTTTTAAATGCAAGCTTGTTTGATATTTTGTGGTAAGTGGAGTGCCTTGATGTTTGAAATGTTGTATTTGTGGTTCACTTCCTTTGCCCTTCAGCTTACATTATATACCCCAAAACCTTTGTTTTGGCAGCTTTGGTGTTTCATTGTTCGTTGCATTCTGCTGTGCGCTACATATTTAAAAAAAAAATGTAGATACTCTGTGGTTGAGTGTTAGTTAAAAAGCCCTATTCTATTTCTAGTTTCATCAAACCATGGATTACATATATGAGTCGGGTTTCCTGTCTTTGGGATAACTTCCTTAGTGACTGGTAAAGCTGTATCAATTAATTTGGTCTTGGATATACAGAGGATGCCATATTTCTCCTGGCTAAGTCTGGAAAAAACTAAAGACACTTAGCTTTTTTGAAGATGATAATTTTTTATTTTTTATAAATAAATAAAATTGTGACAGCACCGCCTACTGGTTAAAGTTAGAATAACTTACCATAATCCAATCAACAACAACAACAAAAATAAATAAATGAAAATAAAAAAATTTAAATACCATGCAACTAACTCTTTCTACTCATATCTTTTCAATCCTGTTTCCTTTTCACCAGATCTGGCCCACATTATCTTTACTCCCTGATTTTTCATTGAGACTTTTCTTTCAATATTCAGAGAATTTAAACACTATCTGTGATAAAAGCAAACTTATGAGTGAAAATACAAATTACTCTTGAATTCCTGTGTCTAATGTTATAACTCTCTTTCCTGTGATTGCTTACTACCTTGCCCCTGAAAAATACTGGTTGCAGCTTTAAGTAATTTAACAGTAATATGTTACTGTTTCTACAGTAGCAACAAACACAAGGACTTATATAAAGGACACTTCTGAAAAAACAAAAATTTTTGGAAGGAGTCTCCAGTCTCCAGAGAATTTAGAGCTTGATAAAACAAAAACAAAAATACTGAATTTTCAGACCATTTATTAGTAAAACCAATTTCAGAATTAACCTAATTAGGACTGTATACCATATGGTCCAACACACCAGACTTCAGTAATTGTAATGAGCATGGGCCAGGGATAGGGAGAAAATGTAATAAACTAGCAGAATGTGAAAAAAATACAGGAAAATATTAAGTATAAGCAGAAACCAGCAAAATCATTTTGCCTAGTAAACAAACAAAAGGTTAGGCTCAGCTTATAACAAAGAACAATGATTTATATATTTAAAAAAAGAGCCAAAAGTAAGCAGAGTGAGTTCAAACCTAGACATGGAAAGGTGGTTAAATAGTGGGTGCTGCAGGTGATAGTAATGGAAGGTGAAGGAATGTGGTAATTATCTGTTCTTTTCTTTGCTGAATCTTTAGGTTTTTTTTTTTATGACTATTCAAATCCTACAGCCATGTTTTTTTTTCTTATTCTCTCAGAAAAAAATAAAGAAAGAAATTATATAATATATAAAAAATATATTATATACATAGGTATTTTATATGTGCTATATGTACTATATTAGGACACCTAACATTTACAGCCATATGTGCTTCCTCGCCAAACCATTACAACAAGTTAGAGGCACACGATTGTATAGGACGTCTTTTAATGTCTTAGAAGGAAATTTTCCTTTCACTTGAACTAGGAGACCCAAACCTGTTCCAACATCACAATGCACCTGTGCACAAAGCCAGCTCTATGAAGATGTGGTTTGAAGTGGAAGATCTTGAACGTCCTGCTATAGAGCTCTGACCTCCACTCTTTTGGGATGAATTGGAATGCTAGCTGCACTCCTGACCTGCTCACCTCACCCATATGAGTACCTTATTACTACAACAAATATTGACTAAATATGAAATGGAATGTTCAAAAAGCACATATCAATCTGGTGCTTAGGTGTCCATAATCCTTTTTCCATATAGTGAATTAATCTCAAAATTAAATCTCTTTAGGCACAAATTGTTCACAAATAAAGTCCAAAATGTTTCCTGTTCCCTCTGTATGCTACTTTGGTTACAAAATCACACTGTTGCAGAACATACCTTAAAAACATTGTGTAAAAATACTGAAGATTTAGCTATCGAGAAGTGACTTATTTTCCTACTCATGAGATACCAGTGATTCTCTCTGGACCTGCTGATCTATCCTGATGCCCAAATCAGCTGCTGCCGCTTCTGCTGTTAAAGATGGCTCCACATTTACAGTCTAAAGATACATGAGATTAGTGTGGATGGTAAACACTTAATAGTCCTGAAAATGATTTTGTCCAAATGATTACAAGATAACAGTTTTGCGCTCATGTTTTGAACACCACAACAATGATGGAACGCTAATGAATAAATATGCGGTGTTGAGGATGAGGATAGGTTCCCTTTTTTACTCTGGTTCCTTTCCAAGTTTCTTCCTCATCGGGTCTTAGACAGTTTTTCCCTCACCCACTGTCACCCCTGGCTTGCTTATTAGGGAAAAGGTTATGGAGATAAATGTATCTATTAAGCTGTTTTGTGACAGTGTCCAGTGTTTCAAGTACTACATAAACTCCTTCCATGTCTATGTCCTTTTCACACTATACAGTATACCCTTCCAAAGGAACCAGCTTGCAATTTTATTTATCAAACCAATCACACCAGGAGCTTGGGAATATTAATAACAAATGTGCAGCTATATCTCTGCTAACATGCTAGAGATAATATGCTAGTTTAAAACCAATAAACCATGAAACTAGCATATTAGCTGTAGCAAATGAGTTTAGTCAAATGGGACAGAGGGCTAAAATTAGGCCGTTAGAAAAGCAAGTCGAAAGCAGTGCTAATTCAACTATCTCTAACATCCTTCTGCCCAGCATGGTGTTTTACATTCATCCACAATTGGCTGCAGTCGTTCCCTGTGAAGAAAACAGCATGGATAGTGACATCCAGAGCAGTTAATGATGAACATATTTACACATATTTGCTAATTAGCTTCGTGCTGCTAATTAGCGTTAAAACCATTTCAATATGTCAGGGCTGCCGAGACGGCTTGACCACTCGCTGCTGCTGAGGATGGCTCCACATGAAGAGCTTGAAGATACATTAAAGTACTGTGGAGGGTAAACACTTAGTAAACATGAAGATGGGGAACACTTCATAACATTGATGAAACCATAATAAAGGAAAATCCATTGTTATGGATTCGAATGGGTTCCCTTTTGAGTCTGGTTCTTTATATCTTCAGAGAGTTTGAATTAAACTGAATTAAATTTCACTGTTACGTGCGGGAGCGTGTGAAAACCTGACGTGTCGAATCTGATAAAACATTTTGTCGACAAAAATCCTTTAAATCCAGTGTAAGAATATTTAATTGGTGATAAAATACTTAAGGAACATAATAATAATAATAATAATAATAATAATAATAATAATAAATAACACTTGCATTAACCAATGTTTATAGACAAAATAGGCAAAAGTATTGGGACAGTTGATTTTTCCAGTCATATCTCCTTCTTCCCCAAACCGATACCACTGAGTTGGAGGTACACAGTTATATAGGATGTCTTTAGATGTGTTAGCATGATTTTTTTAATTTAATTTACATTAGAGACCCAAACCTGTTTCAGTATGACAATGCCCCTGTGCACAAAGCCAGCTCCATGAAGATATTGAGTGGCCTGAAAAGCATATTTAAATATTTAGAGATTTTTTGCAATTTAGGTGAGAAAATTTACACTGGATTAAAAACTAGAGCACAATACATGCACACACACACACACACACCATCACACACATGCACAATGGGTTGCTTGGTTGAAATGATAAACGTCCAAAGGTCTGCAAAAATGACAGTCATAAACACAACATAGGATCAGAGATTCTTTCCATCGCCACCCTTTTTCACTTAATATCTTCACTCTTCACTCTTACTACAAGTGCTCCACCACTGTATTCCCATCCTGTCTACACTGCTGGTCTAACACCTAAGGGGAGCTGGCAAAAAAAACAGTTGCTGTGGTGATGGATGATTCTATTTGAGCGTCAGAAAATAAAGAACAAGAAAGGACAGGTACTCTCCGTGGTCTATATTCACACAGTCATACTTCAAACTTCCATTATCATCCAAGGCCCATTCTTCAACATTTCCTGTCATGGGAAATCTGTATTGATGAATTTATTAGTTCTTTGTAATGACTATCAATTATTCAATTTTTATACACCATTTTTTTTTTTCTGAAACCCCAAAAAATGTATGCATGTGCATCGGTGCATCAGTCTTGCAATGTGACACTTCAACGTTCTTGTTTGTACATTGAGGAACCTGGATGTGGGTCACTCTCAGCACCACTGCTGCTACATGAATATGACATATCACAACATTTCGAAGACTGAGGCGTGTCCTGAGAGTCACATAGAATATAGATAAACATGGCAGAGGTAGCGCTGCATCTATCAGGTCCAAAAACTTGAATCATCTGATTTACCTTGCACACATTCCAAAGATGAACCTGAGTATTGCTTTCTCTACTCAGAGTAAGTGATCTTCTGTCATAGAGAAAATACAGGGTTATTTAAAAGAATGAACCGATTTCATTACGCAATATAACAACTGAACGTTTCCGGAAGAATGACACGATTACATCACCCCCTGTGGCAGCCATTCAAAACTTAGATAACTCCTCTTTCAAATGGTTACTGACTCATTCCATGACGATGCTTGAGAATTGAAGCAATGCGCCATGATATCGGTTCATTCTTTTTGAATAACCCTGTATATAATGGGTTTACTCATGGCAGCAGAGGTTTAAGATGTTCTTACCAGGGCTTGTATTGTAATTATGTATGGTCAGCCAGTGGTGAAATTATTCTACCATTTGCAACTAGAGAATTAGATCTTGATAGCAATGTAAAAGTGGTTCCTGACCAACAGGCTAAACCAGGTTCACCAGGTTTCCAGTGGAGGACAAAAGTGTAGAGATACACTTGTTCATTGTTGAATGAAAAGGATGTTTCTTTGGATCGCTTAAATCAACTCTTGACCTGCTTTACTATCAGGTTCATAGGCAATTGTGACTGTTTATAGATAGGATTTAGAAATGTATTACCAGTGTAGACACAAACCATGTACTTGATTTAAAGTAGAGATACAGTAATGACTCCAGTAAAAGTAAAAGTGTCCCTTTAAACTTTTACTTGAGTAAAAGCACAAAAGCATTCACCTTCAAATCTCCTTAAGTATCCAACGTACTATGATTTATTATGACTATCTTCTTCTTCTTCTTCTTCTTCTTCTTTCGGCTGCTCCCATTAGGGGTCGCCACAGCGGATCATCCGTCTCCATACCACCCTGTCCTCTACATCTGCCTCTTTCACACCAACTACCTGCATGTCTTCCCTCACCACATCCATGAACCTCCTCCTTGGCCTTCCTCTTTTCCTCCTACCTGGTGGCTCCATCTTCAGCATTTTTCTACCAATATAATTCATGTCCCTTCTCTGCACATGTCCAAACCATCTCAATCTCGCCTCCCTCACCTTGTCACCAAAACATCCTACATGTGCTGTCCCTCTAATAAACTCATTTCTAATCTTGTCCATCCTCGTCACTCCCAACGAAAACCTTAACATCTTCAGCTCTGCTACCTCCAGCTCCACCTCCTGTCTTTTACTCAATGCCACTGTCTCTAATCCATACAACATCGCAGGTCTCACCACAGTCCTATAAACTTTCCCTTTCATTCTTGCAGATACCCTACTATCACAAATCACTCCTGTCACTCTTCTCCACCCACTCCACCCTGCCTGCACTCTTTTCTTTACTTCTCTAACACACTCCCCATTACTTTGCACTGTTGACCCCAGGTACCTGAACTCCTCCACCTTCTCCACTTCTTCTCCCTGCAACCGCATCACTCCACTGCCCTCCCTCTCATTCACACACATGTACTCTGTCTTACTCCTACTGACTTTCATTCCCCTTCTCTCCAGCGCATATCTCCACCTCTCCAGGCTCTTCTCAACCTGCTCTCTACTCTCACCACAAATCACAATATCATCTGCAAACATCATAGTCCAGGGAGACTCCTGTCTGACCTCGTCCGTCAACCTGTCCATCACCACTGCAAACAGGAAAGGGCTCAGGGCCGATCCTTGATGCAGTCCAACCTTCACCCTGAACCAGTCTGTCGTACCTACTGCACACTTCACTGCCGTCACACTGTCCTCATACATGTCCTGCACCACCCTCACATACTTCTCTGACACACCTGACTTCCTCATACAGTACCACAACTCCTCTCTCGGCACCCTGTCGTACGCTTTCTCTAAATCCACAAATACACAATGCAATTCCTTCTGTCCTTCTCTATACTTCTCCATCAACATCCTCAAAGCAAATAAGGCATCTGTGGTGCTCTTCCTCGGCATGAAACCATACTGTTGCTCACAGATGGTCACCTCTTCTCTCAGCCTGGCTTCCACTACTCTTTCCCATAACTTCATGGTGTGACTGATCAACTTAATTCCCCTGTAGTTACTGCAGGTCTGCACATCTCCCTTATGCTTAAAGATCGGTACCAGCACACTCCTTCTCCATTCCTCAGGCATCCTCTCACCTTCCAGAATCTTGTTAAACAATCTGGTTAAAAAATCCACTGCCATCTCTCCTAAACATCTCCACGCTTCTACTGGTATGTCATCTGGTCCAACCGACTTTCCATTCTTCATCCTCTTAATCGCTGCTCTCACTTCCTCCTTACTAATCCTATCTACATCCTGCTTCACCAACTCCACATCCTCCAACCTTCTCTCTCTCTGATTTTCCTCATTCATCAGCTGCTCAAAATACTCCCTCCATCTTCTCAACACACTCTCCTCACTAGACAACACATTTCCCTCTCCATCCTTTATTGCTCTAACTTGCAGTACATCCTTCCAGCTCGGTCCCTCTGCCCGGCCAATCGGTATAAATCCTTTTCTCCTTCCTTAGTGTCCAACCTCTTATACAGCTCCTCATATGCCTTTTCCTTGGCTTTCGCCACATCCCTTTTTACCTGCTGCCGCATCTCCTTGTACTCCTGCCTACTTTTCTCATCACTCTGTCGATCCCACTTCTGTTTTGCCAACCTCTTTCCCCTAATGCTCTCCTGCACTTCCTCATTCCACCACCACGTCTCCTTGTCTTGCTTTCTATTTCCAGATGTCACACCAAGTACTTTTCTAGCTGCCTCCCTCATCACTCCTGCAGTAGTTGCCCAATCATCCGGCACCTCTTCACCACCACCAAGCCCCTGTCTGACCTCTTCCCTGAACCTCACACTACACTCTTCCTCCTTCAGTTTCCACCATCTTATTCTTCTTTCAATCCTTACTTTCCTCCTCTTCTTCTTCGCCTCCAAAACCATCCTACAGACCACCATCCGATGCTGTCTAGCTACACTGTCCCCTGCCAACACCTTACAGTCTCCAATCTCCTTCAGGTTGCATCTCCTACACAGAACATAATCCACCTGTGTGCACCTTCCTCCACTCTTATACGTCACCCTATGATCCATCTTCTTCTTAAAATACGTATTCACCACTGCCATTTCCATCCTTTTAGCAAAATCTACCACCATCTGCCCTTCCACATTTCTCTCCTTAAAACCATACCTACCCATCACCTCCTCATCACCTCTGTTCCCTTCACCTACATGCCCATTAAAGTCTGCCCCAATCACCAATCGTTCTTTCCTAGGTACACCATCTACCACTTCATCTAATTCACTCCAGAATCTTTCCTTCTCCTCCATCTCACAGCCAACTTGTGGAGCATAGGCACTGATGACATTTATCATCATCCCTTCAACTTCCACCTTCACGATCATCACCCTATCAGAAACTCTCTTTACCTCCACTACACTCTTACTGTACTCTTCCTTCAGAATCACCCCTACACCATTTCTCTTCCCATCCACACCATGATAAAACAGTTTAAACCCACCTCCAATGCTCCTGGCCTTACTCCCTTTCCACTTGGTCTCCTGAACACACAGCATATCTACCTTTCTCCTCACCATCATATCAGCTACCTCTCTCCCTTTACCCGTCATAGTACCAACATTTAAAGTACCAACCCGAACCTCCACTCTCCTACACTGCTCCTTTTCCTGCCGTCTCTGTAGACGTCTTCCTCCTCTCCTTCTCCTCCTTCGGCCAACAGTAGCCCAATTTCCACCGGTACCCTGTCGGCTAACGATACCTGTGGCGGTCGTTGTTAACCTGGGCCTCGACCGATCCGGTATGAAATTCTCATTTGTGATCCGCATATTTGATTTGGCACATGTTTTACGCTGGATGCCCTTCCTAACGCAACCCTCCCCATTTACCCGGGCTTGGGACCGGCACTAAGAGTGCACTGGCTTGTGCCCCCCTAATGGCTGGGTTATGATTTATTATGACTATAATGTTTATTTTTGTCACAAGACCCAACTATAATAATCAACTCAATTTATGTGGAAAACTCTAATGTTGCTCTGTGGACACCAATCTATTAGTAGAATGATATTAATGAGACAAACACTGATTGATATCGATTAAAATGAGCACCTTCTCTTCAACTACTTAAAAAAAAAAAAAAAATTGTGCAAATAAGATCACGGTTGTTGTGGCAAATTCCAGTCAGGAGTTTTTTTCCATCAAGATATTTGACTTTGAAATGTTGTGAAGTTAAAGTAAAAGTCTCCTCAAATGGAAATCCTTCAGTAAAGTACATATATGCGAAAAAAAAGCTGCTTAATTACAGTAACAAATTACATTTACTTCATTACTGCCCACCACTGCAGGTTTCAGCCAGAAACTAGGCCTGGAATTCTGGGCTCTAGAAAGGAGGAAGAAGATGACAGTCAATCACAAGGGGAACAATGTGTATACACACACACATTTTTACACATACAGACAGTGTAGTGCCCGCCTACACCATGTTTTACTCATTGAAGATTGGACAAAGGGAAAAAAAACCTGGAAGAATCTCACACAGACATAATAAGAACAAAACTCCCCAAAGATGACAGCCTGAGCTCACGAACCCTGGATCCGTGAGGCGGCAACACGGCCGTGCCGCCTCGAGACAAATTCTTAGAACTAAAATATATGTCACTGTTATATATGTGAAGTATTCGATCCTCCTTTGATAAATAATGAAACGTGTTTTGATATGCCATGATGAAACCCGTTCGTGGTTGTGGACTCAGACTTAGACCCTGAACATTTTCTATTCCACAGAGGCATCTGTTGCAGGAATACATTTCACACTGCCATTACGGCAGTACACACAGCCCCAGGGGAGAGGAGGAGACCAAGGAAAAGTGACAGCCTCACACATGCTGTGTGGGTGTGTGCTGTATTTTTGTGTGTGTGTGTGTGTGTTTGCGAGCACACAATCGCTTTGATGGATGGATAAGATTTAACAACAGTGCTTCAGATCTGTCTTTGCTCCCACACATGCATTCATAAATGTGTACAAAAGCACAGCGATGAAATTCGTTTGCAAGCAAACACACACACACACACACACACACACACACACACACACACACACACACTTCAGTGCTACTCTTTTTAACATGTACAGAGGTGCATGCAGCGAGAATGTGTCTAGTTTGGAGATAAATGAGCATACACAGAGATATATGTATTACGATTCACACTTCTACATCATGTAGGCAACCTTTGCATGCAGACTATTAACTTGTAATTGAATCAGACCATATTTCGGACCAAAAACATGATTGTCACCATGTTTTCGTTCATCTCATGCCTTATACCCCCAAATCCTTTCTTCCTCACCATGTATCATTCGCCATGTGTCAAATCATCCAACCGACCATCCCTTCACTGAAATCTCCCTCAGACGAAGCAGACATGGTTGTGGCGATAACGATGACAGGCGGCACGCGATGACGCTTCGATCACGGCGGACTCTCATTAGCGTGTTGCCATGGGAAACGGGCAGCGAGCGAGAGACGGAATAGGGAACGTGAACAACATGAAAATAATGTCCACTAATAAAGATGTATGTCCGTGTGATCAATATGGATTTTTTTTTTCTTTCTATCTTCATCCTACAGACGTCTCATTTCTCACTGCTAAATGAACATCGCATTTGGAAACGTGGGTGTTGTTTGAACATAATATTGCACAATTTTTGGTCCATTTGTTTGCAACGCCTTGCGATCAGCAAAGTTTCTCTCGATGTCGTTTGCGCCTTGATGTCGCTCCTCGCAGATCGCCGAGAAGAAATCCTTCTAATTAGAACGGCTTATTTGCAGTTAATTGCGTGTGGGCCCCTTTAAAGGTGACTTGCGAGGAGTGTGAACACACTCTTTCACTTAAATGATTGAATATTTTTAGCTGCTACAGAGAGGAAGATTATAAATAGCTTAATTGGGCCAGACTTGTCTAAACAGTGTGCCTTCTTGTTCTCTGGGGTTTTTTCAGTATGCAATGATTTATTTTTATTGGTAATAATATCATTTCAATGTATCTGGCATTGACAAACAAGACAAACCAAACATCACTTAAAATAAAAACCTGAACACTGCTAAAGAGAAAAGGCATTTTCGACCTTCTCCTACTAAAAATTACTTTTATGCTGTAAGTACTGAATTTTTTGCATATCCCAGGTTGTTAGAAACTGGGGTCAGAGTGCATTTCTTCCATGATACAGCACCCCTGCCATTGCCCAAGAGCCCCACATTGGCAGCTTGGTGATGCTGGAGCTTAAATCCCCAACCTTCTAAATAGTAACCCGAAGCCACTTTGTACTTTGCGCTTACACTGGACGGCATCCCAAAGTCATTTCACGACATCATCCTGTAATGTTTTGATGAACGCTTTAACACCTCCATGATACCGACTGTCAAAGGAGCCCCCCGTACGCAACTTGACTGATTTCTTCGCAGTTTTAAAGGTTGTTCATCTGTGGAATCAAATGGATGTTTCTTTGGAACGCTTAAATCAACTCTTGACCTGCTTTACCATCAGGTTCAAAGGCATTTGTGACTGTTTATAGATAGGATTTAGAAATGTGTTACCAGTGGTATACACAAACCATGTACTTGATTTAAAGATACAGTAGGTAAAATATTACTTTAGTAAAAGTAAAAGTGCTCCCTTTAAAATTTCACTTGAGTAAAAGTACAAAAGTATTTGCCTTTGAATGTACTTAAGTATCCAAAGTACTATGATTTATTATGGCTATAGTGTTCCTTTTATCCTTTTTGTAACAAGACTCTTTGCTTAATCAACTCAGTTTATGTGAAAAGACTCTAAAGTTACTCTTAGCACACCAATCTATTATTAGAATGATATATATGAGACAAACACTGATTGATCTTCTTCTTCTTCTTCTTCTTCTTCTTCTTCTTCTTCTTTCGGCTGCTCCCATTAGGGATCATCTGTCTCCATACTGCTCTGTCCTCTACATTTGCCTCTTTCAAACCAACTACCTGCATGTCTTCCCTCACCACATCCATGAACCTCCTCCTTGGTCTTCCTCTTTTCCTCCTTCTTGGCGGCATCTTTAGCATTCTCCTAATGATATACCCCATGTCCCTCCTCTGCACATGTCCAAACCATCTCAATTGCGCTTTCCTCACCTTGTCTCCAAAACGTCCTACATGCGCTGTTCCTCCAATAAACTAATTTCTAATCCTGTCCATCCTCGTCACTCCCAACGAAAACCTCAACATCTGCATTTCTGCTACCTCCAACTCCACCTCCTGTCTTTTACTTAATGCCACTGTTTTTAAACAACACAACATCGCAGGTCTCACCACAGTCCTATAAACAGCCACAGTCCTTTCCTCTTCTATGACAAATCACTCCTGTTATCACTCTTCTCCACCCACTCCACCCTGCCTGCACTCTTTTCTTCACTTCTCTAACACACTCTCCATTACTTTGCACTGTTGCACCTCAGGTACCTGAACTCCTCCACCTTCACCACCTCTCCTCCCTGTAACCGCACCACTCCACTGCCCTCCCTCTCAAGTCAATACCAGTGTTTCAGATTACTCAAAATGTCCAAAAGTTCACAACCTTTATCACGAGGCTGATCAAGGGAAAATGTTAAAAAGAGTAAAAAAAAAAAAGAAAGAAGAAAAAGAAAAAAGTAGGTGTAATTCCCCCTCACCATTCACTTTAATTACTTACTTAGTCAACATTCGACTGGCTCAAATCCCTTCCAAATCGTGTGTGTCTTAGCATGCTCTCACACCGCTTTTCTAATGGGAGATTTAGAGTAAGTGTGGACATACATATTCATCTATAGCCTGATCTTTTATGCCTGATTTCTGAGTTATTAGTCCAATCCATAGAGACTTGTTTAGTGAAAGATGAGACAAAGGTCACCCCTAATCACTCACACCCGGGAAACTGTTTCAGATCCATTCTTCTTCTTCTGTTGACGGAGTTTAGGTTGTTTTTATTGTCATATAGATTTCACAACCATTAAATTATAATAGATGACAATAGTTGAGGCTCATAGCAAAAAGATGGCAAGGCTCAACATGATGCTACCACTCTCAAGCTTCACTGTGGGTACAATGGGGAAATGAACAGCGTCTGGTTTCCTGCCAAATCTAGTGCTTTGGGCTAATGTCAAACTGCTCATCAGACCAAAAAACAGAAGTGTTTTGCTGAGTCTTTTTGGCAACGTGTCCGTTGGCGAACTCCAAACAGGATAGCATTGTGGCCTGCCAATCTCCCCAAACGTCCAATTGTGTAGATTCTTGATGGGGAGTCATATGCAAATCTCTAGAATTCAAATAGGAATTACATAAACAGACCGTATGCTGTGTGAGTCACCAGCTATCACTCTCACAACATTCCGTTTCTGGACCACTAAAGGAGGCAATGGGTGGAAAAAGTCAGATGAAGAAGTGGAACAGATGGTGCATCGGTGGCCGCACATGCAACCCAGTGATTTCTTTTGTTTTGTTTTGTTTTGTTTTGTTTTACTTGGAGATTAACAAAAAAATTTAGGTTTCGTGTTTAGGGGGATTCACAATTTGAATGATTCGAAAAAAAAAATTTCAGATAATTATTCAAGTAAATCTTAGTAAAATTTTACACTTGTAAAAGTGTAAAAGTATAAGGGATAAGAATAAGTGTGAAAGTGTGTGTGTGTGTGTGTGTGTGTGTGTGTGTGTGTGTGTGTGTGTGTGCATGCAAATAATTTTGTGATGGACTGACATTAGAGTGTATTTCCAGGAATATCAGGAGTTCCACAGACAGAGAAGCTTTTCTAAAAGGCTGCCGTAACGGCATCGAAAGAACCAATCAGGACATAGATAGTTTCAGAGTTTCACACTTAGCCTAGACATTTGCCCAAAATTTCTGTGAAGGACATTTTATTTTAAGTAAAATATTTGTGCTTTTTGTACATACCATTCCACATTTAGTCCGCATTCGCTCTAATAATAACCTCCACTTTTCTGGAAAGATGCTCCACTATATTTTCTAATGTGCTAGTGGACATTTCTGGAGAGTCAAAGAAAATTGAATGCTATATTAAAAGACGTCCTATACGATTGTGTGCCTCTAACTTTGTGGTAACATTTTGGCGAGGAACCATATTTGGCTGGAAATATCAGGTGTCCCAATACTTTTTGTGTTGTACTTCACGTTCTTTTATGGCTGATTGGATTGATTTGAAGTGCATGATCATTTGCTCAAACGACTGTTTGCAGCAAAGGCTGTGGTCCAAGATGGAGGATAAATTATCTCTTTATTATTTAAACCACATGGGAAATATGTAATGAATATTATTTACGTAGGGAAACAATTTGTTCGAGTGCCATGCTCCTTAATAGCTAAAGCATAATGACACCATTACTGATAATGAAGTTGTTGGCCTGATCTGACACTTTGTGTTACTGATATTGAGTGTGTGTAAGAGAGAGAGAGAGAGAGAGAGAGAGAGAGAGGTCTGGGCTGATAGCTGGAATATTGGCATGAGACGTCATATACGGTGTATTTGCTTAGATTATACAGATTACGCTTCATTGACCTTCACACTGCATATATTAAACTGAAAGGAGAAAAAAACCTTGAAAATGAGAGAAAATTAATTGGCGCTACAAGTGAGCCACTTATTTATTTATTTTTACATAGTTGTTTTTATCATTGTACTTTATTAGATTCTACACTTCACAGAAAAGCATTTTTTTACACTTTTTCCGGCGAAACTGTAACCACAATGTTGGAGCCACACAATTGTATCGGATGTCTATGGATGCAGAAGCGTTACATTTTCCTTTCACTTGAACTCGGAGACCGAAACCTGTTCCAGCATGACAATACTCCTGTGCACAAAGCCAGGTTCATAAAGATATGCTTTACATGGGTTGGAGTGGAAGATCTTGATTAGCCTGCTATAGAGATCTGATCTCAACGCTAAGAACATGATAAATGTGAACACAGACTGTACACATCAGTACTTGACTTTACTAACACCCTTGTGTCTGAATGAGCACAAATCTCCCGAAGTACACGTGAAAATCTGGTGGAACATGGTCTGTACCCAAGCTTTGGCAATATGAATTAGATTTTTTGTCATGTTAACTTTTCTGTAAGATTTTTTAAAATCTTGAGATTTTTTTCATGTTAAGTGATATAGTATGTGCTGTAGACGGAAATGTAGATGGAAGAAAGAAATAAAGAGAAAGAAAGAAAGAAAGAAAGAAAGAAAGAAAGAAAGAAAGAAAGAAAGA
>JAAIIK010000032.1:3368795-3379888 GCA_014706435.1 Silurus glanis
ATAGCCATGTGCGAAATGCTACCCTATAGCCATGTGCGAAATGCTACTACATAGCTAGAAACCCACTGTGCCACCGAGTTTCTGAGTGAGTATGGACATTATAAACTAAAATGAAATTGACATTTTTGGACAAGAAATAAGCTCATTCGATTTTGTGAACTTTTGGCTAGTGTGCATCGGATGCTGCTGTAGCTGTTGCTCCAGTATATGTGCTCAGGATTCACGCTGTAGGCCGTGAGGTGTCTGTCTTTTGCACGTGGACGAGACGGAGCTTCAGGACGGGTTTCTTCATTGCGTATTTCACCATGGGACGGAACGGTTTGGATAGATGGTCACTATAATCTTTCTGTTACCAAGGAACCGTGAGTACAGACAATATTCTTTGGAAAGATTTCAACTGAGCTCCAACAAGCGCGCCAACGTTGTGGTACCAGAAAACTGAAACGTATAAGTAGAAAAAAACCCCGGGGTATTGTTCAGTCATTTCATGTGAATTACGATGACATGTTGAGAATGTAACTCATCTAGTTCTAAAAAAAAAAAAAAATACAAATGTTGATGTTTAACATTCAATATTTGTGGTCTGATATTTAAGAGTGTGTGATTTGGGGTGATTTTCTCTTATTTAATTTGTTGCCCAAATAAGGGTTATGGAGTTTAAGTACATGTGCATGGGAGTTTTATGCTCACAAGAAAAAAACAAATGAACGCAGTATAGCTATATTCAAGCTAACCAGGCCTCTCCGCACTCTAGCCAGAGTTACATGTCTGAAGTTTAGTTTAGTTTTGTGTATGCATCCTGATTTTAAATTTTAGTAACCTCTCATCAATTAATTTCCCCATGCACATGATAAATCCCGAAAAAGTATAATTGAGGAAGAGGGTTACATTTAACATTTATGAAAGGAGTCTTCATCCCAAATGAATTCATTTCCTCATTAAAACCATCAACATGTGTAATAGAGCCCTTATCCTACACATTTCTGTAAACAAAAACATTAAAATAAATATTAGATTCTTCTCTTAGCACTAGCGACTAGCACTAGCTTGACCCCTCTCAGCTGTCAGACTATAGTTTAAACCTTACTTTATGTACCAGATCCTTATGTACCTCTAAATGTTAGTAACGTTTATGCTCATATTTGTATAGGAAATAACATTTGTGAAGTCTAGTAGTCAAAATTTGGTGCTGGTTAAAGTAATAAATGACCAGCTTTTTGCTTCAGATCAGGATATTGTCTCCTTGCATTGTGTTTCTTGACTTTGTGCAGCTTTTTGACACTAATGATTATAATATTCTCCTTGATAGACTGGAAAATGTTGTTGGTGTCAAGGGAACAGCTCTCTCCTGGTTTAGGTCTTATATTAATAATTGTTAGCATTGTTTGTAGATGTGCTTAATTACTTCTCTATGCATGCTAAGCTAAGTTTGGAAGGTTCCAAACAGAAGGTTTTGGTTTATGCCCACACTTCTTTTCTCTATCTAATGCTACCTCTGGGTGCAATTATTCATAAATATGGTTTAAGATTAAACTCTTCTGCTGATGACACACAGTTATATTCTAGTATATTTCCAGCAAAGACAGATGAGAGACACCAGCTTAATAAATCCGAGGAAAATTTAAAAGACAATAGATGCTAAGTAACGTCTTCCTATTTAATTCTAACAAGACAGAAGTACTTCCCTGATGGCATTTCAGTTGCATCATGCGCAGCAGTCAGAGACCCTAGTGACTCCATTTGAAGCTCTTAGAGATAATATCTACAGGAGAGGCTCCTCATCTCAGAAATATTGATACAATTAATAAAATATTATGTGGCTACAAGATACAGAAAAAAAACTAATCCATGCTTTTGTTACCTGTAGGCTGGATAATTGTTATAATCTTACTATCTGGATTTTCCAGTCAGTGCATAAACAAGCTCATGATAGTCCCCAATGAGTCCTTACTACAACCAGAAAATATGACCAATGTGATCTTATCCACACCACATTGGCTCACAATCAAATTTCACATCGATTATGTAATACTACTATTGTTGTATAAAGTCGTGAAAATGTGCCTGAGCAGAAATTAGCTTTCTTATGATCCACCACACTTGCTTTGGTCAAATGGTGCAGGCTCTTTGTTAGTACCTTGAATAATGCAGGTTTTGAACAGGTGGAAGGGTCTTCTTTTACAAAACCCCACAGTTATGTAACAGCTTTCTAGCTAGTGTTAAGGTCTCAGGGACAATCAGACTTTTAGTCAAGTTATTTGTTAAAAGCTTTTTTTACTTTCGAGGGGTTCATGGTCTGTTCAGCACCTCACTGTCATATTGTCATGCAGGTTTGTTGGCAGTGGAGTGGCTGGCTGCTTTATGTCCTAAGGTTCCCTCATGTCTGTGTTACCTTCTTGCTCTACCATTTTGTTAGGCTGTCATAGCTAGTGTTGCCAGAGTACCTGCTGGCACTCTGTGTTATTTTTCTCCCCAAACCCTCTCTCACTCTCTTTCTGTTGACACAAGAAACTTAAAACTCCAATAATGCTTATACTCAATGTCCTTTTAACACAGTTAGCACAGCTTGATTTTATAGTTTGTAAAAGTGGAAGGTGCCATAATCACACAATCCGGTGTCACCCAGAAGTGACATCAGTTCCTTTAAAGGTTTCTTCCATTTGTCACTTTAGGCAATTTTCCCTTGCCGCCAACACCTCTGGCTTTGTTCACTAGGTTATAATTTTTTTATTTCTTTGGTTTTTGTAAAAGCTGCTTTGCGAGTTTCCATTGTTATCATTGCTAAACAAACAAACTGAATCCTGTACTCACACATTCACACTTAGGGGAAGTTTAGTGTAGATTATCCACCTATAAGTATATTTTTTAGAGAAAACCTATTGGTTCATAGAGTCCAGAGAAAACCTACAACATGAGGAACTCTAAGCAAAGAACCAGTATTTTTGTAATTGTAAGTCAGGCAACAATACACACTACACAACAACAAAAAATTCAACAATAAATGGATAAAAAAAAATTTGTGGACAAACTTACACTTATAAAGAACATTCTTATTCATTCTTTATCATCTCATTATCTGTGTAAAGCTGCTTTGAGACAATGTTCATTGTTAAAATGAATGAAACATCAATCAGCTTGTGATTGTTTTTCTAAAAGAGCACACCACACATAGTTATAGTCTTACTGAATGTATAAAAATGGATTGGCACGATTGAGTGAATAAAATTGAATAAATTCTGTTTAATACAATTTTCAATATTTTTTTAGTTGCACATGTTCAACATCTGAATGTTTAAAACAACGACAAGCTCCTCCACCGCATTATTGATTAAAAGCAGGTTTTTCTCACATGGTTGCCAGATCATGTCTCACATGTTGGATTAAATCCTTTATTCGATATTTTTGGAATCAAACAGCCCTGTGCTGATGGATATAAATCAGTTTTAATGTAATGGAGGCCACTCTTTTAGACAGTTTCTAGTTAGATCCTTGTGGGTTTTCACACTGATGTACTGCTTTGGATTTTGGATGTGAAGTATGAAGTACTCTTAGCAACAGGGGTGTCAATGAAGATATTTGAATAGCATTTTGATTCTTAAGGATGACGGATTTTTTTCCCTCTAAAAAAATACAAATCCATTCCTTCACCAAGCCTTCAACACAGACACACTGAGTTACAGACACACACATATAAAACTATATACGTATGCAGATTTTTTCCTCCCTGACCTAATCTAATATTGACTTCCAGATATAAAAACACACAGACAAATACACAAAGCTTATTTGTCTGCTGATTGCTCATGTGAGATCCGGAACAAAGCGAATCAGCATTTCATTTACAGAGAATTTTAAACAGCACACACTCATGAAGACACTCGCCATGATGCTGTTGATCACATCTCTAGTGGATTCTAGTACAGAGCCATAGAGCATAGCTGTTAAAAAAAAATAGCTAGACTAAAAAAAACCCACAAAAAAGCAATTTAAAAAGACAAATCCATATATCGATCACATTCCATGAAACTCAATGAAACAGGAGGTGTTAGTTATATTATTGGTTTAGCATTCAGGTGATAAATTGACACACTTTCATTCCTGTCCCTGGAATAAAGGTAAAAAAAAATCAACAGAATTGCAGCAATTATTAAAGAAGGAGTCGAACAAAATGAGTCAACAAGGGGTCACTAATTTATAAGAGCACACCTGGAAATGACAACTTGCTCTGACCTGATATGAAATCCAACCAAAAAAAAATTTAGCTTTCACCGGACATCAAATGTTCATTTTGTCTTTGTGATGAAAAATACAAGAAAATAAATGATTTTATTGAGTGATCACATGAAACAATGTTCATTTATTCTCTCCCTCATTATAGACTCATTTTCCAGCCATAATATAATTTTTTTTATAGCTGCACAAGTTATTTGCATGTTCCCCCTGGTGGCACATGAACACACCAAAGTACAGCATCTACATAAAAACACTTTTTTTTTTTTTTTTGCAAATTATATCGCAAGCACTTTCGGGGATATTTTAGGGATTCAGACTGACGCTTTTTCAAGTTGAAACAAGTTTATTTGGAACACAGCGTGAGCTATCAAATTTGTGCCGAACAAGAGCAGTGAAGCAGCAATTAAGTCGGCTCGGGCTATTAAATAGGATTGTCATTAGAATGACTATCGACAGCCCAATTTAGGCCGAATCCTGCAAACCGGCCCTGGCTCCGAAAGCAGCCCTGCCCCATCTATTTTAGGCGAAGTGATCGATGGTTACAATGGCGTTGGCCGTGCCGAGTGTGTTGCGCCCTCCTTAGGAGGCTGCACCGAGGGGTTCGACGGATGCATGTGCGGAAAGCACAAATGTGGCAGTGCTGACAGCGTTGCGCAGTGGCTAACAGGTCAGTCGATAGCCAACGCTCTAGCGGTTGATCGATACACCAATACGGATCAAGGAAATGAGGGCCTGACAACATGGGGGTGAGGGGGCGGCTGTGGAGTCCATGTGTATCCTTTTTAAATTAAGTCTGCATCTTTTTTTTACTTTAACTTTTTTTTTTTTTTTTTGGAAAACAGCACAGTAACAAATCACAGAAAATCATTCCAGACTCCTCTCATCCAGTTCATACTCACTCTTCCAAGATTATAAGCCCTAAGGACTTGAAGAACACCTGAACATCTTTTTTTAACTTCTTGTTTTTTGGGATGTGGACATTTCACAGACCCTTCTTCTGAATTCTGTGTGTCAGAAGGAGAAAGAGAGAGAAAGAGAATTATTTGTTGCTTCTTTACTAATAATGAAGCTGTTGGTGTTAACTCCTGGTGCTCCGGTGCTGTTTTTTTTTTTTGTCATATAAATGAAGGATTTTGTCAAAAGTCCGACATTAAGCTCAGTGACGTGAAGGTGGATGTTTCCAAAAGCAAAATTCCTGCGTGTTAAATGCTGCGTGATTTCAGCCAATCACGATCCAAAATTCACACTGAACACTGTATATATAATAATAATAATACACTTGAGGATTTACCAACTAATCTACAATACAATTAGCACCCCAAAGTGCATTATTTTGCTATGATTTTATATACAAAGGTGCTTTTATATCACAGCAATTTGGCAAATCTAGTCATTTATGACAACATTTAACGTTGTGGAACATCCACAAGGTAAGTTCCTGTTATGTTTTATGTTATTATAGTAGGTATAAACACTCCTTTCACCAGCCATTCTTTCTTATTTTTTTTCATTTTTTTTTTTTTCTGTCATGTTATCAAGATATCAATCCCCTTACAGAAAGTTCTGTGCGTTCTTACTATAGACGCCACATCATAGTCAATATGTGCATCAATCTGAACAATATTATTTATTTTTATATAAACTAAAATGTTGACTAATTTCGAATCAAGAATACATTCAGAAGATTCAGAAAACATTTTACTTTGCGTATGTTCCTATGTTGTATAGAAAGTTTGTAAATTGTGTCATTTGTCAAGGCGGCAGTCGCAAAAAGACATCGAAGTCTAAAACGGCTCTGTCATACTTTCATTTCTTGAAAAACAGTGTCAAGCTACTGCAAAGACTATAATTTGTCACATCTGAAAAAGCTCCACACCTACTGTACACTTGACACGGCTGTTGTGCGCCATGGTGCACATTAAACTGCTATCATATTTTGAAGATGACACAAAATGCAGAGGTTTCATTGTACTATTCCTGGGTTCTTACACAATGGCTTTGAGCATGCAAAAGTGAAGGAAAGTTACAGGCTTTAAGTTGCCATGGCGAAGGAGTCTGTGGAGTCTGGAGTCTATGGGACATTTTGTTTCCTCAGAATAGGAAAGAAATTCCTTTCTAACCTGAATGTTACGTTGACCTACTGACACTGTTCTAATAAAAGATGCTATAATTTTAGTGATTTTTTTTTCTGTTAAGAAGAGATACTAACTAGTAGATTAGGAAATATAAATTGGCTGTGGCTATAGATAAAAATTTTTATAAAATAAAGAAAAAATGCTGTATTTTTTCTCATTATTCAATAATCGAATTAAAGAATCCAAAAACAAATTGACTTAAATTGTTAAATATGAATCCCCTTTTTTTTTTAAATAAAAAAGGTAACAAAAATAAATGTAGGAAAATTCGACACATAACCGCACAAACAGAAAACAGCAACCAGTATAGAAAAACATATAGTAAGACAACAAATGAAAGTGAAAACGGTGTGGACTAAATACATGTGCTTATTAACAGTGAAACAGGAAACTATGTGTGTGTGTGTGTGTGTGTGTGTGTGTGTGTGTGTGTGTGTGTGTCTGATCAGTGACATGTGACATTTAAGTGCAATTGCCGCTGGGAAAAGCAGTTCATTGTCCAAAATCACGATACACAATACAGACCAAAGTACTGGGACACCGGACTTTTCCATCCCTATGTGGTTCTTCCCAGGACTATTATAAGGCTAATGGGGACTTTATGCAGGAATGGGGTGTTTAAAAAGCACAAACCAATCTTACAGTCATGTGTCCACAAGCTTTTGTGTTTAAAAAATATGCATTAATTGTAACAAAAATGTCACCTTGTCCTCACTTCCTGTATATTATGCTGTACATTTCTAATAAACAAAACGCAACTATTAGGCTCATTATTTGAATTACATGGGTTGGAGTAAAAGATCTTGCACAGGACGGATTTTTAAAATATTTTCTCACGTTCCCGACCGCAATATTTAAGTTTTGTCCCACTCCCACACGCAAAAGCTCGCAAGTTGTTTTATTTTCAATACACTGACTGCTTCTTCCTGCTACGCTGCTTTTCTTAGTCTCACTTGCTTGAATATGAATAAAAAAGAAACGGAAAAATTTGAGTGTTATTTGAGTTTGACTTTTTGTGTAAATGATGAAAATTGGACATAAACAAGAACTTTTCAAAACATAGAACATCAACTGGAACGATATAAAAATAACAGGCCAAGGTTTTGTTGTGTTGTATGTTCCTTTCTTTAATAATGAAGTAAAATCTGTAGCACTCAGTGATTCACTTCTGTATTGCGCTTCAGCCATTTCGGTGTGCTCTAGTAGTCGAGTCAATTCACGAAGCTTTTATTGGCATTTCAACCATATAAAGCTGACGCAGTACACAGTGGAATGAGACAACGTTCCTCCAGAACCCTGGTGCTACATAAAACAAAAAAGGGCGACATCACACAACATAGAGCTACATAACAGAACACAGAGCAAGGAGTAAATTAAGTGTCCTCGCCACATAAAGTACATCGTGTGCAACTGAGGTCAAACAGTGAAACACAAAGACAGTGCAAACAAACAACACAAGACACAAAATAACGCCGACCAGAAAACCGATTGTATAATATACATTGCAATTTGTGCAAATGAGAGACTATAAACAAGAGTGTACATGTAAACATGAACACAATGTTGTGCAAAAAGTAGTCTACCGCGCATGAATCACACGAGGGTTCGCTTCCGACCTTGTAAATCGTTTTTGTTTTATTTTAGTTGCCATTGTTGCTTTTGTGCAGTAGATACATAACAGTTTATTTGTTTTTAGTAATTAGTTATTAATTTTTTTTATATTTTCAAGACTATTTTGCGGGAGTCCTACGAATTATTTTATTTTCATGCAAACCACACACACGAGTAATTTACCGCCCGCACCCGCGTTCACCCTCAAATCTTGTCCCGTGCTGCACTCGTTTGCGTCGGGTCCCGCGGGAGTGCAGGTCTCTAAATCGGAATGCTGACTCCACCCCAGGCCTCCTCAATTCACCTACATCAATACCTGCCTTTACTAATAACCTTATGGCTGAATCAACACACAAATCTCCACAAGAACACTCCAAAATCGAGTGAAACGTCTTCCCAGAAGAGTGGAAGTTGTTATAACAGCAAATCTTATGGTCAGGTGTCCATATAGTGTACTTACAATACAATACAAAATACAAACAAATGAACCACAATTCATTAAATAAGCAAGAACTATTTAGGATAATGAGGTAAAGATGAAAAACGTCTAAATTTGACATTTGTTTTTCTTTTTCTTGTTTAGAAAGAGAAAAGGAAAAGGTTTAAAAATTATGTCTCCATATACAGGATGTCTCCATCTTCTACTGTCTCATCTCATGTCTCAGACTCTGCGTCCCTTCTGCTTGTCTTTATACAGTATATCTTTATCAATAGTAAGATGTACAATGATTTATAGGTTGTGTTCGCTGCCACAGAAAAAAGTGTTCCTGCCGCAATCAGAACAACTTCCTCCTGATCTCATCAAGTCTGTCGTCTCTGTGGTTCACCAGTACTGGCAATTACACACATGGCTGACTGTAACCTTTAGTTACTGTATGAAACATTAACAGTGTTCATCATTGGGTTTAAAGTTCAATTCATCTTCAGTCTTATTTATTTATTTATTTATTTTACCTTAAGCCTTCAAATAGATTATAACCAAGTTTTCTTCTCAAACAATTGCATAGGAACTT
This sequence comes from Silurus glanis, assembly GCA_014706435.1. Taxonomy (NCBI): domain Eukaryota; kingdom Metazoa; phylum Chordata; class Actinopteri; order Siluriformes; family Siluridae; genus Silurus; species Silurus glanis. The sequence continues at coordinate 3,377,788 of JAAIIK010000032.1, forward strand.
GAATTAGATTGAATTAGAATTAGAATTAGAAGGTCTGATCTTCGGGTTTGGAAAAAATGCACAATCCCAAAAATGATCTCTAATCCCACTATTGGGACCAAATTATTGGGACACCTACATTGTCCAGGCTTATGATATTCATTCCCAAACTGTTACCACAAGGTTGAAGGCACAATTTTATAGGATGTTTTTAAACGTGGTAGCCTAAAATTTTCCCTTCACTTGAACTAGGAGACCAAAACCTGTTCCACCATGGGTTGGAGTGAAAAATCTTAAGTGGCCTGCTTCAGAGCTTCAATCTTAATCCTACTAAACACTGGAATGAATTGGAATGATGACTGCACCCCAGGCCTCCTCACCTCACCCTACATCAGTACCTGACTTTACTAACTATTTAAATTCCAAATAGTCATTACTAACTGTGTTTATTTCTAATTAGCATATCAACACTATTCGGCTCTTAATTAAATACATACAGTCTTATAGTATTTGTAGTTTTTTACTCACAGAGTTTCTTTGGAGTTATTGCGGTTTGAATTTAAACCCATTCAAAGCAAAGGAACAGTCCAACCAGCAATCGAAATAACTTTCATAATAATGAGTTCAGCAAAATTACACCTAAAGACAATCAAAGACCCCCTGGATACGTTTCACATGCCCCTGGGAGACGGCTGCTATAGCTTGCCTACTGGTCCGAAGACTCTGTATTCAAATACTTGCTCTTAAGCTCTACATATTACTGTTTGTTTTGGGAATGGTACATTTTTATCCGCTCTGTGTTTTGTGGGAAATTGTGTCAGATCACAGTAGTAAGGAAATATGGCAGCAGGGGCAGATGGTGTAAATGGGCTGGCAGCTTTTAGCCCTTGTGTCTTACAGAGATAAAAAAAAAAGATCAATAAAAGGTTTTTTAAAAACAAAGTGGATTATTTGAGACTTTTGTGGAACCGAGAACAACAACACTATTAATGGTCGCGAAGAAAATAAGTACCGGATGGTATGAAGAAGCGAAGCTTGGGCTGATTACTTTGGAGCTGAGGCTGTCGATCCATTCAGTGAGGATAAAGTCTCTCTCTTTCTCTCTCTCTCTCTCTCTCTCTCTCTCTCTCTTTGTGTGAAGAGCTACACATAGTCCTGAGATAACAATTGGAAACTAATTGCCATTGTGAAGGATGTTCTCAAGAAACATTAAGATGGATTTGGACTTCATTCTGTTTCTTTCATACTACCACAGTTTTGTTTTCATACTTTCATACTACACATTTTTTTATACTTTCATGCTACACTTTTTCATAATTCTATCATTTAATATATTATGATATGATCTTCATGATTTTTTTCCTCATTCTTTCATGCTACGTTTTTTCATACCTTTATACTACATTTCTTTTCTAGTTTTCTAAAATTCTACTTTTTTTTCATTCATGCTACGCATTTTCATACTGCCATTTTATATATTAAAGAATTTGTCCTACTTTAATGCTACAAGATTTTTTTACTTGTACTTTCTTTTATTTTTAACTTTCATACTAAATTTTTTCACAATACTTTTTTAATACGTTTTTTTCATACTACATATTTTTTTATAGTTTTATACACGCTTTACATGCTTTCATGCTGCATGTCTTTTGTTTATAAGACCAATTTTCATACTACCATTTTATCATTTCTTTTACACTTACTTACCATTTTTTTTTATACTTTTTTTCTAACTATTAAAATTTTGGTGGTAGCTTAGTGGTTAAGCCATTGAGTTCAAATCTCAGCCACAAAAAGCTGCCACTCCTGGGCCCCTGAGCAAGGCCCTTAAGCCTATAGTTGCTCATTTGTTTGAATAAGTCGCTCTGGATAAGGGTGTCTGCCAAATGCCATAAATGTAAATGTGATTACACAGAGCTGTATTAAGGATATAAGATTTATATCTAATCTTTCTAATCAGTGATGATGGAATTATTTGCTTAGATTCATTCAAAAATTATCTATGAACATAAATTCCGCTGTCAAGTAAAACAGCATGATGTATACATAGAGCAGAAGATGATGGGAAAACATAGACACACACACACACACACACACACACACACACACACACACACACACA
>JAAIIK010000032.1:3389633-3407764 GCA_014706435.1 Silurus glanis
TGTGTGTGTGTGTGTGTGTGAGAGAGAGAGAGAGAGAGAGAGAGAGAAAGATGCATTAGGTTTTGCTTCTTTCATTTCTTTTTCCCTCTATTCAATTATCACCACTATTAATTTGCTTTCCTTTATTTTTAATTAATGCTTTGGCAGCCATTTTTTCCACCACAGCCCATGCCAATAAAGTTACTGTAGAGGAAAATCAGAGCTGCTATGAATACCAGGAGAGTTGGAAATGAGTGCCGATAGAGCACGAAGAGAGAAACAGGACGGACGTGGAGGGAGGGAGGTGAAGGACAGAAGGTGAGCAGAATGTGAGGGATTAACTCCCTGGGTGTCTGGATGATCATGTAGCATCCCAGGACGTCTTCCTGTTTCCTGTTTAGGGCAAGCTGACAATAAATCAGCAAGGCCGGTACTGCCAATGCATTATGTGGTCATCTCGAAGCCAATACCACACACAGGGCTACAGGACACAGTCACACACACACACACACACACACACACACACACACATATACAGTATATTGTGACTGTAAAGGTGGTAAATTACATAAAAGCAGCATTCGCTGTTTCAGCACCACATTGCTGTCCAGGGCCATGGGCGATAAATATATGAAAAAGGGTTCTTTTAGTTGCGATACATGGCCGAGATGAAGACGGGAGATAAGATGAGACGGGGCGAGAGAAGATGAGATAGATGCCAAGGCCACACACAGGCAGAGCCACATGGCAGAATCTGTGTGCTGTTCATTCCCTTCACCATGCAGAGAGTTCCAACAGGGTCATCTGGATACAGGCGCAGTACAAGAGCATTGCTTTTATATATAGAGTAACGAGAGAGCAAGAAAGAGAGAATGGACCATTTTTTGGGGGGCTACAAATTGAACGAGTTTAGGTGTAGTATATACTATCAATCAAATCAAATTTCATCCCCACAGCCTCCAAAACCCTTTCCAGAATGCGCACCGGTACCCCTGCTGCTTAATTTCCAAACTCCAGCTCTTTTGGAAATTAGGCTCTACTGAACCAGCCCTGGGGCACTCAGGCTCCACATCAACCCCATCCACTCTCATCCACTAAGCTCTGCTCCTACAGCACCAAAAATCCGAATGTCAACCACAAGAAGGACTTCACACTCAGCTAGTGCAACCTTAACCACCTTTTTACTAGCAGACCACAAAATTGAAAAATGTAAGAAGTCTGCTATTAAAAGCAGATTTCCTTTTCCATGTGATCTAAACTAGGATGAAGAATAAATGTAGTTAAATCAAACACTTTTATCACTCACCAATAAGAGCCCAAGCACAATATAATCACTCTTGGAGACAGTAAAACCCTCAATCCTGCCGAACAACACAATGCGGGAGAAAAAGGCAGTGCTAAGTGATCAATTCAGATTAAAAGGTCCTTAAACAATGTTCTCATCCCTACTGTTTAATCTGCCACTCCAAAAACTCCCATTAAACCATTCAGTGAGCACTAGTACCCTTTGGATGGATTAAGGAGGGGCTCTATGATCAGACACAGTATTACCAGAATTATAGAAACATTAGGTTGGAGTTTGCATTCCTACTTTATTCATGTAAAAAAAAGCCCCAAAATTTAGTCAGGTTTCCTTCTTCATAGATTAGATAGAGATCATAGATTTCCGATTTAACTTCCCATCCTTTACTGTGCCACCACTAATCTCTCCATCCTCCATTATTCCAGCACTGATCCCTCCATCTTCTACCATGCTCTACTGTTCTCTCTATCCTCTACCACTGCTTACTGATCTCTCCAACCTTTACCACTATTCTACTGTTCTATTCATCATCTACCACTGCTTTATTGATCTTTCCATTCTCTACCACTGCTATATTGATCTCTCCATCCTCTACCACTTCTCCACTGATTTCTCCATCCTCAACCACTGGTTCACTAATCCCTCCATCCTTTACCACTTCTCCATTGATCCCTCCATCCTCTAACACTGCTTTATTGGTCTTTCCATCCTCTACCACTGCTTTATCGATCTTTCCAACTGATCCCGTTATATCTCAGGGTACAAGGAAGACATGATTCAAGACTCTTCTCAGTTCTGGCATCTGACTGATGGTATTCTTAGTCTTTAACTTAATAAACCAGTACAGTAATGTGTTTATAGATAGAAAAATCCTTTTTTTTGGAAGTTGCTCTTTATAAATCTCATTTGTGATCCGCATATTCGACAGACTGGTTCAGGGTGAGGGTTGGATTACATCAAGGATCGGCCCTGAGCCCTTTCCTGTTTGCAGTGGTGATGGACAGGTTGACGGACGAGGTCAGACAGGAGTCTCCCTGGACTATGATGTTTGCGGATGATATTGTGATTTGTGGTGAGAGTAGTGAGCAGGTTGAGAAGAGCCTGGAGAGGTGGAGATATGCGCTGGAGAGAAGGGGAATGAAAGTCAGTAGGAGTAAGACAGAGTACATGTGTGTGAATGAGAGGGAGGGCAGTGGAGTGGTGCGGTTGCAGGGAGAAGAGGTGGAGGAGTTCAGGTACCTGGGGTCAACAGTGCAAAGTTATTGAGAGTGTGTTAGAGAAGTAAAGAAAAGAGTGCAGGCAGGGTGGAGTGGGTGGAGAAGAGTGATAGCAGGAGTGATTTGTGATAGTAGGGTATCTGCAAGAATGAAAGGGAAGGTTTATAGGACTGTGGTGAGACCTGCGATGTTGTATGGATTAGAGACAGTGGTATTGAGTAAAATGCAGGAGGTGGAGCTGGAGGTAGCAGAGCTGAAGATGTTAAGGTTTTCGTTGGGAGTGACGAGGATGGACAGGATTAGAAATTAGTTTATTAGAGGGACAGCACATGTAGGATGTTTTGGTGACAAGGTGAGGGAGGTGAGATTGAGATGGTTTGGACATGTGCAGAGGAGGGACATGAGTTATATTGGTAGAAGAATGCTGAGGATGGAGCCACCAGGTAGGAGGAAAAGAGGAAAGCCAAGGAGGAGGTTCATGAATGTGGTGAGGGAAGACATGCAGGTAGTTGGTGTGAAAGAGGCAGATGTAGAGGACAGGGTGGTATGGAGACGGATGATCCGCTGTGGCGACCCCTAATGGGAGCAGCCGAAAGAAGAAGAAGAAGAAGCTCTTTATAAATCTATCCCAAATATCCTAAATGTAAAATTGAACCTAAATAACCTATATTATAGAAATGATAACACAAAAAACTCTACCATTCAGCAATAACTGTAATTCAACATTTATATAGAATCCCACTTTCATATGCCACTCAGAGCCTGGATTTACATTTGGCAATGGACAAAGCCAGAAATGCAGGATAACATTTATATTTTTATTATACTCATTCTATCCCCGTCTCTGTCTCTCTCATTTCCTTTCATCAATATGTAATGAATCTTTTTATTCTAAGTCACAAACGAGACACAAAAGAGGAGAAAGTGTTTTTCATCTTCTACTTGGTAAATAACTGATGGAGCCTATGTAGCTTTTTACAGCCTTCCAAGGTATCAAACCACTTTCAGGTTATGGCTACTTAGTTTGTATTGGGTTTTTCCATATTTTAATGTTTCAAATGATTAAATAATTTGCCTATTTCAGGTCTGTGGGCTGTAGCAGAACAAGTAGACACAGTGGGTGAGACTCTGTAGAAAGCTGTTTGGCTGGAAAAGCTTTATATTTTATTGAATGCAGGTCTGCTTGAATTAAACGAGTGCCAATATTTTATTGCTCTTTTTTTTGTATTTGTAGAGGATAAAGTCCAGGCTCTGCCCTGTGGGTAATATTGAAGGCGTTTTTCTGAACTCTGAAATTATATATATATATATATATATATATATTATTATTATTTTTTTTTTTTTTTTTTTTTTTTTCCAATGGTTTTAAATGTGCAATTTTCAAATCCAGACCTCATTTGGTCCTCAAATATAGCAGGATCGTTTTTTATTACTGAATTAAACAGCTTCATCCAGAGTTGGACTGGAATATTAATTTCTTTATGCTCTGATGATATATAAAGCCCTCATCTTTATGGCAGAGCAAAAACGTCTAATGGGATGATAAGCTGAGTTCAGTATTCTGGTAACTGTCATCTGTAAGTAAATTGTATATTTGTTTTAAAGTGGGTTGAAAAAAATCGGTCGTGAAACTGACAGGCTTTGGGTTCGTGTGCATTTTCAATATAACAATCCGAACCTGAAAGAAAAAGAAAATTTCATTGTCCATACACCATCCACCCTGGAGTCTTTGGCACAAATGATAAATAACATAATACAAACTAGAGCAACACATTGAGACATGGGGTGGAGCAGGATCAGGCAAAGCAGGGCAGACCGGGGCAAGATGGGGTTTTCTGCAATAAGTAGAAGAAAAGGACATATGTCATACTCCCATTTACTGTCACACTCCGGTTGCTTTTGAAAAACATTTAGTGATCCATAAAAACTTCTCAAAGCAAAACCTGTATGTTTAATGAAGCTGCTGATGGATTATATGCTATAATAGTAGATTAGTTATTTTACATCCAGGTTGTTCAAGAGCACCGCAACCCAAAGTCCAAACATAAGAAAAAAGGCATAATTTAAATAGTTAAACATTTTTAATACAGTTATTGCATCATTTAAAGCAGAAACAACAAACTGAGACCTGCTGTGATATATGTATGTATGGGACATTGGGACCATCAGCATACAGCAAATATTTAATGTCAATGTGCAGCATTTTATTGCTATTTGATAGCAAATGTAATACTTTTATGTTTACTTTTTTATCACTTATTCATATAAAACCAGGGACGTTTAAACAGTAAACACAACCATCACAAGGGTTTCAAACAGGCAGCAATAACAAGATGCAGAACTTACTAAGACAAACGGAGCAGCAACACTTCACAACAAATGACTGTATACGAACAGCTTAAATAGTCTAAAACAAGTTTTCTGGAAGTAAATGGTAAAGTTAGATTTCTCATGATCATATCCTCTGATAGAGGGGAATGTCCTTGGTACACTTCCACTTTAGCATGTAAATATTTTTCATTGATTACACGTGAAACTGTGAAGTGCAATGTTCAAAATCTGCCCAAAATGACTACATATGCAAATGCCTTGATATTTATCAGGGTCAAATGTGTGTCCTTTTTATGCTCCTTGGTTCTAAAAAAAAAATCCTGATTGTAATTTTAGATTTAAAAGGTTTAATCAGTGTTTCAGTTGTTTCAGGGTTACAGAGTTGAAGCATTTTGTTAGTTACTTTGTTTGCACTGTATTTCGTTTAATTTCTGTATTTTGATTGGTAAGTCAGTGCGCTTTTTTGTTGTTTTGGTTTATTTTTATTAACTTATCTATTTTTCGTAAGTCTGTTTGGTCTGTTTTTACGAAGAAACAATTTTCATATTGTTCCAGTTTGCTTTTGCAGCTTTGCATCAAAGTGCTGAGATCGTCTGTAGATATTACAAAAAGAGTTCTCAAAAACTGCCTCTTGCCTCTTTGATCAAGGAAATGAAACACATTTAGCTTTCTTTTTTTTGTCCAACCAGGATTTATAGTCTTTTAAATCTTTAAATAATTTACACATAAATACTGGTTGTTTTGGGTATCTGTTTTTCTTTTAATGATTCCTTGAGGTTCACACTCACCAGCACGCCATAGTTCTTGGATCGTGGCCTAAAAGTTTTTTTTTCATCCAGGCATGGATTTGTAATTGATTCGTTCCATGTGCACTTAGACTTTAATGGATACAATTTTTCAGGTTCTGGTTCTTATGCATGGTTCTGGTACATAGCATTACTTGGTAGTACACTTCAGAATCTATAATTTTATATAATAATTCCACCACAGGGCTCTGCAGCCTCGTCTGCATATTCAGTTTAATAGATTCTCCAGTTGTTCTATTTAAAGAACTTTATAACATACAGTTGTTTTAAGGAAGTGTTTAGAATTAATACAACAATGTAACATTGATAATTCAGGCAGCATCTCCACAACCTTGTGCTTGGAAGCATGTGATTTTTGATTTCTATCGAATAGAAAGTTTTGTGGCGGTATATAGTCAGTATATAGTGTGTATTCTATATCAACAAAACTTTGTGGACATCGGAGCATAAGATTAGCATGTGGTTTTTAAACATCCTCTTCCACATGTTCCAGTTTGCTCCGATAAAAACCACTCTTCTGGGAAGATGTTTCACTAGATTTTGGAGTGTACTTGTGGAGGTTTGTGCTATTCAGGTAGTTAGTAAAGACAGGTACTGATGTAGGTGAGGTGAGGAGGTCTGGGGTTCAGTCAGTGTTCCAGTTCATCCCAAAGGTGTTCAAAAGGGTTGAGGTCAGAGCTCGAAAGCAGGCCACTCAAGATCCACTCCCTCCCATGTAAACCAGTGGAGCTGGCTTTGTGCACAGGGTTAGTGTTATGATGGAACAGCTTTAGGTCTTAGTTCAACTATATAGAACATTTGATGCTACCACACCCAAAGACAGATGATACAATGTTGTGCCTCCAACATAAAAGTTAAGTTGCTTAAGGTATGTGTATATATATATAGGTAGATTGACTTTTTGGGGGGGTAAAATGAATGGTAATCTTTGTGTTTTCTTTTGTTAACTTCATCTTAATTAAATGTTTGGAGTGCTTTGTAGCAGATGATTATTCTACATAAATCAAGGCCACATTTGTTTTTGTGGGTATTGCTTTTTTTAGTCTGTTAATGATGGAACATTAAAATCTTTATTTCCTCTGGGACAGGATACAGCTGCCTGGAAACAACACCAATGTTTCTAAGGTTTGTCAATATCCGATACGTTCTTTTCACAAACTCTTAATGATCCAAAGTTTGGTTTTCAAATGAATCAGAGTGCAAAAAAAAACCATTGTAAATCCTGCAATTCTTTTCTAATTCTACTAGATTCGCTATCTATCTTTTTTTCCACCTATGCCAATTTAAGGACATTTCACAAACACACATGGGTTTATTAGAGACATTGTTAAAACAGGTAGTAAGAACAGAACATGCTGAGACAATGACTGTTTTCAGTATGAACAGCATGAATGTTTCACATAGCTATTGTGCTATAATGATCATTTTATAGGTCAAAAGGATTTCAGTCAAAGTCACCAGTACTGTATGTGCTTAAGATGTGCTTCCTTTAATTTATTTAATCCCAATTAATTTGATACCAGCTAGTGAGTATGAAATGTTCCTGTCATAAAACCCACTAGATGTTGTCTTAAGTCCTGGCTAAGATTCTGCTGGAGATGATTTTTTGCATTTGAACACCACAGGTGTTTAAGGATTAAAGAAGACTTTAATCTTTTTAAGGATTAGAAATTAGTTTATTAAAGGAACAGCGCATGTAGGACATTTTGGAGACAAGGTGAGGGAGGTGTGATTGAGATGTGCAGAGGAGGGACATGGGGTAAATCGGTAGGAGAATACTGAGGATGGAGCCACCAGGAAGGAGGAAAAGAGGAAGGCCAAGGAGGAGGTTTATGGATGTGGTGAGGGAAGACACGCAGGTAGTTGGTTTGAAAGAGACGGATGATCCGCTGTGGCGACCCCTAATGGGAGCAGCCGAAAGAAGAAGAAAAAGAAGACTTCAATTTTGTTTATGTTTTTTATTTGGTGTAGGAATGCTTCGGGTTTGATTATTGTATTGTGGTTCAAGAAACACTCTGGGAATCGCTGATTAACTGCTGATACTAGTGTAAAGTGAATCTCCTGAGTGCCTGAATCTGCATTTGGCTGATAATCTTTAGAGTAAGTTGCTGAATTGCTGACTGGTGGGTCTTTACATACTCCTAGTGATCTCTCTGTTCATATTTTGCATTCGTACAGATCTTGTATTGATTATAAGATACTACTATTGCAGGGAACATTGCCAATTCATCCATAAGCTCTTTTTGTTCCAAGGGGCATGATAATGCTGGAACAGGTTTGGGTCTCAAGTGAAGGGAAAATTGAATGCTACCACTTCCAAAGACACCCTACATAATTGTGTGACTACGTGGTAACATTTCAGCGAAGAACCACATATGGCTAAAAAAGTCAGGTGTCCCCATTCTTTTGGTTGTCATGACTATATTGATTGATAAAAATGCTATAGAATTTTACGGTATTTAATTCAATGTCTCGTCATCCTTATTGAGGAATGTGTCTCTTCTAATGCTCCCTTGACCATGCGAACTCTTTCCCTAATGTTCATCTATAAAAAAGGGGAAAATTTCCTTTTACTTGGCTCGCTTTGTAAGCTGTCTCTCACGTCTCGTAATTTCAATCACCAGAAAACTGAGTCAACAGAAACACTCGACTGACTTTCCATAATCGTTCAGCCGTCTTTCAGTCTATTTACTAAGGCAAAGAACGTTTTTGTTCTTGAGCAATGTGAAAGTAGTGTGAGAGAAGTGAGAGGTTTTTCTTTATTTTAGATATTGGAACCAGGTGTCTGGTGTATAGCATTTGTTTTTTTCCTCTTCTTTTTTCTTCTTGTAATGTGCGCTAGAGAGAGATCTGCCAGCGATACCACTTTTGTGGGTTGGATGAAAAATGTAAAAAGGTTTATAGAGCAGGATTGCTTCCATGGACAATAACTGTGTCTGTTTGGTACATGTTGAGTGGTAGAAGTTGTTTTTTCCTTTTTCATGAAATACTACAATTTGGTGGCCTTTGCAGCCTTTTTCTCGTTGATGTAGCTATAGTGTGGGCAGAAGGTGTTGCACCACGAAATTACCCTGGGTGCTTCGGTTTCCTTTCACTGTATAGCCAATAAATAGTGTCTGGATGTTTTTCTTTCTGCTTGTGATGTTTCCTGAGTTTCTGTATTAACTTTAATCCACATTCGCAGAAGGAAAATGCAAACATGTGGACGTTACACATATGGCACCCACATGGACATTAGCATGAGGCTGTAATTCATGATGACGTTCTGACGTTAGCACGTGTGCGATATGCAGCGCCTTGCTATGAAAAGTTGATGAAGTTTTTGTGAAACCCCTTTAATACGTTCTGGTTTCAATCAATTTGTTGATTGGAGTTGATTTGTCTGTCATGCGATCTCAATGGAAATACACCTGTTTCTGGAATTCCCCAGAGTTTGTTGGGGAATAAACCTATGAAGAGAAAGGAACTAGCAAAACAAGTCTGGGACAGAGGTCTGGACTTGATTTCATAGTCTGGTTGTGGATTGCTAAAATAGAATCTAAAGGCTAATTCTTTTGGTATATTGGAGAGACTGAATAATGTTCCATTTAAGTAAGACAAAATATATATGTATTTTGTCAAACTCCTGACTAAGAAATTTGTATATAAAGTGGTAAATCAAATAATGAAAGAAAGATGCTTCTTTTTGTTCTATATACACTGACCCGGCATAACATTATAACCACCTGAATAATATTGTGTTGGTCCCCTTTTGCTGCCAAAACAGTTCTGACCCTTTGAGCATTAACAGCATGAACTTATTCAGTAGTTTGAGCTACAGGAGCTCGTCTGTTGGATCGAACCACATGGACCAGCCTCTGCTTCCCATGTACATCAATGACCCTGTCGCCGGTTCACCACTGTTCCTTACTTGTACCAATGCAGACTGGGAACATCCCACAAAAGCTGCAGTTTTGAAGAAACCACGACCCAGACGTCTAGCCGTAACAATTTAGCCCTCATCAAACTCGCTCAAATCCTTACGCATTTCCTGCTTCTACCTTTGGGGGAATAATGCCATTGTTTATTGCAAATAAGGTCACAAAAGTCTCTGAAGTTAAAAGCTGCAACTGCAATACAAGAAGCTACGGAGAACAATGTCCAAAATAACCACATTTGACTAGTTTGTGACTAAAAATGTCTAAATACTGTTTCTCTTGAACATTTTCACTCACAGGAGCTTGAATACCTCAGGAGTCCAAAATATCTGTGCTGGGTTCTCTCTCACCGGTTGGAGCTTGAATGCTTTCCAGATAGACAGAGATAGTTTTCGGTGTTTGTAAATTGTGTTTGTGTGTTCTGTGTTTTGGTTCACAGAAATCGATTCTTATGCCTCCAAAACTGAAACACATGTAGGCTACTGTGGAACATCTTTACATGGGGGATAATCCCACCCAGCTGCAAGTACAGTCAGACCATGGTTCACACATTTCCTTCCCAGAGCATTTAACATACACAGCCTTCTCTAAACATGCAGACCGTACACATCTGGCACACATTGGCATATGGACTCGATAACTCACAGAGGATGAAATCTGCATATGGTATAATTTCACAGTCAAGCTGATTGGAAGGTTTGTTTGTTCAAGAGCGTTTTTCCAAAGAAAGTAGAAAGCAGTAATGATGAGTTTTCTCATGGAGCTGCATCTGAATTCCTACAACACTTGAGAGCTGCAGAAAAGCTCAAGGCGCATTCAGTGTCAGGGGTTGTGTGTCCTACTCAGGATACTTTTGAGGCTTGCTGTCACAGCTAGTTTTGAGCAGGTCTTCAGAGCATGCTGGCTAACAGAGGTGACTCCAGACTTGTTTCTGGACGCTAATGAGGCCACATTTGGTGATTCAACTTCGAGTCAATATTCGCTTGGGGGGAAAAAAGTGTCTACGTGTTGCTATAGCCATGGCATCATCCATCCAATGAAGGTTGGCTGATTGACATGCGTGTCCTTGTTGCGTACTCTCAGTTCCACAGTCAATGATTTTAAACCTCTGGGAGTTGTCTGCACTACTGTAGGTCGTCCATGCAAGTACATTCTAATCACTTGTACATATGCTATATGTTAAATAGATTTTAAGTCATAGGCCATACAGATATAACCGTCTTTGTGAGTATCAGAGCGTTTCAGCCGTTAATTGCTCATTTCAATTGGATATTTACATTTCAGACAGTTAGCAATGAGCAGAATGTGGCTATAAAAAACCCTACACAAACCTTATATGCTATGGTTATCTCCAGCCTGAAATGACACCAAGGCTGCTAAGCGATGTGTCTGCAATTATTAATGTAGCATAAAATAATAAAAGTGACTGATTAATAACATATAAAGCACAGTCTCATTTCTCCAAAGGAGCCAAACGCCAAAGGCGCCACGCAGAGAGAGAGAGAAAGAGAGAGAAAGAGAGAGAAAGAGGGAGGAGGAGGAAAAACATTTAGAGAAAGAGTGTGACCAGACTCAATAATCATTCATCACTGGAAACAATGAAAGAGCCTGTCGAGCAGCTCAAATCAAACACAGGAACACGAGCCCACGTAAAGTGATAATCAATACTCAGCAATAATGCCGGCTATATATCACGCCGGGCCCGAGAGGCAAAAATCCACACACAAATTTAAATCTTACACAAGAAGTACAAATCATACAACTGCCATGTATCACAGAACAATTTCTAAACCTGAGGCCTGCAGTCTTTGTGTGTGTTTATTTGATTTCTGTCCTCAGTATAACTCAGCCAGGTAATAAGCATAGTTCAGATGCACACCCACACACCCACACAAGCTGAAAAATATTATTGTTGAATCTATGAAAAAAACCTACCGAGGTCTTAGGTGGCATCCTGCATTTTTTTTATTGTTATTTAACAAGGGTAAGTAAGTAATGGCACTAATGGCACTACACACAATGTCTGCTGCGTGATTGTGTTACTGAGTTAAAAGTGAAAAATATACAAACTTTTAAAATGTAGATGAGGCATAACAACAAAAAAAGTCGAGCAGAACAATAACATCCAAAAAAAAAAAAAAAAAAAAAAAGATCTGTCATATACTCTGTATTGTGTGTATTGTCTTTTATAGTCTTGTCTATAAACTATAAATGATTTGCCCATATACGGGTGTAGTAGGCAGGTGTCCAAATACGTTTGCTAATTTATTATATAATTAAATTGCTGCATTTCTTTTTTTTTTTTTTTTTTTTTTTTACATTTTGTTGCCACTTATTTATTATATAATGCAAGATATATAAATCTTCTCAGCTATAGGTAACAGTGGTATACAAAAGATACAGCTTCTGCTTTATTATTTAGTAAGTTGGTCAAAATATAATACTGCCATATTAGAACTGAACATATTCTTTTCATATCATCAAATCAAATCAAAATTTTTTTTTTTTAATAAGGACACTTCATCCATAATATCTCTTCCTATGTCCCTAAAGTAAAAATTTACTAACTTTACTCCAAATTCTTGCAACAGTTGAATAGATTAGCAAAGTAATGTGAAGTTTAACTCACCTTCAAATATGGAACAGAAGATAACGTCCCAGTGTCGAGCTTTTGTGCTGAATAATTTTAGCAGGAAATTTAAAATGTTATGAGTTGCGGTGTGAGCAATTGAGAGGTCATAAGGCCACTTATTAGGGCATGCCTTAGTTCTCTGGTTAATTAAAGCTATTTGCATTAGCTGTATGTGTGGAGCGCTTGAGCTACCTTTAAAAGCTTACCCTTAATTACCCTGGCACTTCTTTTGAACTAAAGAGATCTGTTTTTCTTGCAACCTCAAAAAGTTTGGAGGATGAACCATTTTTGATATTTCTTTTCTGTTTAATATGCTTATTATTAACGAAACGCAAAAACATGGCGTATAACTATAGGAACCTTGTTACCTACAGTTTACATGATTTCTTGTTTCAAGTACATTGTCGGTTTATTATATTATTTACCTAAAGATAAAACTCCTGTAACCTACAAATAACTCTAGAATAGTGATAATACACTGTGCTGTTTTTTTAACCTGTTGATTACAGTATTCCCACTTTTGAGTAAATAATAAACAACTATATTATTTATTGGAAATAGGAAATCTGGTAAACTAGAGGTAACAATGGTATAATGACAATATAATGTGTTATTTTTGCCTGTAGTTAACAGGATTCCTCGTTTTAAGTAAATGTTAAATAAATATTATTTCTAATAATAATTGTAGTAAATAATAAGCGACTATATTATTTACTGGAAACAAGAAATCTGGTTAAAAAAAAATAAAAAGGTAACAATGCCATTGTAGTTTACAGAATTACAGAATACCTACTTTTATAAAATTGTAAGCTTACTCTATTATTTACTTGAAGCTAGAAATTCTGTAAACTACAGTATATGTAACAGTGGTACAGAGACAACACATTGTGCCATTGTTACCTATTGTTTATTTTCTGGCTTAATCATATTATTTACTTAAAGACAAAACTTCTGTAAAGTACAGATAAAAAGTGTGTTAATGCATTGTGCTATTGTTACCTATAGTTTACAAGATATGTAACTATATTATTAACTGGAAACCAGAGACTATAGGTAAAAAACTGTAGGTTGACTGTAGGTAAAAAAAAAAAGGTACAGTGAAAATACACACCACAATGGTTACCTATAGTTTACTGAATTCCTATTGAATTACAGAATTACCTACTGTTATGTAAAAAGTAATAATTCCATAGTGATAATACATTTTGGCACTGAAAGCGATAGATTGCAGGATTTAGCATTTTAGATAACTATAGTTTTATGTAAACAGTAAGCATTTAATAATGATTTAATTGAAGTTAAAAATCTCAAACTCAAATCAAATATACAAACACACATACAGAGTACGACATGCAGTAAAAAGGAATAGAATTAAGGATAAAAAAATATAAGTAGATAAATAAAAAGTATAAACTATAGAAAATATATGAAAATATATGCATATACATGAATGAGTATGGCATATACTAAACTATATGTTATACCACTGATACATATAGTTTAGTATATGCCATACTCATTCACTCGGCAAAACATTGTGCCATTGTTGCCTATGGTTTACAGGATTCATTGTGTTTAGTAAATAGTAAGCATCTATATTATTTACTTAAATAGAAAGCCTGTAGATTATACACTGTACCATTGTTACCTACAGGTTACAAAAGCTCTGGCTTCAAGAATTGAGCATAGTTTAATGGCTTGGGCAAAAGCATCAATGCATTTTTGAACAGTGGCTAAAAGAGTAGTAAGGCTATTAGTCAGCTGCATCCTTACCACCAGTTCCAACATGCTGCACAAACCTACGTACACTCTTCTATTCTAACTGTGGTAGAACATCAAGTGGCTCTCTTCGAAGCAGCTACAACCTCATTCAAAAACCCATCTGCATTTGCCTCATGCATAAAGAACCTCGCAGCTGAAACATCTTTTGAAACTCATCCTTTTAATCTTCATCTCTAATCACTCTTCCTTCTCTCTTCTCTCTCAAATTGCAGCTGACTCCCATTTTTCTTCTCCACCCCCCCCTCACTTTTATTTCATCATTGGCCACCAAACTGGAAGAAAAACCTGAAGAGAAATGTCACAACATCCCCCTCCTTTTTGTATATCGGCACAGATACAGAAGAAAGCTTTTAATGGCAGGAAGCGAAGAACCAACAGCAACATGTAACACGCTTCTGCGCCTAAATAAGTGTTTAAATATTGATAAAGAAAAAGAAAAGAATTGGGGGGGAAAAGGTGAAGGCTTTGTTTGTTCTGATCAAAAAGGTAACACCGAGTGCATAAAGGAATGACAGGTTCATGTATTATCTGGTAAGCTGATTTAAAAGGGCCAAAGGGTTTTTTTGTGCCTTGTAGGTCTAAAATATATAGACACAAGTCTGTGGACACCTAACCAAAAGACTGGTATGTGATTTTTGATCAGACCATTCCACATGTAAGAATAACATGAGATGGGAGTGGGAGTTGAGGCCTTCCACTCCATGCCTTCCACTCCAATATAAAGCATATCTTCATGGAGATGGTTGGTGCACAGAAGCATGGTCATGCTGGAACAGGGTTTGGGCCTCCTAGTTCCAAAAGAAATGTTTAATTAAATGCTTTTACATCCAAAGACATCCTATACAATAATGTGCCTCCTCTTACTTGTGGAAATCATTTGGGGAAGGACCCCAGATGGCTGAAAAATTCAGGTGTATGTATGTCTATCACTAACTCCTATATCAGTTCTCTTTACAAAAGCCAGCCAGTCTCTTTTTAGACAGAACAGCAGCAGCACTATCAATTTTCCAGCAATACACCAGACTGCAAAATTTGTAGAGGTTTTAATTTGAGAAGAAAGGACACGCCGCATATCAAACGTACAAGCATTGCTTTATTTGAAAGCAATTTATTTATAATAACATGCATACATTCATTCCCCCCCTCAGCTTGTCTCGACTGGATTATTCCACGGTTGATAATGTGAACTCTGCGATTAAAGTAAACACACTGTTCGAAGAAATACCGACCCGTCTGTACTGGGGAAAAAAAATAATCGAGATTCAAAAATTTGTCGTCATCTATTTTGCTAGATTTTGCTTTTTACTTTTTACTAATTAAAATGGTTGTAATGCGTGCAAAACAATCATTTTTACATCGTATATTGTAACACGCAGCTCATATCAATATATAAAGGCTTATATATACACGTATATTTTAAAGTGGAAATTCTTCACTTGATTGAAATACATTGATCCATAGCTAATTTTCCCAAATGATCAGCCAATGCTAGTAATTGACGGTTTTTCTTATGCATGTTTTTTCCAACAGATAGAAAATTCACAGCTTTTAAATAAATATATATATAAAAAAAAAACATTAATTTAAGGTTTCATATTTCTGCAGCTACATCAGATTTGATCTTTATAAATGTTTTAATGTCGATTATTTTGGACTTGATCTTTCTATTAGCATCAAAGCTAGCATTACATTTTTCCTTGAACTAAGAGATCCAAAAGAAGATATGCTTTAAATGTGTTGGAGTGGAGTGAAGATCTACTGCTATAGAGCTCTGAACTCAACCGTTGGGATAAATTGGAATGCTGACTGCACCCCCAGGCCTTCTCACTTTACCCTACATCAGAACTTGACTTTACTAAAACCCTTGTGGCTGAATGAACACAAATCTCTACAAGCACAATCTGAAATCTAGTGGAACATCTTCCCAGGAGAGTGGAGGTCATTATACAAGCAAATGGGGACTAGATGTGGAATGGGCTGTTCAATACGACTCATATAGTTAGTGTCCACAAACTTTTGGCCATATATTGCACACCTTAGGTATGTTATACAAGTGAAACCCTTGGGTACTGCTATAATAAAGTATTATAATAAACCTTATAAAAATAAAGCTACTATAATAAAGCTTATATAATAAAGCTTATGAATGCAAATGTTCAGCAGATGAAGCTGAGCCAGCTGTAATTGGACAGTGGGAAATTGAATAAACAGCGTTCGCACTGATTTTCAGTCTCTTCTCTATAATATATAGTTCACGGGCCACCAGAGTGCTGCAGATCACTTAATGTTAGGACCCACTTCATGTTAACACAGCTCCTTCACTGCCTGTGGGAGGCCATTAAAACTGAATGGAACACCGACACGTCCGTGTGTAAAAATGCTGTCGGCAAGTTTACCCCAAAGACTTCATTATTTGAACAGAGCTCCAAAGAAAAAAAGCTATTCCAGATGTTGAGGGGTTTTTTTTTGTGCCTCACTCTGGGGCAACACATTGCATCAAATGCAGGATTTTTAATTTAACCCACTGCTGGTGGAACTCCCTTTTGCTAAGAAGCATCAATACTCATCAATACAAAGTTCTTCTGACTGACGGAATCTGAAGAGGCATGGTATCTTCCAGGATGACTCCGCCCCCTCCACAAGAAGTCAGCACCTTTCACTAGCATCATCAATGAACATCAATGAAGAATATATAGTGAATTGAGATCCTCTCGATTATTATGCTAATAGGCTTTAAATTATTAATTTTCATCATTCGACAGCAATCTCCACTCCATACCCCATAATGACAAAGCAAAAAAAAAAAAAAAACAGATTCCTGATATATTTCTTTCTGAAAACTGATATATCGCATTGACAGAAGTATTCAAAGGCCTTTGCTATTTAAAATTTGGCTTAAAATGCTTCAAATCCCTTAACTAGGAGATCAGTACATTAGTATCTGACATTGCTAACACTGGGGCTGAATGAGAACAAATCTACAATTATTCTCTAAAATCTAAAGGAACATCTTCCCAGAAGAATGGAGGTTCTTATAACAGTAAATGAGGACTAAATGTGGAATGGGATGTTCAAGAAGCACATACAAATCATATAGTGTCCATACAGTGTATATTATTCATTCTCATAAGAACGAAAACTTCACAAAGTATATTGTTATAGGGAAATATTTAACAAGGGGGTGGAGACTGATTCATTTCCCCCACGATAGCGTCACGTTTTCCATTTCCCACATACCACGGCAATCCGCAGTTTCCTAACACTAATAAACAATGCGTATGAAAACAATTCGATCCGTTTGCTCTTGCGTTTAGGTCCAAGAGCCCATTTTCTTTCTTCTTTCTTGCAGAGAGTTCACAGTATTGTTCCTAAAAACTTCATCACGCCAATGTCTTTATTTGCAGTGTCAAACTTTTTCCACATAAAATTTCACTAAAAACTTTCTTTCGACTTCTCCCGTTAGGGGTCGCCACAGCGGATCCTCCGCATGTTTGATTTGGCACATGTTTTTACGCTGGATGCTCTTCCTAACGCAACCCTCCCCAATTTATCCGGGCTTGGGACCGGCAATGAAAGTGTCTGGGGTTGGTTCCCTGACCGGGGATCGAACCCGGGCCGCAGCGGTGAGAGCGCCGCATCCTAACCACTAGACCACCAGGGAACCTTTCCACATAAAATTTCACTATTAAAAAAAAATCCTCCCAGTATTAGAAGTGTATTCATAGAAATATGCGATCTCCCTGTGATAGGCATGTTAAAAACACTTTAGTGACAAATCAAGCCGAACTTCTAAAAAACTTCTTAACTCGGACTTTAGGAACATTTCATAAATGAGGCATTGGGAAAAAAAGGAGAGAAAAAAAAAAAAAAAAACGTCTAACTCCCCGATCCCACACTAATGGCCTGCACAAAAGCTCAAAGCTTTAGAGCCTACATGTCAGAATCTACCATTTAAATGCTTTTGTTTCATTTTACCTTTTTTTTTTTCTCCCTACAAAGTTCCTACCAGCTAGTTATCTTAGAAACTTTAAGAAAAGAAATTAAAGCTCTGATTGGCTCTCACTTGTTATACGTTTATCCAATCAGGTAAAAAAGGAGGGGGAAAGTACGTCTCTACAGTGAAGGAACACAGAGGGGGGAGAAAAGAATCCAGATGAAAAGAAA
>JAAIIK010000032.1:3439048-3462099 GCA_014706435.1 Silurus glanis
GTGTGTGTGTGTGTGTGTGTGTGTGTGTGTGTGTGTGTGTGTGTGTGGTTGTGTGTGTGTACACAAGGGAGTCCTAGCTTGCACAGACTTTTTTTTTGCCCTACAGAACCCTGGACAGTAACAAACAAACAAACAAACAAAAAAGCCCGGGAGATAAAAGGATGGAGAAACTGTCATGTTTAAATGAGGAAGCATCCTCGCCACCTGTCTCACACACATCTGTCGTTACATCACCCCTGTCCAACACCAGGCCTCAGCTACTTAGCACGTATTTACCTTGAACTAAGTCCTGGGCAGCGCTTGGCATGGCCATGTCAAAGCTGCCCCCGTAAAACATTGCGGCGGTGCCGTCCTGATGCCCGCCGAAGCCTGAAGCACCAAGCCCCCACGCCCGCTTACCTAGGACGCCTCCGTGCTCGATCGGGTACTCCAGGAGGGAGGTCGGCGCCAAGGCATACGGGTAGTCGTAGGGTGTGGCGTAGATGATGCCCGCGTCCGGCGCCGGAGGCACCAGCGTTGGGGTGGCGTTGGGCAGCATGGCGGGCATCTGCGCGGGACGGATGAGGTTCATGATAGGAGCGCCGCCCGGGGTCGGGGGCCGCAGGGCGCCAGGAGGAAGTACCTGACCCGCGGGGGCGGCGATCAGCCGAGGGCCCTGAGCCGCTGCGGCCGCCGCTGCAAGAGAGAAGGCAAGGTTCGCTGGTGAAAGAGAGACAGAGCGGAAAAACAGATAGAAGACAGGAAAGAGATGGAGGATGAAAGGAGGATGAAAGGGCGGGACAGTTGTATTAAATATTAAGGACACACATTTACAATGCGTGGACGTGAAAAAGACAGGTGGAAGAAGAAAGAGAGAAAGAAGCGAAAGCAGAATTGGAGATTAAATTTTTTAGTGGAAGCGGAAAAACGAACAGAGGAAGGAAAAAAAAAAGAAAGAAGGGAAAAAAAATTTCATTAGTTCATGCAAATGATCAACAGTGAACTGAAAAAAGAAAAAAAAAAAAAAAAACAACTCGAGACTAAAACAAAAAACAAGCCCCATAAGCAACTTAATAAAAGGGCAAATAAATGAACTAAACACAAACAACAAATTCGATGCACAGAACAAAAATTCAAAGCAAAGGTCACATGATCGTGGCAAACCAGAGCATCTCTCGCAGCGAGCATGCAGCGGTGTGGACGAGTTGTGGCGGCCATGTTGGTTAGAATCATTGAGTCATTCATATATTGTACAGAAAGTAAGTCGAAAGGTCTCATCTGGTCAGTGCGTCTCTACATCACTAGCTACAATCATTACTATCATAATAAATAAATAAATAAATAAATAAATAAATAAACACAAAGCATGTGAGCAGCTTTACATGATCTTTGTAAGCATTCCGCATGTGGCCCCGAAATAACGCCAGACTACTTTTAAACCTTAAAAACCAACTTTTTTTCTTCGGCTTTTAATTCCTAAAGGATTTTACGTTTCAATTCATTTCTTCAGTGTTTCTTGTCGGATATTTTTTTGTGAATAGGGTTGCAGGAATTTTCAAGACTGGAACATTTCCGTGGGAATTAATGGGAATAAACTGGAAATTTACAAAATGGCAGGTTATCCTACAACTGGGAACTTAAATGTATTTGGAATAAAAAAAATCTTGTGGGATAATCTTCGTTAAAACAACCAGATTCAATGCAATTTGACCTGCACACAGCACACTTACTGCAGGGCTACTCAGGCCACGCCCCCTACATGTACTATACTTAACATAACAATTTCTTCAATCCCGCACATCAAAAAATTGCAGAGTATTTATGTAAATGTACTAAATATTACACAAATGTGTTCAAAACTTACAAAACGATAGAATTAAATCGAAGACAAATGTCGTTTAGTTAAATCCGTATTCGTTCGCAGGCATGTCAGCTTATGTTTATATTCATGTTTGCATATGTTTATATAAATTCTCGAATTTCTAATTCATTCTCATAAATTCCTGGTAAGTTTCCAACTTGGAATATTTCCAAAATTCTCCAGATGAAGTTCCCATAGAACGTTACCGGAAACTTTGCGAGTTGTGAATGGTCTATTTTTTCATTTATACAGGTGCTATATAAAAATTTGGATTTTTTGGATATCAAACAGGGAAGTTTGATAATTGTGAAGTGGGAATTGGATCCAGAAGGTGGGGTTTATCGAACATTACAGAAATGCCACCTGAATTATATGATTAGACAGAGATGAACAGTAAAACACAAAATATCACTGACTGTAGAGTGTTTGAATATCATTATGAACTGATTCTTTATAGAGCTACACCAACGTGCAGATCTCCTCCTGTTTTCCGGATCTGCAAGATCCATCCTCATACCCTTCTTCTGGATGAAGCTCACATGAAGATTTGAGCGTACTTTGAATACGTTTCAATCAGGAACCATAAAGATGGATTTGGACTGTAATTACTATGAACAGGTTGCTACAATGGTTTAGGAACCCACAAGTTTTCAGTATATCTCAGTATTTTTTCCCTCATCACAGTCACTTCTGAGGTTATTAGAATACACGAAGGGTTATTAATAAATGCTTGTGAGAAACTGGTGTTCGGCCATCAGTGGTTTTGACCATAATTACTAGATTATAAAGCAAATATTTGTGTTTTGTTCGACTTGAGCAACATGGCAGAGCCAAACTGAAACCGCCTTCATGTGGACGATATTCTTATATATGTATCATATTAAAGAAAAATTGATCACAAAAACATTCAGCCAGAAAAAAAAAAATGTCCTTGTCGTAAATATTAATGATTCGATTTTCCCTGAAAAGGAGCATCAGCATTAATATTCATGAGGAGGAGGAGCCACATGTGCAGATATTTATGAGATTGGTACGATTACAGGGCATCTGTGGTGCGCACACACACATCATACAGCGTGTAAGAGTGATTTTAGCTGCTCACTTTACATTTACAACTTTCAACAGGAGAGAGGAAGAGGAGGAGAGATGAATGTGAGTGAGTGAGAGGTGTGTGTGTGTGTGTGTGTGTGTGTGTGTGTGTGTGTGTAAATGAGCTGAATGAGTCAGTATGTGGTTGAGAGTGAGGAGTATAGGTGAGTATGTGTGAATGAGTGGTGTGTGTGTGTGTGTGTGTGTGTGTGTGTGTGTGTGTGTGTGTGCTTACGAGCTTTAATATTGGTGTCTCTGTAGGTTCCATTTAGGATGGCCAACTCCATCAACTGCATTTTTTTCAAGTTGTCTTCTCCTTCTGCCTGTAGATGAAGAAGAGGAGAAAACATAGTACATTATTTGTTTCATAGCCCCTGTGTGTGTGTGTGTGTGTGTGTGTGTGTGTGTGTGTGTGTGTGTGTGTGAGAGAGAGAGAAAATGCCGGCCCTGTCAATTTCAGCTTGTATAAATAAACACGCAGGCAGCGACTGTGCTCATTACCGCTAAATTAGAGCAAGGAAATTATTCACAAGGAAGCAATTAGAAATGCTATCCTCCCATCTCCAAACCAACACACGACAAAAAGCTGTACCACTCACAAGCCCAACACACACACACAAGCCCAACACACACACAGTCAGAGAGACAACACCCACCCGCCCCAACGGTGGTTGAAGCCACATTTTAATGCCACTAACAAAATGCGCTAAAAGACTCAAACTGGATCACAGCACTTCATTTTTTCAATTAATCCTGAAGGTGATCAGCTACAAGCTTATCTTAACTTATCCATCTATTCTTTGAACAATCAATCCATCCATCGACCTATCCATTCCTCCCATCTAGTCCATCAATCCACCCATCAGTCAATCCATCCATCAATCCACTCATCTATGAATCTATCTATCCATTAACCCTTTCTTTAAGTCTTTATAGAAATCTCAGGAGATAATAAATACTGTTATCAGTCTTCACTCCAGACTTTTCACCACAAACTCCGAAGACAATCCGATTTCTCAGAATGATAAAGTCTGGTTGCAAAGTGTCCTGGCGTCTGGACGCGAGTTCTTTTAAATGTCTACTTTTACGCATTGTATAGCAGCACGCTGCTGTCTGCCTGCCTACACACATGAATGTGAAGGTAAATTAGTGCTTTTTATCTATAATAAAACTCATCGCTGAATAAGACTGCAGCTGTTGGAGTTGAAGCTTCGGGTCAGAAATCACGCAGGAATTAAAGCACAAGCTCAAGGCCTTGAGGTGTCCGTAAAAGAATGTGAGAACTCCTTAAACATGAGAGGAAAAAAAAAAAAGAAGGATCTAAGACCTATTATAGCATAATATCCTGGAAATTCATACGGAAGAAAAGAAATCACGATCCAGAAGCCTGATATTCTGATCAGCGGGTAGGCCACAGCTGGTGTGCAGGATGCTTCGAATAAGATGCTTACTTTTCCGATTCTGGGCGTTTTTTTTTTCTTATAGACTCGCTGTGCGTTCGCTTCACGAATGTAGGTTCCACGGCCGTTTCGCTTTCTCTTGATTTGGTTTTATGTTTCTATAAATAAAACTGCAGCCTTGCCAAAAAAAAAGGAAATTCAGAGACGCGGTGTGTGGCTCTCTGCCGTAATCTGAACCCGAGTCTGAAGCGTCAGCGCCATCATGTGAAAAGTTAATTAGACACCTGAGTGGAACGTAGTCATGGCAGAAGTGTGGGGAAAAAAAAAAAAAAAAAAAAAAGAAAAGAAAAGTGAGTAAGAGAAAAGATTGCGTTCCATTTGTGTTTTTTTTCCTTTGGTACTCTGAAAACTATTCACGGTCTGACAAACATGTCAGCCTGAGATGATGCTCATCAAGCAGCCAGAGATGATGTGGAGCTGAGGTTCCAAAAAGTCCCTGTATGATCGTACAAAGCTAATACAGGCAGGAAGATGCTCCGAGCGCTCGACTGATGAATACTGAGTCATGCATTCCAGAATATATGGATAATCATCGTCCTGTGTGTGATTGTGTGTCTCTCGCTCTTTTTCTCTGTATACAAGTTTGTAGAATTCTTAATATCTGCTTGTGTTTCAGTCTGGATCGCTGAGTCAGCTTGTGCATGTGCACCTTATGACTGTGTGCGTCAAAGTAATGCCGAAAACAAATCCAGAAACGGTTTAAGCCCAAACGTCAGTGGTGAAAGCTGAACACCGGGCTGCGGTCGCTCCCTCTCAGCTTACTCGTGACCAGACCTGACTCATCGAGCCCAGAGTGCACACAGCAACCACGCACCAGACCTCTGATAGAAGGAGAGAAGCTCTTAAAGGTTTTAAGAGGGATTTCAAAAGAGCTAATGAGAGTTGAAAGAAAGGTGAAGACGACTGAGGCCCTGTGCCGATGAATCATACAGACCAAACCAAATAAACGCAGAAACACACTCCGTCTCGCATCTGCCAACCTACGCTCGACCCCAAATACAGAACCTTGACTAGAACGGTCAGCTTGACAGGGAACATTGAGTGTTAGCATGAAAGCTAAACGGTATGAGGAACATTTCTACAGAAGAAGTCACAAGCCGATGCCGTTTCCTGGGCTGGCAAGCTTTCGTCTTGCTGATGTTCTGGACATGCTGTGCCACAGTTTGTCACGGTGTCAACAAGATAAAAAAAAGTTATGGCTGTATATCAGCAGCTAGTTCCTTACTCGAGTTGCTCTCGCCACTTTGGTATCTGGTTGCGCCACTTTAAAAACACTGGACTCGTGTGTAATCTCATTCCTGCAACCCCAGTACGCACAGCGTATGTGGATTGCAAACCCTCGAGCCGTGTTCTCCAAAGCAAACCAGGAACTCCTTCATAACCCCACGGTACCCCACCTAGCAAAGCCTAGACTCCGGAGAGCAGGTTAATTAGTACAGAAGCCGCAAGACTGATGTTTCGTATCCGTTTTCAGTCAAGCGGTACCTCGAGACTTCAGTAATGATATCTGAGCAAGCAAGGTTTCTTGCCTCGACTCTGAATAAAAAGGAACCTCGCTGACCTGCAGAAGATACCTTTTTTGTAAACTATTGTGCCAACAACAGAGGGGTGAAAAAAGGCTTTTGCAAAGCAGAAAAAAAAAAAAGACAGATGGAAAAAGAAACGGAGAGAGAGATTGACAGTGTGACAAAGAGGAAGAGACAGCAGGAGAGGAATGTCCGAGTGAAGACATTTATTGAGAGCAGTGTGTCACTGGGCAGCAGGAATCCAGGATAGCTGAGGAGAATTCTCGCTTATAACAAGATAGAACAGGGTGAAAAAGACTCGAGAGAGGCACAAGCTACTTAATAAACCTGCTGCTATCAGGAGGAATCAAATGAAATCAGTGGTCTATTTGTGCAGGCACTGGAGCAGAGTAAAGGGGGGGTGTCCTTGTCGCCTGGGACATCAAAAGCTGTATATAGACAATGAAAAGACCTTTATAAATAACGTACTACATGCGAGTTACACTGTTTTCTTCTTCTTACAGCTGCTCCCGTTAGGGGTCGCCCCCACGGATCATCCGTCTCCATACCACCCTATTCTCTACATCTGCCTCTTTCAAACCAACCTTGTGTGTGTCTTCCCTTTTCATATCCATTAACCTCCTCCTTGGCCTTCCTCTTTTCCTTCTTCCTGGTGGCTCCATTCTTAGCATTTCTCTACCGATATACCCCATGTCCCTATTCTTTCTTTCTCCCTTTCTTTCTTGTCACTATGTCCTAAACCTATTTGCTACATTAAAACCATTCTGGTACCACACGGTCCTAGTCCTCCAGTTCTATTCGCTTCGTCCATATTTTAAGATAAACAAAAGGCGGTGTCTGGGGAAACAGCTGTTGCGTGTACAAATGTTCCCCAAAAAAAAAAAAAAAAAAAAAAAAACTCACACGATGTTTGTTCAGTTCTGACCGCGAATGTGAAGCAAGACCAGAAAAACGTCGGACCCTTCTGCAACACCCACGCTTTACACAATACAGCTTGTGCACGACAGAACGCTCCACAGACTAGGCAAGGAGACATGGAACAGAATCTACACAGGGGTCGTGAGTTTTCTCAAACTGAATAACTGAATATGAAAACGTCCAGAAATCTTTGACAATGTGGTATTTTGTCATATTAGCACTTCTCCTACATGGACATGCTGCTGTCAAAAGAAAACTAAGCTTTCTACAGATTAAAACCACACCCATGCGGATATATAATTTTTGAGAGAGAGATGGATATATATAGATAGATTGACCCTATGTGAGATTCCTATTGCTCGCTCTATTGGCTCCGCCCTCCCACAACAATGCTCCACCCCAATACCGTACAAATAATTCACAACCAATGTAAACATATACTGTATATTAAACTTCACCTAAAAAACAGGTAAATACTTTAAATGGGTAAGGGCAGAGGCGGTGGGGCAAGGGGTACTCACTGGCGCCCCCTCCAGCTGGTTGTGCCCTAGGCAATTGCTAGTTTGCCTATGCCTTTAAACGGTTAAATTTTTTATTTGCATAGCACTTTTTACAATGACACGGTCTCATAACAGTTTTACACAGATAAGAACAGCACTTATATAGCTGTATAGGAGTGGTCTCCAAAACGGTGCCCTGGATGAACAAGCTTTATTAACCACCTCTACCACGCCACAGCATGCAACCTGGAAACCGAACACTATCCCCGTACCTTGCTTACACACTACAAGGAGGCTGTAAGACGAGGAACAAGCACAAGAACGCCCTCTCAACCCTCTCAAATACTCGCTTTTATCCCATCGCTCAGCTCGACCTAATCCTACCTCACACCAGAATGTGACAGATATGAAGTGAAAAAAAAAAAGAGGGGGGAAAAAAAAAAAAGGAAAAAAGTACAAGCACAAGGTGGATGATTTAAATAAAGGCAAGGATAAAAAAGAACAGGATTTGTCAGCGTGTAATATGTAGGGCATCGGCGCTCAGGGAAGGTATTTAAACGGAAGCGCAGATGTTGGCATGAACTGGACATACGCCCTAGCAGAATGCAAAACAAGTGGACAGTAGGGAAGGATTCGGGTTGTTAAAAGAAAATATTTTAAGTGATGCACAATTTAGATCGGCACAACACACTATAAACCCCTCATGAGGCATCGGTCTGCTAGTCTCCCTCACTTTCTCTCTCTCTCTGTTTAGTTTCCTCGACAAGACAATCTATTGTTCTGTCACTGTGATCCCTTAATACCTCCCCAATCGAGCCTGGAATATCTTGAAGGGGATTTGGCCAGGATGATTTGTGGCTTTAAACACTGCCGGATTTGCATCAGATTCAGAGATTTGGGAGTTTAAGCTGATCCGTGCCACCCGAGCCACCATATGCCATGACCTCAGCGCTACTAAAAGCCTTTAGAACACATTGTTCAAACTCTCCCTGGTTGGGTTTTTGGAGGCAAAGGGGAAGTCTGGTATAAATCAGAAAGCATGACTCAGCAGTCATGGAGAAATCGACTTGCAACAGATATTTTAAGGCTGCATCATTCTCGTTTCCTGCCAAGATTAAAAACAAGAAGCACTTTTCTCCATGCAAAGAATTCGGTCTTCTTAAACACAGCGTTCGATCACGGCATGTAAGTAAAGCAATTAAACCATAATAACTGTCGACTTTAGTGCTGAGCTCTTCCACATGCCTCGGTATGGTGACTTGGATACAGCGCTCATTAAAGTTAAATTAGACACCGTAATTGATCGTGTCAGCTGTGGAGGTCGGAGGCACAAAACAGTTACGAGTTGATGCCGTTTATTATCTACAAAATCGCGAGCCACAGCCGCGATCCCTGACTACAGAAACCGAGCGTGGTGGCAAACAAATCTTCGCCTTCTCTCCCAGGATTCCAGTGCCAAGACTCTAATGTCCAAAGGCCACAACCTTATCAGGACAATGTTCTTTAGATCACGAGTCACCTAAATTGAGAAACCTCTGAGAACAGCAGCAACAAACAGCAGGGGGTGTGGGGGGGGACCTACAAACAATGCAAAACAATTCTTTTCAAAACAGCATCAGAACAAGAAATGCCCAAATGAAAAGCTTTTTGATGGGAATTCTTCTGTGTGTGGCAACCAGAAAGTGCTGAAATTATGACTGGGTATCGGAGTTAAAGCAACTGCAGGTTCAAGCTGCTGCCAGCTCACATTGAAACGAAAGCCCAGGGGCCTGCTAGCACCAAATGCTACACAATCCCACTTCAAGCAACCTCTATCAACAGATTTTATTGGCACTTTCCAAAACACGAGCAGAATTCTGGCAGGCGGCAAGGAACTGCAGATAATTACCCCTTAACCCCGACAGTGGGGCAGGTGGGGCAGTGCGGCGCTAGAAAGCCCTGCGGGGGAGATCGATTTTGCGACGCCAGACAACTACACAAAACACCAACTGCTCAGCTGTGCAACTGTTCTCTTCCAACTAAAAGGATCAGGTTGATGTTCAAAGGGAGGCGCCCGGACAGACATCCGCAGGGGGATGTTTAGAGAGCCAGGACATATTACAGCCAGGACTACCCTCTAGAGTCAGGCCATGATGGATTGGCTTTATTTGATTTATCCTGACACCTTTTTTTTTTTTAAAAGGAGTGCAGGACAAGGCTCAGTAATTTCACAAGGTGATGGCAGAGCTAGTTCCAGCAGATTTGAAATAATGGGGAGAAAAAACAACCCCAGAAAAATCTTCTGAAGTGGTTTTCAGCACGATGCAAAACTTTAATCGGCTCCCCTCCAGAATTCCACGATACAGTTCTCTTACTGCGATCTGAATCTTGTCATATTTTCTTCGGCCTGAACTTTTCCGTTCTGAGCCTCCGCCCCTAATGAGGCGAGACGCATGCGAGTCGACTCCTCGTGGCGCAGCAGAACGAGCGATTGCAGCCGTGTTGAATCTCGTCTGGGAAAACGGTCCTAAATTTGTACACATTCCCACAAATAAAATTCCTTTAAACCCTTTCTTGTGGCAGTTAAGAGGAGTTACACTTCGTACTTAATCTTGCCGTGTATATAAATACAGACGCTCCCAACCTTACGAGCGAGTTACGTTCCGAACGACCGTTCGTACCATGGATTTGTTAGTACGTTGTTACTGTGTTCGTTATTGACTACGCATGTCTCCTAATGACGGAAGCACTACAAATACTCTCAAACAATATTCTAAAACAAATCGAAGTACTGTATACAATATTTTGTATTAAGTAATAAAAAAATAATAAAAATTAATAAATAAAAAATAGCTAGTGGCGGCTCTCCTCCGTTTTTAATTTTTTCGACTCTGAACAAATTTCATTTTGAGGACAAGATCGTAAAATGGGGAACGTCTGCATATGTTTCATATGATGCTACTTTTGGAGAGAGAATGAGAATAACGTTTGGAACTGTATTGTTAGCGAGCCTTAAACCAGCTGTAGTTTAGGTTGGAGGTACACACGGGGACCAAAACCTGCTAACAAGTGCACTGATTGGAGCGCAACAGAAAGTAATAAAGAATTCTGGCGTCTCTAGCAATTAACTGATCTACTGCACCTGAACCAGCTTGAAGGGACTCTGTCTGGGACTCTGTCTACACAAGCGCACACGTACATCAAACAAACGTTGGCCACGTGAGGTATTGTGTACAAGTATCGATAACTGTACTGTTTGTCCTGAAGCTTATCGATAGGTCGGGTCTTGACCCAATCATGTGTCGGTCCAAACAAATGCCGGTTTTCGCTACCCATCCCTAGTGAGCACATGTTTCTGCAGCACAAGTTCTCAAATTCTGGTAAAACTGTATTAGTTTCTTTCCACTGTTTTGTTAAACCCCCTGTCCCCTGAGCAAGACAAAAAAGAATACAAAAATACTGCTTAAAGGCTAGGACCAGTTGAACATTTTCCATGCTTTTAGATGTTCTCGAACCATCTTGAGGGACGTGTAGCATCCCGTGAGCAAAAAACAAAACAACGGATCAGACACATGCACACAAGTCTGGGGGGAGATGCAGGCCTGCAAGCTCTACCTACAAGAAAGTGCCTTCCTTGAATCATGGTCACCTGCGGTATTCCCCGATATTCTCGTAGACAAACTGCTCTCAGGAGAAAAATAAAACAAAAGCGAGAATCCCTCTGTATCTGTTGGGAAAAGTTTACACCGTGAGCAATCCGCGTGTTTAAGTAAACGCCAACAGGCCCTGCGGTCACCAATGGAAGCGATACACCGTCCTGAGCGAGCGTTTGAAATCCCACAGACGCATCATGAGCGAGCATTCAGCTTCCCCAGTCAAGATGAGCACCATTACACCGAAACAAAAAGGAAAAACAAACATGATGAGATGTCAGACTCTATAAATTGCACGTCGGCCTCGTTTTTTTTTTTTAACTGCTCAAGGCAGCGTAGCAAATGCAAAACAGTGGAAGGGAGGAGAAAAATAGGTGTATTCATTGTTTATCGCTTTAGAAAATGCAATTAACTTGAAAGAGAATGAAATTCCGGGAATGAAAAATGGAGCAAATGTGAAACAAATACAAAACGGAAAACGAGACGGGTACATAACCTTAACCGAAAAATGTTTTATTCAAAGCCGTCAGCACACCTTGTAATTATATTTAATAAAAAAAACCCTAACAACAATTTACTGATAAGTAGCACTTTATAATAGAAGCTCCATCGAAAACAACGATTTGTGAATGAGCGGTTTACTGTAAAAAATGAAAACGTCCTGGTACACTTATTTTGATTGAACAGATGTTTAAATATGTGGAATAAAATACAGGTAGTTACCCAAACGTAACCTGAAAATATTTTAAGTCGAGACAGTATGGGGTAGTATACTGTAGTTTGTTAATAATGTAACAAATTACAACACATTTAGCAAAACATGGCAATTTACACTACCATAAGGTATAAAATTTACAGTATGTATTTGGAGCAAGAAACACCAAACACAGAAACGAGGCATCACACAAAGTGGGAGATGTGTACATCCTGGCAGTGTCCCAATGTATTGGACAAAAATTTAAATGCTGCACAAAAATGTTCCACTCTTCTGGGAAGATGTTCCACTAGATTTTGGAGTGTGTTTATGGATATTTGTGTTCGACAGCCACAAGGGTGTTATGAAAGTCAGGTACTGATGCAGGTGAGGAGTCCTGGGGTGCAGTCAGCGTTCACATTCATCCCAAAGGTGTTCAGTAAGAATAAGATCAGAGCTCTATAGGAGGCCACTCAAGATCTTCCTCTCCAAAGCATGTAAACCAGATCTTCAAGGAGCTCACTTTGTGCACAGAGGCATTGTCATGCTGGAACAGGTTTTGGGTTTCCAAGTTCAAGTGAAATCTACATTTTATTAAATCGCATCTAAAAGACGTCCTGTACAGTTGAGTGCCTCCAGATTTGTGGTAACAGTTTGGAAAAGAACCACATATAACAGGAAAGATCAGGTGTCCCAATACTTTTGGAAATAGTGAATAAACAAAGATTTTTTTAATGCAGCATGTTTTGGGAACTCCTTTTCTCAGCGTGATCAGGCTAAATTCACCATTGGATATTCCTACGCAAGTCAAATACAAATTTGAATCCACTGAACTTATCATAATTACTGTGGAAAATCCCATAATGCAAATGGACTACTGCATTTTTGCACAGCGGCTTCATTTCCCTTGTTGAGGGAATCATCATTCAGGCAACCGAACGCACTACTTTAGCATCATCAGTGCAGATGTTTAAAGCTCAGGCTGTCTCTGGGAGACAAATTGTTGCCAGATAACCCGGTTTGGAAGACACAAATGGCCAGAGTCGTTTCCAAAAGTGCATAAAAAAAGCAATTCTGCGTGACATTTATACGCGGCGCTTATTACGGTTGCGTTATACAGTCTGAATCTGGCGTGTCAACGAGGAAGGCGGCCTCTTATGTGTGTCGGCTGTAAACATGCAGTGTGTGGTGTAGCTGTACAAAGAACTTGATGAGCTGTGAGGCATGGAGGCATGGCTGCTCAAGAAATTTGTTTTCGTTCCATGTTTACGCAGTCGAGAAACATTTAAAAATAATAGGTTTACTATAAATCGTGCGTCTAAATTCCTGAGGAAATACAAGAATCGTTCCTCTGCCGCACAGGAGAATCATATGACCAGAAAAAAAAAAAAAAGATTTCAGAAATATACTGTCCCTGCTGTTAGACTGGTGGGCTGGCGGAGATCAGAGCAGCAGGCAGGGTTGGGTGTTTGAAGTACATGCCAGACAGGAAGGATTAGCGTGGTCATGTGAGAAGAAATGACCTCTGATCAGCAGGCCTGGTTTGGCAGCAATGCATTTGTATTGGGAAGGGGGGGTGTGGGGGGGATCTGGAAAAGGAAAGAGGTGGAGTGTAACAGTGAAAGAAGAAGAAAAAGATTGGATAGATGAAAAAGGAGGACTACGTTCTTTACATTCCCGTTTAGATGCGACAGAAATCCATTTCTTTTCTGCATCGACGTGACAAGAGATCACGTTTTTATCCCAGAACTTTCTGGAAGCAAAAAATTTGATCCCAAACCAGGCCTGAGCCACGACCCGGCTTGCAATCAGTTCCTTTGAGAAAATGATTCGTTTGATATTATGGGAATCGGTTCAAGCAAACCTGTGAGGAAGCGCCCAAAATCCAAACAGTGCTAGAAACATTTTCCCAACAAATCGGAAATCAATGAAGCGGTCATGGTTTCTCACTTACCCGATCCAATGTCTGGGCTACTTTATGTTTACTGTGATTGATTTTCTCTGAAATGAAGTTTTGTTTGTTGGTCATGACGAACATGAATCTAAATTGATATTGACGTGCGAAATGCAAGGTGGTTTAGGCGGTCAGATGCGCTCACAAAAGATAAATATGGGTCAGTTGCCAATGTAGACTATCAGTATCTGAGCAAATATTCAGAGTTGTAGTCAAAGATACAGAAGAGACCATGCATTATATATTTTTTTCCTTTCTTGTTTCGACTTGGTTGTCTTGTGGACTCGACATAATGAGTTTTCTCGTTTTCAAGTCTTATTTTTCTTATGATCGACATAAAAACCTGTTTTCTCATGACATAATTGTATCCCGAGAAAACCTCGTGCCTTGTAATCGTTTTTAGTGTAGATCATGGAGTACTTGTTGGAGTCTGAAATCTTTAGCGAATTTACAATTTTATCTCTAGGTTTGAGTTGATCAAAGTAATCGCGAATGCGATCATGCTGCCTCTAGATCAGGGGTCCCCAACCTTTTTTGCGGTTTAATGTCAGACAATATTTTCACGGATCGGCCTTTAAGGTGTGGCGGATAAATACAACAAAATAAAATGATACGACCGGCATAAAAACTGGTATTTTTTAAATATAATGATAAACGTAAATCCATCGTGTTGTTTTTTGTTCATTTTCATAGGGGTTTCAATTTAGCGGTAATGTATTATGTGTTAGCGGCCGGAGCAGCCCCTTTAAGAAGGTAGCGGATGGAGGTAAGTCATGTGACCGAGGCATCATAACATGCATCAAGAGTGAGTCATAGACATGTGGCGGAGAGAATCCGGAAATTTTCCCCCCAAAAAAACGTTTAGAATCAGATAATAAATAAAAACGAAAATAATGTAAGTTATGTATTCTTTCTGTGCGGCCCGGTACCAATTGACCCGGGGGTTGGGGACCACTGCTGTAGAACATGCTCTTATGCAGAGTCCACTGATGTTGGTTACGTCGAGATCGCGAGAAAATAAAGTCATGAACACGAAAAAACAAGAAAGAAAAAAATATATATATATAATGCATGGCCTCTTAAGACTTTCATACAAAGTGATCTAAATGGAGGAAGAGATTTGAAAAAAGGATGAATGAAGAAAAGGACGGGCTGTATGACAGCTGCCTGGACAGAAGAGGGACAACACTTTACGGGGTTTACTAAAATAGAGCTCTCTGGTGTTCAAGTGATAGCAGACTATTATCAAGACTCCATCAAAACTCTGGATGGAAAAAGAAAACGCACACAGTCTCTGAAATACACAGGAGCATATCATCATCGGTTGTAACAGACCATCAGCTGCCAAGTGGTCTCTTGTGGTTATTCCTGGTAGTTGGCATGTCCAAAGAGGTAGTCCAGATATAGAAGCTCAGAGGATGTGCTCCAAATCATTTTGTACTTATGTCCTTCACCTTTCCTTTAAATACCCAGGCCAAGGCTGAATGGTGAGAGACAGCCGAGATGCATTTAGTTCACCGAGGCATGCTGGCAGCTCTAGCTGAGGTTTTAATGCTAAATATCCAACATAATAGTGCTGGGAAGCATGATCTAGCTCAGAAAGAACGCACTTGAATTACAGGCAATGCTATGTTACAGGCTAATAATAGCTTAGTGATGAATGCCAAAAACAGTACCATAAGACTATATAATTATGCATGAGCAAAGCTCGTTATCAAATGATAAAAAAAAAAAAGCTATCAGGGGTATAGCACCGTAAACTTTGAGAAAATCGGAGCGACGATGTGAAGGTAAATCTGTGTGAAGATGGTGTCAGTCATGGCTTGGGGTGTAATTTGCTCCTGACAAACTGAATTTCAATCAGGCAAGGCGAGCACAGCCGATGCACTAATGGAGGGGTCAAGTTGAATTGCCACACTATTAGGGGAATTTGAATCTCAACCATGCTGAAAAAGCGCATGCCGATGCAGAGCGAAAGGGGAAGCAGACAAGCGTCTGGGCTGCACCGATAAAGCAGGTTCAGCTGACTGAAATCTGGCTCTCGTGTTAAGAAAAGGAGACGTCAAAAGTTTAATAGTAACCTCTCTGCTGTTTGATCCAGACTGGCTGGACTGATCAAAGCGGTTTAATGCATGCTACTTCTGCACCGTTCGCTTTGGGAAGAAAAACGGGGAAGAGGGGAAGAAAGAAAAATTGATGGAATAAACAGTATAGAGCTTCGAGTTGGCTGTCAAAGCTGTTTAACGATTTGAAGAGGCAGAGGAAGAGCTGATGTCCTTCAGGAGGAGTGAACGAGGACCAGGCATCTTACCATCACACATGTAGCTGAACATGTTTTTGCCTGCAGGGAGGGCAAGAGGCTGATTGGGCAAGGGCGTTCAAAAAGTTAGCATATAAAGCAAAGGGTTGGCGCTAGGGATGAAACAATACACAAAATTCACTGTTCGGTATGTACCACGGATTTTAAGTCACAGTTCGGTTAAATTGTGGTAAAGTTTTAAAATAAAATTATTATTAACATTTGTGAACAGTTTCTATTTTTTTTTTTTTTTTTTTTTTTTACAATTTGAAAATAATGCTGGTTTGGTAAAAATAAATTAAAGGAATACACATTTTTATTATATAGATTCATCTGAGTAATCGATTAAATTGCCACAAATTAATTTGATTTAATTAAATTAAATAAATGGAGAAATTCCAATAAATAGTTGACATGTTAGACCCCATTTGGGAAATACAGATGTTTATATAAATACATCTCTCATTTAATATTTACATTTCAAAAGATATGCTCTATCTTCAGCATTTTTTTTTTTTACAAATGTCAGCATTTAAGAAACACAAGGTAGGTTATTTATTTTCTCCTTCAAGAGAAATTCTGAAAGAATCGCCGTCGTCGGAAAAACGTTGGCGATGACTGAAAGTGGCAGCAATTTCGAGCATGTTTCTGGTAGGGACGAGTAGCCCCGAGTAGGTGTGAGGAGAGCTCGTTGACGGAGTGAAGTTGCTGTCCATGATGAAATCGCAGGCGTGGTCAGAACAGCACCAGTTGCGCAGCTCCTATACACGGGATGATGTCTTTTGGCACACTGACTTATGTACCGCGGGTGCTTCCTGTGACTGTGCATGCAGCCTTGTGCAGCCATCTATCGGCGTGTAAGTCTCGAACATCTTTGATACGACCTCGTATGTTCCGCACGTAAAACACTGATTGCGTTCGGTACACGTGCGAACTGTACCGGAAAGGTTCGATATAAATACGCGTACTGTTACACCCCTAGTTAGCGCTGAGCTTGCAGGGTCACTATGTGTCTTACAGTAGTGTTGGGGTTTAGTGGTGTTTCTCAGTGCGATTTTTGCAAAAACAACATAATGTCAGTGCGAGTGCCAAGTGAGGTAATGAATAAAATTACAGTTATGTCAAACCGTAACGGCAAACCAGATGAGGTAATGGCTGAAATCATTGCCGCGTCTCGATTGCAAAGCACTTGCCAGGAAAGCACCGAGGTGACAGGAGGAACGGGGGAATACAAAGAAATGGGACAATTAGTTGAGAAGGCATGCTCGCAAGCGCACACAGCAAGCGACCAGATGGCATTTTGTTCTCGTTTGTCATACTGGCCTGATAGGAGGCGAACGAGATTATGCGCGTACCAGGAGAAAGGTGTTTATTGATCACGACGAGCCGGCTGGCCATAACAGGCCTCTGAGCCAGCCTTCAGGCAGCGAGCTGACAGCTAAAATTTGGCTGTAGGAGGACGCTACGCCCACAGAACCACGATGGCTGTCATACATTACACACCATCTGTCTGTCTCCATATCTCCTTTCTTGCTAGTTCTCTTCCCCAGTGAGGAGCCTTTTTTCCTTACAGATGGAGACAGTAAGAGAGGAAGCTACGCTCGAGGAAATGTAGTAGGCAGGGATTACAAATACCCAAAGACTGTAAGTAAGGGAGATCACTTCAAATGACCCAAACAATAAGTTAAGTACACTAACAGGAAGACATTAAGAGCAATAAAGAAGAAAGAATGACAAAAGGAGGAATGGGGCCCCACAAATGCAAGCTTGAGGCAAGTAGGCCTGCTTCTTATACGGTCCATTTGTCGAAAGCCTGCGTTCGTGAGAGCAAGCCGAGGGTTGCGAAGTTGCTGTTTTCTCTCCATTTGTTTTTCCACCCCTAACCCCGAAGCTCTACGTGGCCTTTTAAGAAACCAAGGAGAATTTGGCTGACTCAGTAACCCCTGCCTTCAAGTAGCAAAGAATTCAAAAACATGATGACGCAAGATGACTGATTTCTCATAGAGCAGTTAAAAAATGCATTGCAGCTTCGGTACATTTACAGACCGAGTCATAGGTCTACTTTGAAATAGCCCCGATGTTCTCTCAGAGCGCTTGTGAGACAACGCGACACTGCGCTAGTCCAAAAAACTCCCGTGACGCAGCGTTTAATTAGCCAAGCTTAAAAGAAAGCACTCATAGTGGCCTAGATTCGTTAATGAGGTGGTGAAGGTGAAGGATCCTTCTTTACCAGCTCCTCTGTACCCTTATGATTAGCACATGAAGGAAGAAGAGGGCTCGGGGGGGGAAACGCCTCACAGTCCAAGGGTGTAAGCTGCGTCTCCGAAAATACCTTTCTATTCTTTTATTTGAGTGCAGATTAGTCGTGACCTTAAAGATGAACCCGGGTGCTGAGAGAAGCACGATGGAAGGTGATGAAAGTGCACGCCACACGCTGAGAAAAAGTAAACGCCCCCCATTAACCCTACTTTCATGCTGTACAATATACAGTCTCAAAACAGCTTTAAGTAGAGACACACTGATTCGTTTCTTCATCTGGAACACAGGAAGGCAGCCAAGGATATCCTTGAAACCAGAGGTTATGACAAGCTAAGACAATCATAGGAGCTAATTAGCATGCAGGAAGGACTCCTAGCACATGTCCCCCTTCCATTCTTGAAAACAACTGGCCTAAAAATGATTGGATTCGAATAGCACAGAGAAGAGTGTATACCCCCTGCCCCCCTCCAGCTATATTAAAGAACTTTTAGGAAGCAAAGTCGTTGTATCAAGAGATTACAGAAGAATTCTGCGTGGGTTGTGTGATCGTAACACTCAGAGGCCTTTTCCCAAGGGTTACCCTGTCAATTCTCAAAGATCCAAGCACCAGCTTGAGAGGAAAATAATGAGGACAGAAAAAGGTTATGCGAGAGGCTAAATACTGCAAGCACCGTATACCTGGGAATAAATTAATAAACAGGACTCCAACATAAATCCTCTGTGGCCTCACACAGCAGGACATGAACCGAACGGTTGGCGTTATCTCTGTGGTGAAGGCGCCAACTGGATGGGATTCCTGCTGTGGCAAGAAAACGAAGAGATAACTGAAAAGATATGGCTAAGGCTAGACTGGGTGAATCGATCAAACACACGTCAACACGAGAACAGAAAAACCTGTTCAAATAACTTCAGCGTTTACAGTGTGTCTGTGGGAGGAGTCTAAATTGGGGTCAATCTAAGCTAATGTCATGAATAGTAGTCGACCGATATTTGGAATTTTTAAATGATCATGACCTCACCAGTACAGCCCCCTCTTCTAAACATTTCCTTCAACAGGATGACGGACTTTTACGAAGCATTAAAAAGATCAAGTCAGGATGTTTCCATGATCCCCCTTAACCTAATCAAAGCATGTGGAGGTGGTGTGTGGTAAAGAGGGATCATTCAAGCAACTTTTTTTATATGATGAGAATCAGCAAGCAGAAGTTGGGTGTACAGCAGTGAACTCAAAGTAGAGGTTTGCTTGATATTTCTTTTTTATAGCCATTTTCTATATAATAAAAATAAAGCGCATCTACTAATAATTATGAAAATTACATCGTTTTTCTACCAAAGCAAATATGTTCAAAACGATGCGTCGCAATACAAATGCCAACTTGTGCAACATCCATTGCACACCATCACACTGTTAATGTTTTTGCCGACGCGCCAATGCAAATTGATGAATCATACCATCCCTAGTTGCTATGGAATCACCAAGGACCCCCCCCTCAAGGGTATTCCCGCTTTACATACGCAGAGTGCTAAGGTTTGGTCTGTCTTGCTTTGACGGATGCAACAGTTCCACACATGTAGAACTCCGTCTGCCTCTCTCACCCTCTGCCACTTCTGTACAACTCATTTCTCCCCCAAGGCTGTCCATCGGCAATGTTTTGATGATGGATTCTTAATGCTCAGGCTGGGTTCATCATCTCTATACCCACTCAGAGAGAAAAAAAAAACCGCCGGCACTGGAGCGGTACAAGACAGCTGGAGGGACTGGAAGTGAAGCGGCGAGTGCAAGCTGCCGCAGAGGGTTCGAGCTGCTGGGTGACAGCAGTAAGGCGTTGTGAGATATGAAGGTTAGAGATAGGAGGAAGAAGGTTGTGTGCGCGCATGAAAAGGGAAGGGGAAATCAGTGGGATAAGACCACAAACCACACATGAAAGCGTAGCTCAATTTCCTCCACGCTCTCTCTTTCTCCATTATACCGCTTCGCTCACCCTCCTCTGTTGCTGTCTCTTCCCTCGGTTGCACTCCGAGTTGAAAAGTTCACAGGGTCTATGAGCTGAATCTCTCGATCCTTACAACATTTCATTGCACCCCTTTTGAAATACCTGTTTATGCAGTCACCAGAGCACTGTTTCTGTACCTGTATGCGCACAGAAGAATACATTTGCTGAATTAAGCTGAATATACACAAACGGGTTCTCGCATGCCGATTCCTGTGTCGTTTCCGAAAGAAGCGAAACCGAGACTACAAATTTTAACCTGCTGCCTGCAGGGAAGGAAAAAAAATAAATAAAAATCGATAGCAAAACCAAAAGGCCCATCTATTTTTTGACTGCACACCTACTACCCCCCCCCAAACCTACCCCCATCCCCCCTTTTCAACCCCCTCATCATCATCATCGTGTCTAAGAACAAACCCGGAGTCTTGTGACCTCTGTGTTTGGCAGGGATATTTAATAAAGGTAATTTCATGCTTCTGAATGAGGAGAAGATGCCGTTCATTACGGGAGCTGAGGAAGAAAGATTATCCTGCTGTGTCTTAATCACATTTGCCCTGCAATGATTATGTCCTTTATCAACCTCTCGTGGTGTAAAAAACAAAAAACATTAGAAAGAAATTGAATAACTATGGAATAAATGTGCCAAAGGTTTGTTTTGAATAGGGAATGAACCATTCTGAGCTAAACAACACAGCATCCAGAGTCTCTATAGTAAAGAAATGCTAACACATTAACTAAAGGTCGACCAATGTGGGCTATTCTCTGGCCGATGCCGATATTTCCGGCAGTCGATTGCCGAAATGTGTGACGCTGATTTTCTCCTCCCCCCCATATTATTTAGAATATTGTTAAATTAAGCAATTTCTGAGCACCATAACCAGTGTTGCCTCTCCAATCAGTGCACTTGTAGCAGGTTTTGGTGGCCAAACCTACCTGTAGCCTAAACTACAGCTGGTTGAAGCTCACTAACAATACAGTTCCAAAAAGTTACTCGCATTATCTCTCCAAAAATAGCATCATATTTAACCAATAAAATCTAGGCTAGATTAAGAACAAAGGATAAGAACTTAAGCCTGGGACACACCAGCCCGGTTGGCTTCAGTATTTTCAGTGTGTTCTGCACTGTTGTCTCTAGTTTGATGGGGTCAGCTGTTTTTCAGAAGATTCTACATGTTAACTTGGAGGTGGAGCTTGTCTGCGAGAAAGAGAACTCCGATTGGCTATTTAGCTCAGCGGATGAGCCGACAACGACGATTAAGGTGGGAACTCGTCTTTCTTGCTCTTGTCTGTGCAACTTAGCAGACATGACTGACACGAATAAGGCAGGTGTAAACGTTGCTAGTTTTTCCGGGTTCTCTTGTTTGGATGCTGAATACAGACTACTGCCACCTGCTGGTATGGGAGAGCTCTGTTCTCTCACGCCAGTGCAGAACGTGCACGTACGGTTTGATGTGTCAGATGCACCTGTCTAATAATCGGCCGATTATTAAAAAAAATGCCAGAAAGCGGGCTGATTGTGCTGCAAATTACGCCGACCTCTTATAGTAACGTGCGCAATGGTATTGAAAATGCAACTGCCACTAACGTCCGAGCGCTAATGTCACTTCTGATGAGAACGAATCTCTGTTGTAGAAGCCTCAATTTGGGACGAAGTTTTACGGAGGATTATTGTCTAAACAAGCCAAGAAGGTAAAAGAACGAGATGGAAAATAAAGAGCAGAAAGATGGAAAATCTCCTGGCCGTATTTCAAGAGGTCAGGGGCCTCTACCATGCTGCCCCATTGGCAATCAGCAGATACTGCTGCCTCGGCCTTCTGTTCGCGGCGTGTAGTCAGGTGCTGCAACCGAGAAAAAGAGAGAGAATGCGAACGGAAATGTGTGGACATGCTGCCCGGTGCCATTTGTTCTCTAGCGGGAGTTCCGGCACAAACTCCCATAATGCAACACTGCGACGCGGTTAGGGGTAAGCTCTTGGATGGGATTAAATCTGCCGATATGCATACTGAAATCTCTCTGAAGTCTTCTCACAGCAAAGCTTCGCGCTCGGCCAAAATTCCCCACTGTTTAAAAAACTGCAGTTTCAACAAATTTCATTGGAGGAAAAAAAATTTAATTACAAATTAAAAAAACGGAACGTTATTGGAGAAAACGGGAATTTCCTTTTAAACCACAAACAAATAGTGTAAATTAGGGCACAAACTTTGGATTGTTGGTATTAGATGGTTATATTAAGTGGCATGTTATGGTGGGAATTCGATCTGTAACAATAGAAATGCAAAGTAAACTCGGATGATTTTTTTTAATACACAGAGATCAGAACATTAAAACCGCCTGCCTAAGAGTTTACAGGTCCTCCATGAGGCCTAGACTCTACTAGACCTATGAAGATATGTGGAGATATTTCTATAGCATGGACAGAATTGAGATCCAGGGAATTAGGAGACCAAGACGACACTTTAAACTACACTATAAATTATACTGGGCCACCTGACTTTCCAGCCATATGTTCTCATTCTCCAAAACTCTTACCACAATATTAGAGGCACACGATTGTATAAAATGTCTTTGGATGTGGTAGCATGAGGTTTTTTT
Source organism: Silurus glanis (assembly GCA_014706435.1). Classification (NCBI taxonomy): domain Eukaryota; kingdom Metazoa; phylum Chordata; class Actinopteri; order Siluriformes; family Siluridae; genus Silurus; species Silurus glanis. Next base: position 3,461,803 of record JAAIIK010000032.1, read on the forward strand.
CCTCACTTGAACTAGGAGACCCGTATCTTTCATCCACAGAGTAATTTTATAGATTAATAGTTCATTTTAAGCATTATTTTTGAAAGCTGTTCTTCAAATGAAGCTGCTGAGTCAGCAAGTAAAAGTGTATTACAAAATGTGAGACTACTGTAGGAATGGAACTCATTTCAGTAAGATGATAATTTCCATGTGTGTGCCGGCCGGACGCAGCTGAAAGGATTTCTTTTTCTTCACACTTGAGGATACACACACACACACACACACACACACACACACACACACACACACACACGGACT
>JAAIIK010000032.1:3510961-3525709 GCA_014706435.1 Silurus glanis
CACCACAACGCCTTCCCAAACTCCACCACAACGCCTTCCCAAACTCCTCCACAACGCCTTCCCACATTCCACCTGAATGCCTTCCCACATTCCACCCAATCGCAGTCTCACACTTCACCCACACTCCACCCGAACACCTTACCACACTCCACCCCAACAACTTCTCACAATCCACCCCAACGCCTTCTCACATTCCACACTCCACCCGATTGCCATCCCACACTACACCCAAACGCCATCCCACACTCCGCCCAATCGCAGTCCCACACTACACCCACACTCCACCTGATCGCTATCCCACACTCCACCCAAAAGCCATCACACACTCCACCCGAACGCCGTCTCACAATCCACCCGAACGCCATCTCGAACTCCATCCGAACGCCATCCCACACTCCACCCGAACGCCGCCCCACACTCCACCCGAACGCCGTCTCACACTCCACTCGATCGCCGTCCCACACTCCACCCAAACATCATCGCACACAGCCATGTTGGGTCCCCCTTCATATATAGCCAAGGTTTTTTTTAGTACTTGCAACCAAAGAAGAACATTTGAGCTTTATTTGCCAACACATTCTCCTACATATAAACAAATACAGTGTAACGTACAATATATCTACTTGTTCTTGCATGTCAGCAGTATGAGGTTCATAATGATTGGTAGGATACTGAGAGTGTTCTGAGTCAGGGGTATCATCAGGGTAATGAATTCAAGGAAGAATTATTTTAGTTGTTAATAAACGCACTCATCCTCCATCACATGGCTCTATCTGCATTAAAGGAACGATGGCCCTCCAGACACCAGTTGTGCCCCGTGACTGCTGAGACACACCCATGGGGCTTATCAGCATTCAGCTCCATGCCTCCTGGCTATTTTACTGGTGGATTTTATTTATTGATGCAATTCGATAGGCTGGAGAACAGTAAGGGATGACGTGTGTCGTTATAGTGCGACGGAATAATTTAGTACACGTCACGTTTGAATCACCAGCATACTTTTAACATTTAACGCTATTTACCTATGCAGCGTGCGTCCGTGTGGTTGCAGTCTCTAATGATCTCTAATGTCAAAAGATCGTTTCCCCTACGGTTCCATAACGGGACGCCAAACCTGCACGCAGCCTGCCTGCCTATCGGGATTCTCTTAATGCACATCGGCCATAATTCTCCTTATCCTCATTAAGCTAGAAAGCCCCGCACGACAGCGCTCGCTAATTGTGAGCAGGGTATACACTGAGCGAGTCTACGAAATGCCAAGAGGCAATGCAGGCTTAGCATGCTGCCCTTCACTACGCCCACTCTCCCTAAAATGTGTGTTCAAGGCAAAACACATAGACACACACAGACACAGAGACACAAACTGCATGACAGTACTTAAAGCAAAAGATAAAAAGACAGTTCTTTTCTAATGAGGTAGGTAATGCAGAGTGAGAGAGACAGACAGAGTGAGAGAGACAGACAGACGGAAAGAAAGAGAGAGGGTATACACAGATATATTTAACAAGGAGAAACAGGACGAGCTTTTCATTGCCTGACACCATCAGACGCCTCATCAGTGTACTGTGGTAAAGTGATAGTGCCTCGCTGGCTACCTCATTAGAGACTGCACTCACACAGCTCCTCTCTTGCCTTTTTTTTCTTTCTCTCTTTGTCTCAACCACCCTCCTGCGTTTTCTTAAATTGCTGCCATTAGCCAAGTGCAGGTCTGTTTGTTTCCATACTTCCTATTGGATTCTGTTTGTCTACTGCCCTAAGTGTGGGTGTGTGTGTTTGTGTGTGTTTGTGTGCCAAGCTCATTATAAGAATAGCCAAAGCAACAAGGTTAGAGAGCACGTTAAAGCATTTTTACCCCTTTTTTTTGTTTGGTCGCCTGTACACATATGAACACATGCTTATACACACACACACACACACACACACACACACACACACACACACACACAGTGGAAAGATTAGAGTAGATTAAAGAGTACACCTCATTAGAGTGTGTTGCAGCTACAACTTGTACAGCACACACTGTTGCCTGGCACACAGCAACCTCCATCACAGCACAACCTAAACCCTGACACACAACCATCACATCACCACCTAAACCCTGACACACAACCATCACATCACAACCTAAACACTGACACACAACTATATCTATCACATCACAACCTAAACAGTGACATACAAACATCACAACCTAAACCCTGATACACAATAATCCCATCACAACCTGAACACTGACACAAAAACAATCCCATCACAACCTAATCAGTGACTTACAAACATCCCATCACAACCTAAACACTGACACACAACTACATCTATCACATCATCAAACAAACACAACACAAGCTCATTCAACAGATCCTCATTCGGTAGAACATTTCTGGGTTTAGATGGAGATACGTGCGGTGCTACAGGCTACACAACACTGAGGCACTACAGCACATTATAATGGAGTTATAATGTTGCTTCATGATGGCATTGCTTTATAATGGAGACAAATTCTAGAGGCACAGATCTGACCTGAGGAAACGATTTCATAAACGCTTGTACATTTAGTTAACTCCGTGCTGTTCAAAGCATGTTTTCTAGCACAAGTGAATCTTTTTCCTTACATCTGAACGATACTGTAACTTGATCATCACTCACTTGTTTATAAGGGAGAGTAACGAGTCAGAGTTTCAGAGAGTGTGAAGAATTCAGTGCCATTTCATAGAGCTCCAGCTGCAGCAGTAAAGCAGCATGCACAAACAATACCACCCACATCTATATTTTACAACCTGAATCTGGAAAACAGCGAGCCAGATGGGTCTCTAGTGGCCACTCTGCCTCTTATGCACTCATTAATTACCCGACTCCCTTTTGTATCCCACTTTCCCTCTCTTTGTGTCCATCATGTGATATTCTCAAGTAATTTTAATTACTAACGAACATAAACCTGGGCAATGTGCAAGTTAAAAAAGAAACAAAAAAATAATAATAGAAAGAGAAAGAGAGAGCTCACACAGCTCATTTTTACTTTATATATCCATACAGGTTAAAGCGTCAGGTTTGTATTGGGATGAATTAGCTGACACATCCGATTCAATATCGATCACTCAAGCAGGTCAAATCCTTTCATCTGTCCTTACAATAGTTTATGAAAAACACTTACAACTGAAGTGAAAAAAGAAAGAGAAAAAAAGAGAAATATTTTATATATATATATATATATATATATATATATATATATATATATATATGGTCAGGAAACACTGGGATGCTTTCCAGGGATGTCAGATCCAGCTCTTTGCACATAATATATTTCTTTAACCCTGAATGGGTACAAAAAAGTAGAAAATCGAAAGTCTGTTTCATGTGATTTCCTTCCATGATGTAACTAAATGTGTATTTTTTTTATATTACATTGAGACAGAGTGAATACTGGATGGCGATTGGCTGGAAGTTCAGGTGTGAGCTCAGAGCGTTAAACACGCGGGTAGTTTGCGGTCAGTTTAATCAGCGTCCTAAAGGGCTGCGCTGCTTATAAACAGCTGTATCCATAGTAACATACGGTTCTAGTTCCATACAGAGTGAGACAGCTTTTGGAGACCTTTTTTTAGTGACCTGAGGCAAATAGAGGATTTTTGTTTTAGGAATTTAGGAAAGCAAAGAACGAACCGAATTGTGGCTATAGTGATGTTTTCTGTTTATCAAATGCCAATGGAGTATAAAGAGTCTTCAGGATGCTGCAGTAGAACAGCACACTTGCCTTACCCTGCTGTTTTATTAAAATAATCTGTTTCTGTCATGTGTTAAACATTGCTAAACAAAACCGTGACAAGGGTAACATTCGTCTTTTGAATGTGTATGTTATTGGTTCCAAATTAACATAATGAACTCAGTAATTGTTGATACGGTGCAGTTTTCACATTTCGTCACATTTAGTTCATATAACATCTACATCACATAAATGATTATTCACTTTTTCACCCTAACACATATTATCCGATAGGACATATTCACAGAAGTGAAGAATGTAAGCAGAATGTCCTAAGGGTTAAAAGTTTCCAGTTTCCAGGTTTTTTTTTTTTTTTACAGGCAGCATTGCTTAGTGAATGTTTAGTCTTATAATGTGCATTATTTAGCACCTACAAATGTAACCCATATGTTCTCATACAGAGAGGATGGATCACCACACATTTCCCAAACAAGAATGCTATGATTCTGTTATGGTGTGTATTATTTAGTTATCCTCCAGGTGACAGCGACAGCAAGGAACAGAGCACACTAGAGGGAGAGGGAGAGGGAGAGAGAGAGAGAGAGAGAGAGAAGAAATACACTTTAAAGTGACTGGCATGACTGGGAGGGGAAGCACAAGCACACTGACATTTAGAGCGTGCGATAACTTAAACCAGTCTCCCTGCCTTCAGTCACATGCACTGACACACACACACACACACACACACACACACACACACACACACACACACACACAGAATACAACTGAGAGCACTCCTGATGAGCTGATGGAATAGCCTGAGGACTACTCTCTCTCTCTCTCTCTCTCTCTCTCTCTCTCTCTCTCTCACTCTTACTTTCTCTCGCTCGATGCAGTATCACTAAACCCCCCACTGTTCATCGCCCGAAGTGCACTTAAAAAATGCAGTACGCAGGAATAAAGAACGCTTGGCCTCACAATTCCAGAGTGTATTCTTCCCCTAACCCAGGCTTTCCATTACCTGTTGCAAGTGTTTATTTTAGCATGTTAACAATGATAATATTTTAAGGTATGGTTTATTATCTAAGCCATAGGCAAGGATTAAAATCCAGATACCTTCTTGTGCACGTGCACACACCTGTCGAGATCTTCCAACAGTCAATACACGATCATATGATGTAGTACTTGTAGAAAAAAGCCATACAGCCATCTATCTACTTCATGCCTCATTAACTGGTTTACCTTGTGATCTTGCTAAACTTGTTAACCACGACTCAGTGCAATGTCCAAAAGCCAGCCACTCATCTGTCATGCTGCTTTGTACAGGAATGTTGCTTGGAAAGTGAAGGATCTTCCATCCCTGGCCATACTTCACCGTTCACTATTAAGCTTGCAAAGTTAGCTGGCAAAAAGGGACTGGAGTCCCACAGCCTCTATGGTCTCCTGATAATCACGTCTGTGACTTAGCACACTTGAGTAGTTCTCAATTGTTACACCTCCCTCTGTTTATTGTTGAGGCTGCTATATGGGTGTCTCAACTAGGGTTGCAAAATTTTAGGAATTTTCAAGACTGGAACCTTTCCATGGGGAATTAACAGGAATATATGGGAATTAATGGGAGTATCCACAATTGCGGGTTAGCCTATAACAGGAAAATCAAATATAGTTGAGAACAATCTTGCAGGATAATCTTGGTTAAAACAACCACATTTACTGCAATTTCAGTTGAATTTCTACGCTGCACATTCATCAATCAAATGCACTGTGCATTCCTTCATAAATTAACACTGAATCCTGCACACAAAATAATGTCAAAATATGTCCATCTTGCGGAGCATTTACGTAGATTACATAAATATTACATCCATTTATGTTTAAAACTTCCTTGTGCTGTTTTAAGCTATTGTTTTATATTATAAAATTATACTAACAATTAAATCAAAGTCAAAAATGTAATTTTTTAAAATCTATATTATTTTGCGTGCATTTCAGCTTATTACTAAACAAAATGTTCACATTTATGGTTGTATATAATGTGATATGAAATTTCCCATGATTTGTCATGAATTCCCACAAATTCCTGGTAAGTTTCCAACTTGGCATGTTTCCAAAATTCCTCAGATGAAGTTTCTGGAAATTTACCAGAAATCTCTGCTTCTTTGCAACCCTAGTTCCACAAAATACCACCACTCTTCCCAGTAGGCCTCTTATAGTGTCCTCATTCATGCGTTTCCAGATGTAGTGCCATCTAGCCAGGCAGTGGGCATTATGGCCGAGTGGCATTCGTCACTGTTTATATAACAAATCCTACCATATTATCCAGATCTTTCAATGGAAATAGAAGTAGGTGTCCATTATTGATCCTTTGTTCTCTCGCTGTGGAATCGTTTTTTTTTTTTTCCCCAGTTCTCTGTGGTCTTTCACATGCCTTGCACATAAGATTTTGCAGGCCCGTGGCTACATTCTACTAGTGTCATAATGCATGCTTCTCTTAGTTCGCTCCCAAGCTTGATTCTAAGTGACTAATGAGCCATGATGCACAACTCACACTTGTGAAACCAGTTTTGAGCCCCCTGGATTTTAAGGATGAGCAATGAATATGTGTCTGTGTGAAGCCCAAAAGCTGGTTTTCCCTCCTATCCTGAGCCGATGAAGTACGTCTATGCCTATGGTCATATCTGGGATATATTTCTAGACTGACAGACGAACTGTAAAGGCTTTTAAATTAGCCTCCACCAACGTGCATGCAGTGCTGGCAGGCTCGAAACAAGCTGTGACAGCCACCCTTCAAATGGTGATGGGCTAAATTGGATTGAGGGCTGATGTGCAGCGTCGCATTCACACAGCACCAGTCACACAAAAGGTTTCACGGTTTTACAGGGTAAAGACTTCACTGAGAGCATTAAAAGAGGTTGTGGACCATCAGCTTTACTGCTGGATGCATTAGCTAACATGAAGGGTTAGAAATAGCATGGCCTTTCATCCACTTATATTTGTATGATTTTGCTGGTGGTTTCCCCAAAACAAAGCACAAAATCCAGATACAAATGCACTGCTAGCTTTCTGGTCTTGCAACACTGCCTTGTGTATGTTGGACACAGGCAATTTGTTAGCTATTCTACTACTTATGTAGCTAATAACCTCTTTGCAGCAGTGTTGATCAGAGCAGAGCAGAGCAGAGCAGATCCCCATCAATATTAGATCCTGTTACACTTGACACATATGTTTCCATCTTGGGCTGAGGAGACTTGAAAGATGATCTGCCTTCTTTAGAAAGTCTTGTTGGTGGTTTTAGTCATAGTCTGAACTTATTCCTTGTCATTCACATGTTGCTGTTTTCCTGTTATTTATGCCCTGCACCCACAGGACTAGATCATGTAAATGGAGCTGATCTCCTGTTTCCACAGCAAAGTTTCATATTTCCAAGACAGACATTCCAAATCAAAGTGATAACCTTTAATCTTGCTCCTTTTAGAAATGAGTGTGGCTTTTCAGATCCTCAAATTCTTCTTTAAAAAATGATCTGTTTTCATTGTGACAGTCTGATCACAAATCACCTAACAAGTACAAGGTCATAAAGTGCTCTCCACCATGCAGGTGGACCCAAGGGCACTTGCTGGGATTGATATGAACTGGATGTACAGTCAAGGCAGCACACACCTGGGAGAATTGTGTCTGCACCCAGAAATGGTCCACTAGGGCTACGTCTACATGAATCCAGATACATAAAAAAAAAAAATGCATTTTCATCTTAATGCTCTTCGTCCACACTTTCGTTTTCCCTGTACTGCACGAGGAAAACGTAACATGCCTCGACCTGCTTCATTTCTGCCTGCCATTTATTCACTTTCCAGCTCTTTGAAGCGTTGTGGCAATGACTAAAAAGTCATCGCTTTCGAAAGCCACACTGCAATGTGAAAACAACGTTTTCAGATTTATCCACTTTGGAGGCCAAAACGGAGAGAAAAACATGCATTTTCCAACTAAAAGGTTTTAGTGTGGACTAGGAAACACTAGTAAACTGTTTACTGCACTTTTTCCTGGCTCAGATGGACAGTCCACTGGGACAAAATGCACTGGTTTGCCCTGCTGTTCTCACTAGTGGTTGGCACAGAATAAAAGTAGACAGAGAAATCTGCCACCTTTTGACCAGGTTAGCTGTCTGTAGGTTTGGTCTCTCAAGTATGTGAACTATATTTTGAAGACTGCAACCTGGAAGTCCACGAAACATTCATAGCCACGAGATCTTGAATCTTGCTTAAGGATGCAACGATGGCATTTGTGTTGCTGGGATCTGAAGTAGATCAATGACCTAATCAATGAACTACCTTCAAATTGCTTATCATGTTACCCTCTTCAAGCTTTCCCTTTTTTTATGCAAGGTTGTATCTTATGAGTTTGTCTAATAGTGTGTGTGGTAGTGAGTGTTCCTTGCTTAAGTTAGGGCGTATTTCTGTGCGTGCGTGTGTGTGTGTGTGTGTGTGTGTGTGTGTGTGTGTGTGTGTGTGCCAGCGAGGCTCTTGCAGGGAAAGATCGATGCTTGGGGTTTCCTCCTGCACTAAGAGAAGGCTAATTAAAGTTCACCGACAGCATGAGGAGTTCATCCAGCTACAACCCACTGTGGACTGGCAGCAGAATGTTTGTGTGTGTGCATGTGTGTGTGCCAATCAGCGAATTCCCTGGAGACGCTGCCTGAACAGACTTTCAATGTGTCTCTACTGCTGAGACCTGTCCTCAGTCATGTCTTATCCTCTGGATGTACAGTGGACACGGTCACAATTACGCACTTACATGGTGCAGTGTTATTTTGAACACTGTCATTACATGTTTGTGAGGAGGTGACCAACGTAGGCAGCATTTTTGAGTTGGTGGTGATTGTCTTATTCGTAAGGCAGCATATAGTCCTTTTATTTCAGGCCAATGTATATCTGTATAATTAGGTGGACAATATGACTGTCACATGACGTCGCTGTTTAAATACCATTTAAATTTACATAATAATTATGGATTTAAAAGTAAAAATATTTACGATCCAGTTTAGTCACCTAAAAAATGTGCTTTCTAACCTTAATCATTTGGGTGAAATGTCTCTTGTTGCATTAAATAGAGTTTGGGTTTGATGCAATACATGGTATAATGATATTTCTTACTACTATTTATACTGCATTATGTTATAACTGGTGTTGTAGCAGTACAACACTGCAGTTAACACTACTAGTGTAGGCAGGAGAGGTTTAATTTAATCCCGTGAAACAAAAGATTTTGGCTAACTAGTAAAGTAACAAATACAGAAATACAAAATGATAATGTACAGAATGACGACATATAGAATGACAACTTGCAGAATGATGTACATAATTATGATGTTCAGAATAATGAGGTACAGAATTATAATGTACAGAATAATGAGGACAGAAAGGAAGACAAAGAGACGTGGTGGCGGAATGAGGAAGTGCAGAAAAGCATAAGGAGAAAGAGGCTGGCGAAAAAGAATTGGGATCGGCAGAGAGAAGAGAAAAGTAGGCAGGAGTACAAAGAGATGCGGCAGCAGGTAAAGAGGGATGTGGACAGCGCATGTAGGACGTTTTGGAGACAAGGTGAGGGAGGCGAGATGGTTTGGACATGTGCAGAGGAGGGTATATCGGTAGAAGAATACTGAGGATGAAGCTGCCAGGAAGGAGGAAAAGAGGAAGACCAAGGAGGAGATTTATGGATGTGGTGAGGGAAGACATGCAGGTAGTTGGGTTGACAGAGTCAGTTGTAGTGGACAGGAGGGGGGGGGGGGAAACGGATGATCTGCTGCCTCAATATATTGGCATATATATATATTCACTATATGTATATACCGCATGAAAGTCTTGATGTTAAGATGCAGAAAAAGCAGCTTGCTTTTTATTTAAAAAGCTCTCACAAGAACAAAGAGTTTAATATGTTTGCTTCTCCTCTTCCCCTCATCACACACAAACCTCGCTCCTTCTGAACTTTATTATTATTTTTTTATTATTATTTTCTTATTTCATTAAAAGCACCAGGGTAAAAAGAGAAAAAGCTAAACTGCAGATGTGCACTGACTGTGCACGTCAAAGTGAAATCTCGAGAACCCTCATGTTTACAGATGACATCAAGCCTAGCTTTGCAGGGAAAATTTCTCAGGGCGAATATACTAGCGCCTTTTTTTTTTTGGCTTGTTTTGTTTTGTTTCCAGCTGCTGAAATTCAATTTCAACCACTATATGGCAACACGGCAAAAGTCTGAGGCACAAATATGAAATATTGCCTTTTGGCCGTATTAAAGGAAAACCTGTAATTTGTTTTATATGAGATACCTTCGAAGTGGAACGTCATAAATGAAACAGACTCTTTCCGTTTTCCAAAGCTCGGCCTAAGACCGCTACTCAATCTCACGTCTGGATTTGTAACTACGTACATCTTGAGGCGGAAGAGATTCCGTACTGGCCTGGTGATAGCGTAGAAAGGTAAGTAAAAGATTGATTTTCAAATTGTTAAATATGTCAGGAGCAGGCAGATATATTTGTTTTGTATTGCATTTTGTAATCCCATTACAGCATTTATTTAATGTAACATACACTATATGGACACAAGTATTGGGACGCCTGAATTTTCCAGCCATACTGTATGTGGTTCTTCGGTCCCCTGGTGGTCTAGTGGTTAGGATGCGGCGCTCTCACCGCTGCGGCCCGGGTTCGATCCCCGGTCAGGGAACCAGTCCCAGCCACTCTTAGTGCCGGTCCCAAGCCCGGATAAATGGGGAGGGTTGCGTTAGGAAGGGCATCCAGCGTAAAAACATGTTCCAAATCAAACATGCGGATGATCCGCTGTGGCGACCCCTAACGGGAGAAGCCGAAAGAAAGTTTACTGTATGTGGTTCTTCCCCAAACTGTTACCACAAAGTTGGAGGCACACAATTGTATAGAATGTCTTCGGATGCTTTCATATGAACTAGGAGATGCTGGTCCAGATAACAATACACAAAGCAAGCTCCATGAACATGTGCTTTACCTAGATTGCCGTCTTGGAGTCTATATAAAGGGTGCTGACCTCAACCCTACTGAACACCTTTGGGATGAATCAGAACACTGAGTGCACCCCAGGCCTCCTCATCTCTCCTACATCAGTACTGCTGAATAAGCAAAAATCTCCACAAAATCTAGTGGTACATCTTTCTAGAAGAGTGGAAGTAATTATAACTGGAAATGGGGATTCAATGTGTTCCATTGAGCACAAATTCTTATGCTAATTTCTCAGCTGTCCACAAACTTTTGTCCATATGGTGTATTTCTAATGTCGATCATCAAGTGTCATTCTGAATTCGCATTGAGCGGTTCATGTGCAGCTCTAGGGCTGACTTGAGTATAATAATAGAAAGCCAATTGTGCCCTTGTAAACACAGGTGATCCATCATGTTCACAAGTCCACATACATCCACACACTAATAGTAGCGTACACACGCGCACACTCAAGTCCGTTAAACCGACCCTGTTAGCATTCAGCTCCTTACGCCTGCCCCCTTCGTGTGTCCGCTGGAGCAGAAGCCTTAGCTGCAGGCGAATCGCAGACACAAAAACAGTCGGGGAGAGAAATCTGTGCTGCTCTGTACCCACTAAAGAACAGATGACTTCCACCAGTGCGTTTTTGAGGGAAATTTTCTACACCTCCATTTTTAAAATGGAGAACGTTCAGTTCCATAACTGTCCTCTTAGCTTTTGCTCTGCCCTAATAACACCCGCTCCGGACTCCTCCCACCATCCTCGTTAATTCCAATCAGCGTTCCGTGGGATGGAGGCGATCCATCATTTTTAGGAGGCGAGAAAAGAGAGAGAAGCAGATTGCGGTTCTTTCTCAGATATCATTTATAATGTTTAGTGGTGCGGGTAGAGGTGCATGCTGGCACAGATGTTAGGAAGATTCCTAGTCGTCTTTTTGCTCGGTTTTCTGTGCGCTTAATTTTTTTTTTGCACATTTTCAGTTCGGTACATGACAAAGTTTAAAAGATTGCTCACTCTGAGTGTGTGCAAAAAACCTACAAACTCATCTGAATGAATCTCAATTCATATATTTCTGTATGTTTTTTCCGCCCACCTCTGCCTGAGAGACTTCCGAATCTCATGCTAGACACCTTTAGCTCAACCTTGCCTTCAGGCTGTAGTCAGCTTCAGATCAATGGAGTTTCAGACCACAGATGTTCAGAGCATCAATCTCTCCTCAATGAAACACATGTACACTTGTACACAGCAAGTAACTCCACGGTGTGTGTGTGGGGTTTTTTTTTTCTACTACAGCTGCAAGCAGGTAGATAGTGGGCTTTTACAGCCTCTATACCCTCAACATCCCTGTTATTAGGAACACCTTCATACAGTTATCTGATCAACCAATCATGTGGCTGCAATGCAATGAAAAAAAATCATGGAGATAAAGGTCAGGTATCGTATCGAATCAAATCGAATTGTATTTGTCACATCCACATTCATACAGTGTACAACATGTAGTGAAATGATTATTACAACTGCCCAACATGTGAATGGAAATAGAAAAAATAAAATAAATATAAAAAAAAGTATAACTATAAATTATAACAATAGGGATAAAAAAAATAGAGTAGCGGCAGTTCTCTGAGGTAAAAAAAAAAACCTCCTGGTTGATGAGAGAGATTGGAGGAAAACATTTAGATATGGTCGAGATGTGCCAGAAAGTATATATATCACTCTTAACCATAGTGAACAGAGAGGCTTCTCAGCGTGAACAAAACATTGACCCTTCAGTTTAATGATCTAAAAAAGGGGAAGACCACATCAGGATCCACTCTGGTCAGCCAGCAACAGAAATCTGAGACTATCCTGGGCACAAACTCATTAGGAAACAGTTATATAGTCTTTATCTTCCCAGTTTGGTGAGTCTGTACCCATGATGGAATCAAATTCCTATTCTTGGCTGACCAAAATAGAGCCTGATGTGGTCTTCTCCTGGTGTAGCGCATCCACCTCAACTTTTGATTTGTTGTGTGCTCTTTCCGATCACCACGGTTAAAAAGATTGATTATTTGATTTACTGTGGACTTCCTGCTGGCTCAAGGAACAGTCTGGACATTCTGCCCTGATCTCGCTCATCTTGTCGACAAGGTGTTTCCGCTACAGATTCTCTTCCCCGAGGGTGTTTTTTTGCTTTCGACACCATGTCTCTGTGTAGAGATCACGTTCTCCACCTATTCTGATGTATGATCTGCACATTAACAGAATCTCTTGATCCATACCTGCATGATTTTGTTTTTGTGCACTGAGCTGCTGTCACATGATTGATCGATTAGATAAGTGCAGGGATGTGCAGGTGTTCCTAATAAAGGGGAAAGTGAGAATAACAGCAGCGTTCTAATACGGCTAACTTTTCACCTTCCGCTTTCAGTGAGTGGCAGCACGGTGCCTATATTCTAGCAAGGGAGTGTGTTTAAACGCTAGCATGCTAATCTCCGGGGCTGAGGAGGAGCTCGGGCTGGCGTTTGATTTGCGGTGGCGTGTAAATTGGAAGCCGCTCCGCAGTGAAAAGCGGCTCGTAAATAGCGTGGCAGCACCGAGCCAGACGGCTATGATTGATGACACCATGGACCCGATGGATGAGAAACACGATCCAAATAAATATCACATCAATCTCATCAATCACCTACACCCGAAGAGAGATAGAGAGTGAGAGAGAGAGAGAGAGAGGGAGAGGGAGACTAATCATTGTGAATAATTTAAGGCTCTTGCAGAATGCTAGTTTGGCAAAATCTCCTGTCTTTATGCAAAGTGGTTGGGAAAATGAACTGGTATCATTAATATGTGGAGAGAACAGATGAGGAAACTCAAGAGAGATAAAAAGGAACTATGCTGATGCACCTAACCACAACCAAGCCCACATGAATAATGTGAGCGACGTGTCTGACACTGGAGACTCCTTCAATAAATAAGTCTTAGAGAAAATATGACGGTGCCAACCAGTTTTGATCATCCCATTCCACATTAAGTCACATTTGCTGTTATAATAACCCCCACTCTTCTGGGAAGATGTTCCCCTAGGTTTCGTAGATTTGTGCTGATTCAGCCACATCGGCATAAAATCATCTAATCATCTGGGGTCAGTGTTGCAATTCATCCCAAAGGTGTTCAGTTTGAATGAGGTCTGAACTCTGGAAAAGTCAGCTGTCCCAATTCTATTGTCCATATAGTGTACTTATAATCGCTGTATAGTTCCATCAGTTAGAGTTACACTAAATCTACAATGAGCATCAAGACAAACTAAAATCCTATATCTTATGGAAGTGGTTCAAAAATCAGATAGAGATTCATAGAATTCTTTATCAATCCATCCATCCTTCCATCCATTCTTTGTATCTACTCCATATTTAAGAACTTATTTGAGCTGAGATACTGGCACCATCTCAGGGTAATAGATTTGTATTTTATTTTATTTTTTTTGTAACGAGCTTGAAGCATCCCAGAGAAGAATGCAGTGATGATCATAAATCTTACTCCTGAGTTTTACTAATTAAACCATTTGGAATGAAGAACTCCCAGCAGGGTCTCTCTCTCTCTCTTCTGCTTCAATAAAACCACTGCTGTCAGACAAGTACAGGAGTTCTGCAGTTGATTTCTAATTTCATACAGTAAACTGTCAGCAATTTATTTATCGCATTTTTTTGTCTTTTTTTTTTAATAAATTGTAAATATTACAACTTATTTAAAAAAAAGACAAAAAAATGCAATTAATAAATTGCAGGCTGAAGCAGTGATTAGGAACTGACAGGTTCATAAGCAGGGTGTTGGGGGTTTTTCTGTTGGTTAAAAGTGGTGGGTTTGGGGCTTACAAGTAGTTTATACTTCTGCATATGCAGATTTGTGACCATGCCGTAGACTAAGTGCACAACACACTACACAACTACAGAGCCCTACACACCCCGGCGCACAACTATACACCCTATCACACAACTATAAACCCCATCATGCAACTATACACCCCATCACACAACTATACACCCTATCACACAACTATAAACCCCATCAT
>JAAIIK010000032.1:3572240-3583578 GCA_014706435.1 Silurus glanis
TGTGTGTGTGTGTGTGTGTGTGTGTGTGTGTGTGTGTGTGTGTGTGTTTGTGTGTGTGTGTGTGTTTGTTTGTTTGTAAAATAAGAAAACAGGACATCAGGACAAATGTAGGTGACATTCAGGACAAATGAGCTGCATCTTTGAACACGTCTGTCAAACAAACCAACACACACACATGCGTGCACACACACACACACACACACACACACATACACACATACACAAACACACACACACACACACACACACACACATACACACATACACACACACACACACACACACACAATCTCCCATTGGCAACAGTTACATAGAAATCTCTAAGAAAGAAATCAGAGTTTGATCCAGAGGTCATCATACACACAGTGAAGCGTGCTGGTGGGAGCATCGTGACATGGAGCTGCTGCTCTGCATACTGTACTATAGGAATAACAATAGGCTTTTCACGTCATTGAAACAAACACGGGCAGAACAATGTATCGTATAACGACGTATTTCAAAGGATAGCTTTGGATAAGTTACTCTAACTATAACTAAAGGACATTAATGGTGTCTTAATATTTTTTTCTTGCATTTCATTTTACATTTGTTAGCGGCTTATGAATCTAACATACTCCTCACTCACTCATATATACACTATATGGACAAAAGTATTGGAACGGATCGATATCGTACCTACAAACGAATCATTTGTCAATCAAAATTCATCGGATATAACTGAAAGTGCACGGTCCTGCCCATATATGCACCCTGAAAATCACTGGATTAGCACAGCCAACTACCTCCCAACCACCTATGACTTTTTTTTACGAAAGCCACAGATCACCACTAAAACGTGTAAAAAAACTTGTGCATGTTGTACAGTATAGATTGTATCGACAAAAATAGAATGATGTTCATAATATTTGAGTGTCCACAATGCACACTCTTGGTTAGACCGAGTAAAATTTGCTAGACAGAATACTGTTTTGCTTGCAGGCTGGCGTGAAGAGACCATCTCTCTCTCTCTCTCTCTCTCTCTCTCTCTCTCTCTCTCTCTGTATATATATCTCCTCTTAATCCTGCTTTGACTATGAAGCACGACTTTATTTTTTACTATCTAAACCCATATATATATATATACTGAGAAACTTTATATCAGTAGTTCTGGTGACAACTTTTGCCCTGTATATTATGTTTGTGTTCCTGGCTATGTACCATCTGTTTTTGTGTTGAGGTATTTGTCCGTGCCAGTGTGCGTTCGCTGTAAAGCCATCAAGCCGCTGCGTAACTCCGAGGCACTTTGTGCGGCGCATTAATCACAGAAAGCATCGACTGCTTCCCCGATCCGAACAAGCTGACCTTCAGCTTACACAAAAGACATTAGTGCCGTCTATCTGCTTAAAATATGGAAGGAAAGAAAAAGGGAGAAGGAAGGAGGGCGAGAAGGAGGGAGGGAGGGATTGAGGGAGGCAGGGAGGGGAGCTTTCAAGGTAATGAAATCTTGCCATAATTTAGAGTAAAGACTACTGGGGACAAGCCCTGGCCAAAGTCTAAAAAAAGAGTAGAGTCAGGACAAATTAAATTGGATTTCTTTCTTACTTTTTTTTTTTCTCCCTTTCCTTCCTTGCTTTCTTTTAAATTAGGCTTAAGTGCATGCGTGGAGCACTTCTTCATTCGCGTTTTGTCCCTCTCTAACCACGAAAGCAAGATAACAGCATTACAGTGCAGAATGAATGGAATCATTTCCAAACCAATTAACCTCTGACAAAATGCATGAGAGGACGGGAATGAGAATGCTGGAGAGAGAGAAAGAGAGAGAAAGAAAGAGAGGGGGAGAGAGAGAAAAAGAGAGAAGGCTAATAATGTGAGAGAGAAAATGAGAATCTTTCCAGAGGGTAAGTGTGTGAGTGACATGGGGTCCAGATAGTGATAAAGAGGACACGGCCCTGAGGCTACAGCGAGCATAGAAAGAGAGAGCCACACAGGGAGACCTTATCCATCAATCTCTCTCTCTCTCTCTCTCTCTCTCTCTCTCTCTTTCATTGCCTATTCTGGAATGAAGCTCACGCCCAGCTGCCGCTGCTCCATTTAGTTAATTAAAGGTTCCATTTAGAGCCGCAGCCTGCTGGCAGTGTGTGTGCCAATCAATAGCATTTTGATACAGCACATACTACACACTGTACACTAGCACACACAAGCACACACACACACCCACACACACACACACACACACACACACACACCACACTGCACCTTAACGCAAGTATCCTGCATGATTTTTCCTCTCACTCAACAAACCCACAACACTTGATTCATCTCGGATATTTACTTATATACATTACTATATTACTATATAATACACAAACTGGAGCACACACTGAAATGTACCAGTATCCCCTTCTTCCTGCCTGATGCATCCTGACACCCTGCATCTGGGTGGAATCTTTTCAATTGGAAATTCCTCACTGTGGAATCCATGAGGTCACTGTGGACGCTTTCACTCAAGAACCATGAAGTTGGATTTGGACTGTTATTCATATCAACAGTTTGCTATAATGGATTCTACCATTGCCACAAACAGTTTTGCACTCCAGCGTCCATCAACAGTCGATCACCTCAGCGAAGATGGATTGAGTCTGGTTCCTCTCAAGGTTTCTTCCACATGAAGGTTCAAAGAGGTTTTCCTTGCAATTGTCACCACCGGCTCAATTAATAGGGATAAACTTATAGAGACCTATACACCGATCAGACATAACATTATGACAATATAACATAATGAGCGGTGAAGTGAATAGCACTGATAAATGAAGTGAACATTTTGATCCTCAAAGCTGAGGGGTTAGAAGCAGAAAATATGGGCAAGCGTAAGGATTTGAGCGAGTTTGATGAGGGCAAATTGTGATGGCTAGACGTCTGGGTCGGAGCGTCTCCAAAACTGCAGCCCTTGTGAGATGTTCCTGGTCTGCAGTGGTCAGTATCTATCAAAAGTGGTCCAAGGAAGAAACAGTGGTGAACCGGCGACAGGGTCATTGATGCACGTGGGGAGTGAAGGCTGGGGCGTGTGGTCCGATCCAACAGATGAGCTCATGTAGCTCAAACTGCTGAAGAAGTTCATGCTTTTAATGCTCGACGGGTCACGACTGTTTTGGCAGCAAAAGGGGACCAACACAATATTAGGCAGGTGGTCATGAAGTT
Organism: Silurus glanis; assembly: GCA_014706435.1. NCBI lineage: Eukaryota > Metazoa > Chordata > Actinopteri > Siluriformes > Siluridae > Silurus > Silurus glanis. The sequence goes on from JAAIIK010000032.1 coordinate 3,575,418, forward strand.
ATACCTGAACAACATCCATTGTTAAATGTGCAAGCAAATAAAACCAAACTGAATTGAATTATATCTAAGTGTTATGGCACATGCAAGAATGGGGTTGTTGCTAGCTAGCTATCTCATGCTGATTTAGGTTTTATATTTTTATATAAAATTTGGCCAAGCTGATGCATTAAGGAATAAAACAACAAACAGAAGATTGAGGACTGGGGTATCACAGCTACAGAGGCTATGCATTGTTCTCACACGGCTAACACTGTTTACTCATATTGTCCCTCAATACTCTCCATTCGCACTGTATCCCAACACTTCTAATTAAACTGCATCCCAACACTCTCACAAAAAAGGCATCACCCAAACCGAATACTCAAACCCCAAAAAATGCTGCTTGACAACTTAAAGCAACTTTCTTACCACGTTTTAAACAAGAAATCTCTTCAGTACTCAACAAAATCCTGCCTACAGAGCGAATATCCCCATCTCAATCTCGAATAAGTCGGCCCACAGCAACTGTCAGCAACTGCCCCAGAATATTCTTCTATTCTTCTGCTTTTAGTGCAAGTTACAAATTGCCTTCAGCTTTTTTTCTTTATTTGCGTTTGCTGGCTGCTTTTTATGTGGGGTGTTCACGTTAACACAAGGCCACGCTGGAACCATTACTGCTCATTAAGCTAGACGGGACCAGAGGTGAACTCGCATTATCCAATCAATACCCTGCGTCACAACTAATAGGCTTAGTTAAATTAACAAAAAAACGGTTGCAGTGAAATCTATTTTCCTCTGCTGTTTCTTTTTTTTTTTTATCTAGTTTTCGGGATGTGAGCAGGCTGCAGTATACTTCGCAATCCGCTATGAGATGAGGACAACGATGTGGGCCCATCTCCAGACAATCTCCAGCTTCACTCTCATCTCCCTGTAGAATAAGTGCTTGGCCTTAGCACATGATGCATTGGGCGCCGTGTGATATTTCCAACCCAGGTTCCTACGCAGGTTCAGTCCTCTGGAAGCTCTAGAGAGCGTGCTCCAACCAATCAACCCCCTTTTTTTTTTTTCTTGCTTCATTTCTGTCCCTGGAGAGGAAGTGCACTATTTCTCATAGGAATATGTTCGGTTAGTACGGATTTTCTTCTTTTTTAAGACGTCCAAGTGTACACTCAGGGGCCTGCATTTACATCTACATGCCGTCTTAATGAAGCGTTCACCTTCAGCTGGGTCAAACAACAGGCTGGAACACACACTCACACAACACTGTGGCGCCTCCTGAAAGAGAATCTAATACAACACCAAAAAAAGAATACATGATGCAACCTAGTTTTCTTACTCACTATTTGGCAACCCATTGACACCAGGCAGAAAGGGTTAATGAGTGTTTTAGGGCTGAAGACGAGTGTGTTGCTACAGCGTCAAACTCAATATGAGCATTAAAGGCGAGACGTCTATAACTGTGAAGGAGGCAATTGAAAGTCGGATGGTCTGCGGCAAGGAAAAAGAACAAAAGCATGGCTAAGGAAAATCACTTTCCTTGAGTGCTGTGTCTGCAGTGGCCTGCACTTAGTCATAACACACACACACACACACACACACACACACACACACACACACAATTATTTCAGATACACATATATAATCCCAGGGCTCTTTGTAGCACCGCCACCACCACCACCACGTTCCTCTGTCTCGCTCCTGAAATAATTCAATCTCCTAGACAAGACAGATGTGTGTCCCTATGGTGCACTTATACTCTCAATTTCCTAAAGCACTTGATCAGATTAATTGATCGCCACCCATAGTCCCTTACTGATACCCCCCTCTAATATCCCCCCCAACTCCCGCCCGCCCGTGATCCATCCGTCTGCGCAGCATGGCCTGCAGGGAGAGGCTCAAGGCTGTGAATTAGGTTTGCATCGACAGTCTTATGAAATGCGCCTTCGATTTCGTTCGGCGGCACAAAAGCCGAGTCAGGAGGAGAAGCCGCGAGGTCAAACAATCAAAGGAAATTAAAAGATTGCTGAGGAATGCAGACGGAGAGAACAAATGCTGGTCTTTCAAAAAAAAAAAAAAAAAAGGATTACTATTATTATTATTATTGCAGGGGAAATAAAAGTATTAGTTTTTTTCCTTCAGTGTAGGATCTCTGTGATTTGAGTAAAAAATTGGAGCATCAGGCAAATTTTTATCCCTTTTCGGGGATTCACACATTTGGCTCATGAGGAAATTGCATACACCAAAGACCCCGCCCCCCCACCACCCCACCCACACATACTCACGATTATCCGTGAACCTGTCTTGCTAGTCTTTATCCCTCTCTCTCTCACTCTTCAGAAAGAACAGCAGGACCACGGACAGCACACTTACACACACCTGAGCTCCCTCTTATCAGCTTGCTGCATATGCTGCTTATACGTACACACTCGTGTCGTACACACTCGTGCCGTACACACTCGTATCGTACACACTGCTGTCGTACACACGCGGCACTCCGAGTGAGTATTAAAGCTCTCGGAGAAGCTAAAAATACGCCTCCGTATTTCCCCTCCTGTTCCCCCCTTTACACTGACCTTGACATTTAAACACCCCATACGGTTCATTCACCTACAACCCACACACACACACACACACACACACACACACACACACACACACACAGAGTAGTGGCCCAGTTGAAATGTAGAAAGGGTATAAGCTGTAACATTTATCATCATCATGAAAAACTATTCTTCTCAAGAAAGAAATGAAAGGAGAAGGTGAAAGAATATCAAATCATTCTACACCCTATTGTGTGTGTGTGTGTGTGTGTGTGTGTGTGTGTGTGTGTGTGTGTGTTCAATGCATTTCCTCTAGATCACATACAGTAATCAGTGTGCATGCCAGTTTGAGGTCATAAGGCATGAGGGCAGGTCCTTACAAGTCTCCAAAATCCTTTTTTTCCACCCAGAATCTGAAAAAATCACAGTACATGTAGTTCAGGGGCAAAAGTATTGGGGCACCTGACCCTTCCAGCCCTTTGTGCTTTTTTCCAAACAGAAAGTGCTAAAGAAGGACAGAGGGAGAAGGAAACAGGCAAAGACAGAAAGACAGACACAGGAAGAGAGAGAGAGAAAGGAAGGAAGACGGAGACAGAAAGTGCAAGAGAAGGAAAGAGGGAGAAGGAAAAAGGCAAAGACAGAAAGAGAGACAGCGAGAGGGACTCCGCCAAAGTGTCCCAAATCCTTGTATTTCACCCCAAAGATCCGAGAAAATCACCGTGCACATACTACAGGGGCAAAAGTATTGGGACACCTGACCTTTCCAGCCACATGTGCTTCTTTTCCACACTGTTTCCACAAACATGAAGGTACACAATTTATTTTAGGATGGATGGATCCTTGGATGTATGAGATTTTCCCTTTATTTAAACTAGGAGACCCAAAATCTATTCCAGCTCCATGAAGAGCTGATTTACTTGGGTTAGCGTGCAAGATCTTACTATAGAGATCTGAACTCAACCCCTATTAAACCCCTTCGGGATGAATCGAAACGCCTCCTAAAATCTAGTGAAACATCTTCCCAGAAGAATGGAGCTTATTCTAAAAGCAAATGGAGAGTGGAATGGGATGTTCATAAACACTGGTCCATATAGTATAATGTATTTATAGATTTATAGATGTGTCTCGAGCTGTTTAAGGTGTGTGTGTGTGTGTGTGTGTGTGTGCGTGTGCGTGCGCGTGTGCGTGTGCGTGGTGCAACTTAAATTCGATGCTGACTTTTATACTTTTATATGAATTCCATTGTCAGTGAAGAGGAAATAATGCAGCACCGGACAGTCAAATTGAAAAGAAAAAAAAAAAAATAACAACAAAAAAAAAATAAAATAACAAAAAAAACAGTTCCCGGGTGAAAGGGTCACTTCAATTCCACCTCTGAGTAACTAAATCAACATTGTGTCCGTAAGAGTGTGTCCGTGTGCGAATGTGTGCGACTCCATTCACATACACACACACACACACACTCTTTCGGAGAGTGATTGATCCTGTAACCTCGTTGTGAACTGCTGCCCTGAAGGTTACTTACTGCTAACACGGCACTGCTAACAGTCTTGGCCTAATCAGTCTGTTTTGTTCTTACATTCTCAAACACACACACACACACACACACACACACACACACATGCACCCGCACCCACACACACACACACACACACATCTCCACGGAGCTCATTTGCAATGTGAATAGCAACAGAAAAACAGCAGAGCCAGAAAGAACACACATATCCCAGCTCAGGCAGCAGCAGCAGTGCTGAGATCAGTAAGCAGAACAGCTGCATTAGACGTGACAGCAACAATTTCATACAACACCTACTGTCTGCTATGAGCAATTTTCCTAAAAGTGTGAAGAACGACTGGGGGAAAAAAAATGGCATTTTTTCCTCTGTTTTTTTTTTTTTTTTAAAGTGCAGGTGGATCTTTTCCTTGTGAGAAAATCTCACTTTTAATTATTAATACTGAGGCTTTCAGGATGCTTTCACCTTGAGGGAAGCGCAGAGAGAGGGGGGACAGAAAGAGAAAGAGAAAGGGAGGAAGAGAGAGAAAGACGGCGGCAGAAAAAAAAGAGGGGGGAGAGACAAAAAGTGCTAGAGAAGGAGAACTGGAGAGACAGAATGAGAGACGCATGAGGAGAGAGAGAGACAGATATTGAGAAAGACAGAGACAAAATGTGATAAAGAATTTGAGAAAAGCGAGGAGTAAGGCAGAGACAGGAAGAGAGAAAGAGTGGGGGAAGACAGAGACAGAACGTGGTGGAGAAGAAGAGAAGGTGAAGGAAAAAGGGAATGACAGGAAAAAAAGACACAGGATGAGAGAGAAAGAAAGAGGGAGAAAGGCAGAGATGGAAAAATGGAAAGCGAACGGAAGCGAGAGAGGAGGAGGATAGAAAGAAAGAAAGAAAGACAGAAAGAAACAGAGAGTGAGAATTTCATCTAATCTGAAGCAGCATAAGGTTACAGCCACTGATTGGTTCAGCAGATGAATGTTCTGTACCAGGATTCAAACCCACAACCTTCCGGTTCACCCTCCAACTCTACATCATCAGTTCCTCAACATGCAAAACAATGTCTACATCAGCTTTTTTATAAGTTCAATATCCAAATATCATCTACAGCGTGTAGCGTTTTTTCGTTTGCATTCATTTCTACTCTTCTCGTCTATTCCAGCAACCTGCTAACAACCCGCCAGAATCACACGAACTCTCGTGTGACCTATTTTTCATTTCTTTTCCTGAGGCGCCACGTGAGATCATATATGGTTGGATCTAAGATGGTATGGTACCTTCCAGGCGATCCGATTGCCTGTGGGATCGTGGTCCACCGCGATGGGGAAATCTCCACGCTCGTAGAACTTCCGGAAAGACGTGGGTCGGGCTGGACGCTCTTTGAAAGCTCCAGCTGCAGGAGGACCCAGAACCTGACAAATACAGAGGAACAGTTACTTATATTCTGGATGCATCACACATTTGACATCTTTTGCTTTGTTTTTCTGCCTAAAACATGCACCTTCCAAATGACTCCATGTCACATTCAAACACACTCCATTTCCCGTAAGTCTCACACACTACAGCGTTCACAATCTCAAAGCTAATGATTAGGTGGATTCTAATTACGCACACACACACACACACACTCACACACACACACACACACACCACTATTACATTAAAAACACTAATTCATTAAGAACTTAAAAAACGATGACAGGAAGTGGCAGCGATTTCGCACAAAGTGTGAGGCAGAGGCTAAACAAACTTGCGGTCCGTCACTTTATACGTTCGAGCGAAGGATTGCATCCGGTACACATGTGCACCGAACCGAAAGCCCTGTACCGAAAAAGCTCGGTATGAATACGTGTACACCCCTACTATATACGCTATGCGACTCTGCGCTAAAACACAACGTCTTTATAATAGCATCAGGGAGATTCTGATCGGTAGTAGGATTTCTTTTGCGAGATCGCTGCTCTCTAATACGGTATGCGGTAAGTTCGTGTTTCGTGGCTTTGGCACGGAGACTCGGGCACCATCGCACGAATGGAGATAAATGCGTTACACTTAACCCCGTAGAGCTGCAGGACACAATTCCTCCCCGCTACCTGTGTAAGAGCTCCAAAGGCAATATCCACAGTCATTACCGAATGTGATCCTATCACTGTTGAAGGAGTCTAGTCAGTCTGTCAGAGAACACACACACACACACTCACACACGGAGCGAGCAGGTTCTATTCCGATAGACTCTTGTAGCCCAGGGCGATGCTGGAAGCTCCCTTATTGTAGTCTTGCTTGTGAAGGATACGTTATTATCACACACATACACAAGCATTGTTTCCCATCTTAGTATAAGGTTTTGGTTCTCACGACATGGGCAGGCTCTTTGGTAACCCCTACTGCACTAGTGCATGTCAAAACACTGATACTGGACTAATTTCTAACTGCTAAATATACAGAAACCTTTATACACTTCAAACACATCTTGGTGGAAGCACAACAGTCACGTGGCCAGATGATAAATATTCGATCGAATGCAGGGGCGGGCCGTGCATTTCACACCCAGGCCTTTAACTTTTACTGACTCAATCTTAATTGCACCACGGCCACTGCTGTAGAATCCAGCAGTATTATGGAGAAACGCAGTATAACAGAGAGCTGCATCGCAGACAGGAATCTCATACTGTGAGAATGAATGGCATTATTAAAGCAAGAAACCTAATGAACACTATTGAACAAGTCTCCTTTCACTGCAGCCACAACTGCACCACCTACATACATCATTTCTAGCAGAAGCGTCGATATTAACCTCATAAAATGAGCCCAGGTTTTCTCAGAACACGGAAATTACGCAAATGTGTTTATTTATATATATATATATATATATATATATATATATATATATATATATATTATACATTATGAGCGGTGAATAACAATATCTCTTCATCTTGGCACCTGTTAGTAGGTGAATATATTAAGCAACAAGTGAAAAATTGACGTGTTAGAAGCAGGAAAATTGGGCAAGCGTAAGGATTTTGAGTTTGATGAGGGCCAAATTGTGACGGCTAGACGTCTGGGTCGCAGCATCTCCAAAACTGCAGCTCTTGTGGGCTGTTCCTGGTCTGCAGTGGTCAGAATCTATTAAAAGTGGTCCAAGGAAGTAACAGTGGTGGAGCGGTGACAGGGTCATGGACAGCTGAGGCTCATTTATGCACGTGGGGAGCGAAGGCTGGTCCATGTGGTCCGATCCGACAGACAAGCTCCTGTAGCTCAAACTGCTGAAGAAGTTAATGCTGTTAATGCGTGACGGGTCGAAAGTGTTTTGGAAGCAAAAGGGGGAACCAACACAATATTAGGCAGGTGGTTATAAAGTGTAATGCTTCTTGCAAAAAACTGTTTTAAACTGCTGACATTTCCTGACAATGTCCAGCTTTTCTTAAAAAGTCTGTCTTAAAAATGGACTGCAACCGAATCAGTTTCTTGTCCTCTGTCAGCCGTTGTGGGATGAAAAAACCGCTCTTGATTCCACACGAATATATTTGTGCAGTTTGCTACAGAGGCGGTTTGCTGTTCTTTCTAAGAGCTGCTGATGGATAACAACCTTTTTTCTATTGTTCCATCTGTCTGTTGCTTTCGTTTCAAAATTCATTCCATGCCCAGTGCAGTAGTGGCTGATCTGCATGACGTATCACCTGTTTGTTGACTGAGCAGCAGTGGCACACTCAAGCAGAACTTATCCCCCCCACCCACTGCCATACTAGTGCTTCCTTCCTTCCTTAGTTTCTTTCTTTCTTCCTGCCTCTTTCTTTCTATCCCTGCCTAGGTTTGAACCTCTCCATCACACGTCTACCTCCATATTCCTGTTTTATTTTCATTTGAGTGATTATAAAAAATTTTAGCCACCACATGTGTGTGTTTGTGTGTGTGTGGGTGCGTTTGTGAGTGAGTGTGTGTGTGTGTGTGTGTGTGTGTGTGTGTGTGTGTGTGTGGTGCAGGTGACTCAGCCCGGTTATCGGCTCAGGCTGCTCTGATAAGGTCAGACTGAGCATCGCCACAAGCAACCCAATTACCTTTTTTTATTCATAGGGCATTCACACACAGATGCGCACACACACACACACACACACACACACACACACACACACACACACTT
>JAAIIK010000032.1:3590839-3608106 GCA_014706435.1 Silurus glanis
AAGGAAGGAAGGAAGGAAGGAAGGAAGGAAGGAAGGAAGGAAAGGGAATGTGAAGAAAGGAAATTAGAAAGAAAGAAAGAAAGAAAGAAAGAAAGAAAGAAAGAAAGAAAGAAAGAAAGAAAGAAAGGAAGGAAGGAAGGAAGGAAGGAAGGAACGAAGGAAGGAAGGAAGGAAGGAAGGAAGGAAAGGGATGGATCTTGAAGGGAAGGTATATGGGAAGGAAAACAATGGAATGGAAAGGAAGGAGGGAAGGAAGTGGTTAAGGTAGAGAGAAAGAAAAGGAATGTGAAGGAAAGGAAAGAGAACGAAAAGAATGGGAAAGAAAGGAAGAAAGGAAGTGGTTAAAGGAGGAAGGGGGGAAAAATGAATCTGAAGGTAAGGAATAAGAAGGAAGGAAGGAAGGAAGGAAGGAAGGAAGGAAGGAAGGAAGGAAAGAAGGAAGGAAGGAAGTGGCCCATCAGAACAAAAAGAAGGAAGGAACATTTGCTAAAATACTAAAACTCTCTATGTGTCCAGCACGTGGACTGTGGAGAGCGTAAGCTAGATAATAAGCTAATAAGATTGAAATAGCCTCGGTGGTGTACCCGGCCGTGGGGCGCTTGGGTCCGTCAGGGCAACCTATTTATCTTCAGCTCAGTCTATTAGATCTTCCCTCTCTAAAGAATGTTTCCTCTCCATCCTCAGATTCACTTATGTTCCTCTAATCTCCTCAGTCATTATGGGCTTTATGACTGCACATTAAACACTCCACCTAAACTAGAGCCCACTGTGTGGCCTACAAACCACCGAGTGCTACTGAACACATCAGTGAGAGAGAAGCGTCCAAACTACTGATCATCGCTCTGCATCTGCAGGAAGTTCAGCCTACACATGCTACAGGAATGGAGGGTAAGGGAAAGACAAAAAAGGAGAAGAAAAAGCAATCGAAAGGGGAAATGAAGGGAATAAGTAAAGGAAATGAAGGAAGGACGGAGAGAAGGAAAAAAGTGGTTAAGGGAGAGAGGGAAAGGAAAGGAAAGGAAAGGAAAGGAGAGGAAAGGAAAGGAAAGGAAAGGAAAGGAGAGGAGAGGAGAGGAGAGGAAAGGAAGGGAAAGGAGAGGAGAGGAGAGGAGAGGAGAGGAGAGGAGAGGAAAGGAAATGAAAGGAAAGGAAAGAAAGGGTAAGGAAAGGAAAGAAAGGGTAAGGAAAGGAAAGGAAAGGAAAGGAAAGGAAAGGAAAGGAAAGAAAAAGAAAGAAAGAAAGAAAAAGAAATGAAAGAAAGAAAGAAAGGGAAAAAAGGAAGGAGAGGAAAGGAAAGAAAAGGAAATGGAGGAAGTAGCTAAGAAGGAAAGACTTCCTGAGAGTTGTGTGACTGAATGGTAAGAATGCTAATTACCTGCAATATTTATTATATTACATTATATTACATTACATTACATTATATTATATTATATTATATTATATTATATTATATTATATTATATTATATTATATTATCAGTGTAATTTGTAATATAATGCTGTTGGACAGTGGGAGACATACAGAACTGGACTTTTTTTTTTTACTTAAAAGGTCAAAAACAAATGATTTTTGTCTATATAATTTAGACCTTTTTACGTTGTTAGTTAGTTAGTTTGTTTGTTTGTTTGTTTGTTTGTTTGTGGGCGATGCAGCCTGCTAGCTTCAGACTTACCACGGAGTTCTTCATAGTCGATTTCACGGTGAATCCTACCGTCAGCACTGTGGGTTGCTTTCTACGGAAAGTTCTCATGGTTTGTACACGAGGCATTCAAGAGCAAAGCGATTAAAAAACCAACAAAAAAGGAAAAAAAGCCCAACGCGGCCAGAGTAATGCTTAATTGGGAGACTGGTGAGAAGATCTCCCATTACAATAACGCCGAGGAGGCGTTTTGTTTGGGTTGCTAGGGAAACACAGCCGTTGCTATGCGCCAGTTACGTGGTGCGCGCGCATTCCAAACCGGAAAAGAGGGCGTATCAAATTAACTTAATAACACAAACAAAAATATTTTATTTTATATTTTAATGAAGTAGAATATACTTTTTATTATAACTATAATTGTTTAATTGAAATATTAATAATAATAATATATTTTGACATAAAATAAATAAATAAATATATACCACTATTAGTATATATATAGTAGTATATATATCTTCTTCTTCTTCTTCTTCTTCTTCTTTCGGCTGCTCCCATTAGGGGGCGCCACAGAGGATCATCCGTCTCCACACCCCCCCTGTCCTCTACATCTGCCTCTTTCACACCAACCACCTGCATGTCTTCCCTCACCACATCAATAAATCTCCTCCTTGGTCTTCCTCTTTTCCTCCTTGCTGGTGTCTGCATCCTCAGCATTCTCCTACTGATATACCCCATGGGTCTCCTCTGCACATGTCCAAACCATCTCAATCTCACCTCCCTCACCTTGTCTCCAAAACGTCCTACATGCGCTGTCCCTCTAATAAACTCATTTCTAATCCTGTCCATCGTCGTCACTCCCAACAAAAACCTCAACATCTTCAGCTCTGCTACCTCCAGCTCCGCCTCCTGTCTTCTACTCAATGCCACTGTCTCTAAACCATACAACATCTAAGGTCTCACCACAGTCCTATAAACTTTCCCTTTCACTCTCACAGATACTCTTCTATCACAAATCACTCCTGCTATCACTCTTCTCCACCCTGCCTGCACTCTTTTCTTCACTTCTCTAACACACTCTCCATTGCTTTGCACTGTTGACCCCCAGGTACCTGAACTCCTCCACCTTCTCCACCTCTTCTCCCTGCAACTGCACCACTCCACTGCCCTCCCTCTCATTCACACACATGTACTCTGTCTTACTCCTACTGACTTTCATTCCCCTTCTCTCCAGCGCATATCTCCACCTCTCCAGGCTCTTCTCCACCTGCTCCCTACTCTCACCACAAATCACAATATCATCCACAAACATCATAGTCCAATATATATATATATAAAATTATAAATTATTAATGAAAATATTATTATTAGTGGTGCTTGAAAAGCATCACTATTATAATTGTGTGGGATATTCTTATTATTATTATTAATATTGTCGCTTTCTGAAATCTCACTCTGATGACTGTAGGTTCTGGTTCCTGTCGTGCTCCTGGCTCCGAAATTCTGTTTCTAGTGTTCTTGCTCTTCTTCTTTTCGCATTTGTTGCTTTTCTGTTTGCTGAATAATAATCATCGGGTCATTGCCCTTTTCAGCGTTGTTCTCCAGGACTTGTCGGCCAACATTATGTACTTAATCCAAGCTGGCGCATCCCTGGTACGCCAAGCACTTGTCTGCTGGGCTTAGTGAGAATACCCTGGCACTCTATCATTCCAGTGTAACGGCGTGGCGATCGTCGCCTGCAGCGTCCCCTCATCTCGAGGGTTTTTCTCTTTTCTTTTCTCTCTCTTTCTCGCTTTTCTCCCTTCTGTCAGTTCCTCTCTGGCTTTAGGCCACTGTTATCAATCTTCGGAGCTTAGGCAATTTCTCTAACAGGCCCTCGTGGGTTTTTATAGCTCCTGAGAGACAAGTGCCGAACATTGTTTTAGGGGAAAAAAACCCAAAACGAAAAAAAAAAAAACAATGCTAGACCCTGCATAGCCACTTTGAGTAACTCTTATCATAACATCTGTTCACAACACGGACCGCGGTTTATATCATCCGGATAACACTAAAGCAGCTTTCCAGCAACTCTGGCAGCATTCAAATCTTCATCCTCATCGCTTCAATCTCAGGTCTGGACCTCATGTTTCTCATTTTGCGCTCATCCGAGGCAGCAATTAGCTAGCTATTAATGTAGGACAATGTGTTTGGACATCATTAGAACACACACACACACACACACATATACACACACACACACACACACACACACACACACACACACACTCATATACAACCAGACGGAAAAGCGAGAGCAGGATGTGGACATCCACAGTGGGAGTTTGAGCACACGCCTCCATGTGTCTGCCAATTACCAAGCCCCAAATGGCCCATTAGGATGGAGTGTGAGCGTGGCCCTGCTGGTGTGACATGCTGCACTGCTACACACACACACCCACATGCACACACACACACACACACACACACACACACACACACACACACGCACACACACACATGCACACACTCCTGCAGTCACCCTGAATGCAGAATGGCTGGGGTTTTGAAGAGGAAGGTGACAGCTCATTGCAACAACATTAAGGAAAGGCCATTGTTTATTGTCACTGCTGAACTCATGGCAGTGAAAACAACTGGAGGAACTTTTAACCAATCACGTTCATTCTCTCAGGCTTGGGAACACGGAGCTCTGCCCTTTCAAGGCCTTGGGAAATTAAAGTGAAGCACGCAGACATACACATGTATACACATATATACACACACCTGTCAGTGCAAATAGTCTTTTATAGCATCACCCCTAATCAGGCTGATACTGTATACACACTATATTGTTAAAGGTTTACAGACACCTGGTCATAATTATCTGCTTTTTGAGCATCACATTCTACATTTAGTCCCACTTTGCTCTTATAATTACCTCTACTCTTCTGGGGGTTTTTTTTGGATTGTGCTTGTGCTCATTTGTGTTCATCAGCCACAAGTGTGTTAGTAAAGTCAGGCACTGATGTAGGTGAGGTGAGGAGACCTGGGGTGCAGTGTTGAGATCAGAGCTCTCAAGCAGGCCACTCAAGATCTTCCACTACAAATTATGTAAACCATATCTTCATGGCATTGCAATGCTGGAACAGGTTTGGGTTTCCAAGTTCAAATGAATGCATTTTTTTTATATATCGCCTCCAAAGACGTCCTACACAACTGTGTGCCTCCAGCTTTGAGGTAACAGTTTGGAGAAGAACCACAAATGCAGGAAATGGCAGGTGTCCCAATACATTTGTCCGTGTAGTGTACTTTTGCATGGATCTCAGACATGGATGTCTGATTTTGAGGTCTAGCTTTTTTATTTCTTTCCATTTTCCACCCAAAGTACTTCATTAAATAAATATCAACATTTTGTTTGTACTGATGTACTTATAAATCACACTTCCAGTATTCTATTGCAAAGCTAAAGAGGAAGTACACTATATGGACAAAAGTATAAGTGGTTCTTCTCCCTGTGCACAAAACCAGCTCCATAAAGATATGCATAACATGGGCTGGAGTGGAAGATCTCCTGCTGTGGAGATCTGACCTCAACCCTATTGAACATTACTGGGAAATCAACAATACACATGAATTTATTAGGAAGCAAAACTGACCTCAGGCTGGTGACAGTATTGTCACACCACCTCGTCTTATTCTACAACAGTACGCTACAGTACTTTATATTCTTTACACACAGAATTGTATGATCAACGAAAGCGCTAAAGAGTCTTGGAAATAATTGGGATAAATGACATGATAAAACATTTAGTCCTGGCCCCTCTCCCTGGAATAACCCTTCTCTCTGATCACACTCTAATTAGTGTGTTTATTTAAAGGGCAAAGACTAAAAACACTGCACACTTCCAGCCCAGTCAACTGTGCCGTCTCGAGAGATCATCCAGATGGGCGCAAAACAGCACAGAAGAGTTCCAGAAAGTAATTAGCAACCAAGAAATACTAACATATTCAGACACTTTTTGGACACATTCACACACACTCAGGAGCAGGCAGGAGTGAAGGCTTGGGATGCTATTGAAATCCATAACAATAATCAAATTACTGCATTCTAGACCTCCAAAGCGCCTCCATAACACCTCATTGGGTTACTGATCGAAAGTGTGGGGGGGGGTTCAAGCCCAAGCACTACCACGCTACCACTCTTGGGCCCCTGAGCAAGGCCCTTAACCCTATCTGCTCCTGGGGTTCTGTATCATGGAAAAACCTTGTGCTCTGACCCCAGCTTCCTAACAAGCCGGGATATGCGAAAAAAAAGGGTTTCATAAGTAGTCAATTTTTTTTTACTTTGCAACAGGAAATTGTATACTAAACAAATTTGCTACCGTTTGGTGTTCGGTAATGAATCGAGAAAATGGTGATCAATTATTTTTATGTTCATGATACGACGCCTTCTTTTTCACCCGAAAATAAAAGCCTGATTTGTTTAAGCAGGGAATTAGACAAAGAGGCCACTCAGAGGCTTGTTCATCCTTTGTCATGTCAGGATTGAAGAAGTAGAAGTAGTCTTCTTTTGCAGATCCCTGCAACTCTCCCATGGTGCATCTGCAGACCTTGTTGTCTGCCTCAAGTTCTTCCAGGTCACCACTCCACAGGTAATTACCACCCATGCAGGGGCAAAGGCGCCCAGGCATGAGTCAAACAAAACATCTATACAACTGAGCAGTTCAGGGCCTTGTTCAAGGGTAAGACACTGCAAGCTTGGTGGTGCTGAGATCTGAACCGTCTGATCCAAAGTCCAACATCATTGAACTGCCACTTCAATTCCAAACCACAAGTACCACCTGATACTTTCCTGAAGACACAAGAAAGGCATGCGTCAAGACATCGCATTCTGTTTTGAAAAGCTGGTCAACTTTAAACAAAGGGACCACTAGCATATACTTTACCCCCATTTTTAATGTGATTGACTACTTTTTAGTTTCAGTTTGTTGTTTTTGTTGCCCAGTTGCAGTTGCTTCAAGCACACATTCAAATGCGAATTGCTGATTATGTCTTGTTTCTTGTAGCTTTAGCACAAAATGTGTGATACAAATTCACTAATTAGAAAGTCACGATGTCAGCTTTATTAATTCATTGAAACCAGACTGTCAAGAAGGTCAGAGGTATTGTCTCTGGCTAATCCAGAGACATAGTACAGCTATGTGGCACAATTCAAAGTTCTGTGGCTCACTGACATTTCACTAAAGACCTCCCGGTCCTAGTTGACAGCTATTTGATACACATCCTAGCCAATAACTCTTCACACATCCCGTACCCAGTGAACTTTATCAATAATATATTAGAAGCTTTGAATCATTAGCTAATTTCTGAACAAGCCAGACTTCGTGTAGCACCTGGTCTGGTTTCATTTGGCCAGATGTGCTGCTATAAAACTCTTTAATTGAAGTTCAGTGGTCAAAATAGAAATATCTCCCCACCTATGCTGGAAGGGAATAAGCAGTCTAGATAAAGCAGGTAAATAACCTACATGTACTGCTTCTATAAAGCTCGAATATCAAAGAGATTTAGAGCAAGCATTTTTAGTAAAATGGGTATTTTCACGCAACCCAAGGATGCAGAGAAGGTTAAGTCAGGTTAAGCAGGTTTCCATTAGATATATATTGTAATATTGGTGCTGTGCTCAGCTGTACACTTGAGTAAGCCTAATATTAATGTTTGGATGCTACACAATTTCCTAAATACTATTTTTTAAAAGTATGATACTAATTTGGGCATACTGGATGAGGCAAAAGTCATGCCTTATCTGCATAACAAAATATTGATCTTCTTCTGCTGAAACCATTCCTTTGTTTGGGTCTTTATCTTGCCTATCAGCCCCATAGCATTATGCTGCCACCACCATGCTTCACCATAGGTAGGCTGTTCTCTGGGAGGAAAATTGTCTAGTAATTGCTCCAAACATTCACTATATTGTGTATAAGTTTGCAGACACCTGGTCCTTAGTATGGCATGTGCTTTTTGTGCATCGTTTTCCCTCCAATCTTTCGAGAAGATGTTCCACTGGATTTTGAGGTGCGCTTGTGGACATTAGTGTTCATCAGCTACAAGGGTGTTAGTAAAGTCAGGTACTGATGTAGAGGAGGTGAGAAGGCATGGGGTGCCATCTGTATTTCATTTAATCCTGAAGGTGTTCAGTTGGGTTGAGATCAGAGCTGTGTAGCAGGCGACCCAAGATCTTCCTCTCCAAACCATGTAAACCATATCTTCATGGAGCTCGCTTTGTGCACAAGGGCATTGCCATGCTGGAACAGGTTTGGGTTTCCAAGTTCAAGTGAACGCACAATTTTATAATACCCATTCCAGTTGTGTGCCTTGATCCCATCCCTGTCCATAACACATTTTAGCACTGGATTTGATGTGAAACATGGAAGCTGGGTTTCTTTTTTTTTTTTTTTTTTTGCAAGTAAGGGCTTTCGTCTAGCCGCCCTACTATTGCCTGTTGCCCAGAATATGTAAAGAATAAGACAGATTGTTGTCACAAACAATGAGGACCAGCACTTGCCAGACAGTCCTGCAGATCCTTCATTGTTGTGCCTGGTCTCTTAGCAGCCTTCTAGGTAAGTTTTCTTCTTGTCCCTTTGTCAAAGTTAGAGGGTTGTCCTGTTCTTTGTAAAGTCACTGTGATGTCCGACTTTCTTCTTCGATGATGGCATTTACAGTGCTCCATTATACATCTGATATTTTGACATTTCTTTTGGACTCCTTTGCTGTTCGACACTTTTCAACAATGAAGTCATGCACCATATATACTTTGTAAGCTCTTTGTGACCCCGAGTTTTCTGTGGATTTTCCCCATTACTGTTTTCCTGGAGATTGTGTGCAAATTGTGTGTTTTTGTGCAAATTCTACAGAAAAGAAAAGTGTAAATGATTCATGAAAAAAGCTTAACAATTGATTTGAACCGTATTGGCTTTTCTTCACGATGTCCAGCTTTTCCTGAAAAGTCCGTCTTTTAAACGTCCTTGTAATTTGATCTGCGGCCGAATAAATTTCTTCTCCTCTGTCAGTCATTGCGGAATAAAAGAAAAAAGCTATTAAATCCGCAATACAGTGCAACCTGGATACTCGCGGGGGTTACGTTCTATGCCCCCTCGTGAGGAACAAAAAAAATCTCACTCCTTTTGATGGTTCCTTTTCAAGGGGAATTGTACATGTACTGTACTGCAAACGCAACAAAAATTGTGAATTACTTGTCATAAATGTTTTAATTTACTACTTTAAATGATTAATACAATAATAAAATCGTTTTTCAAACATTTCAATGTAATTTATTAGTATAGTACAAACTGTTTTGAAATGTTACTCCGAACTTTCGAGCCACTTTTCTCTCGAACTATCAGATTTTTCGCGAGCTACTCTCAGTCCGGTTCCAAATTTAAAGTCGCGAACTATCGAGGTTCCACTGTATATCTGAATATGTCTATCATTTTGGACCAGTAGGTGGCGATAACAAAAGATTTTTAATATATTAAAAATTCTTTTGATTGTTTTTCCAGTTTGGTCTGAAGTCGACTTTTGCTAAATAGATTGATTGGATTTCATTTGTAAGAGGAGTAGCCAAAGAAAAAATGCTATTTAAGCTATTAAATCCACAATGTACCTAAATGTATTTGTTCATCCAATCAAAAGAGGTGAAAATGCTAAGTTATTGTACGCCTGCTGTATTGCGATTAGCCAACACGAAATCTGATTGGTTAAAGAAACAGCTTTGAGCAACATGTAGTGCTGAATGTGAAGGCTCACGCAAGATTCCTTTAAACCCAACAACACCTGATGTGACGGCTGAAATCTGATTGGATAGAAACTCTGATGGCCCGCCACAACTATACACTATATTTGTGATTTAGTGTAGCATCTTTCAAAGTATACCCACATCCAGAACAGTAGCAGGAGGCCTTGATTATAATCACCACACCTTCCTGCTCGCTTGTGTAGACTGGATGAACATCAGCTCTTTCTGATTGCCCGCATGATTGATGTACTGATCCACCCATGCATGTAAGCGAAAAAAGTCTGTCTGGGGTTCTGATACTTGTCCTCCTGCATGCTTTCGAGCACTCAGGCACCATTGTGTCTGCTCCCTTCTGGAATAATGCTCCAGACACCACATGGCTGGAAAGATAATCTAATCTCTGAGCCATTCTGTATTTGACTGGATGAAAAGGGCAGCCGTGGCAAACCCCTTAAAGTGCTCACTTCTGTTATTGAATTCTGGATGGAAAATGTTTCAAACACCTGGGTTTAATTGACTGATATTTGCTGTACATTAGTGTATAGATAAGTAAAGAAAGGCAGAATACAGGTAATTATAAGTATGTACAATAAAACACTAATAAACACCCCGAAAAACTGTCTAATCTGAAAGTACCCTTTTGCATGTTTGCTTTGGGACTTCTATTGAAAAGGTGTAAAATGAAGTGCTGGGTCATTAAAAATACATCAAATTTACCCTTACCGCACTTTTTACTTTATCCTGAAAGAGATTTAAAGTATTATGACTTCTTCTTCTTCTTCTTTCGGCTGCTTCCATTGGGGTCGCCACAGCGGATCATCCGTCTCCATACCACCCTGTCCTTTCACACCAATTACCTGCATGTCTTCCCTAACCACATCCATGAACCTCCTCCTTGGCCTTCCTCTTTTCATTTAAAGTATTATGACTGAGGTGAAATTTGCACAAATTCAAAAAATCAAAATCAAAACAGTATTTTAGTTGTGTTTTGTTCTAAGCATGTCTCAGGATTACAATTATTAATGCTGTCTCAAGGTTCAGATCTGAATTGATGCTATTGGACTCTTCATACCTGTTATAGAAGTCACTCAGAAATGCTCTTTATTTAATAGAGCAATTAAAATTGCCTCGCTGACACTAACTATTGTGTGTTAGGTTTTATTCGTGGGTTAAGCATTGAATGTGTTGAGGCACTGTATAGCTATACTACATTTTCTTTATCTTCTTCTTCATCTTCTTCTACTTCTTCTTCTTCTTCTTCTTCTGCTCCATCTTCCGGCTAGGGTGTCTATGGCAGCCCATAGAACTACCTGGTAAAAAGTTGTGAAATATGGTATTATTTCACAACTAGACATAAAAAATTAGTAATGAAATCTGTATTTGTGATACAAATTTATTGAAACAAATTGTACATGTACTATATAGGAAAATGAAAGCAAATCTTTACATTTCAACATAATCACCGCTGACGTCAACACAGTCTTCTGAAGGAAGTCGTTTGGGATATTGCTGAGAACCTCCTGAATCCATGCCAGTGTGCGATGCTTTGTCCTCCTACTTTGCGTAGCCCCACGGGAAAAAAATCACAAAGAGTGAGATATGGACTTCTTGGAGGCCATTCATGAGGTCCGTGTCGTCCCAGCCTGGAAAATGCAGGTCTAACCACACACGCATAGTAAGAGCAAACTGGGATGGTGCACCAACCTACATGAAAATAAGGTCACCAAATTCAATAGCCATTACATATTGCCTAGTTCATTTTCACCCACCCTGTATAACAAATCTCTTGTATCGCCACCTACTGGTCCATAACGTACAAGGACATTATAAAAAATACCATAGCTAACTACAATTATTGCTTCTCGTCCTTAAAACTTGATCAGATTTTGCTCACATCACCTTGTCTTAACACTCCACTGCCTATTTGTTTGTCTAGACCTTTTGTCCTCCAAAGAATTCCACCACAGTCTGAGGTCAAAGCATGGGCATCCTCAGTGAAACCATAAATCAATATCGAATGCCTTTTCTTTAAGTTACAGCTCTGCTTTGCTCTGATTCTAAAGTTGTGTATGCAAGGCTGACTGAGATTCGGTTCTTGGCCCCCAAAATGTTTCTAGTCGCTTTAATTATTATCATTATTATTATTACTATTTTTGATTATTATTATTAAAAAAAGCTAGTGCATTTTTTTTTTTACACGAATCAATGGGCCATGCAATAACAAACATAAAAGTTAGTGGAACTGTGAGTAACATCAGAGCTTTGCTGATAAAAATTACTTCAGACTGTGTATTAAATGCTCAGGGCTGAAAGCCTGAAAGCTGCCACTGCCAATTTTCAGCACCATACATATCTAAGAAGACTGAAACAAAGTGAATAAAGAGAATTGCGAGTACGTTCAGGCTGTTCCGCTTGCCTTCCTAGTCGAAAACTAGGACTAAAGACAAGCATCATTCATTTCTCTTATATACAGTGAGGCAGTTTACATCCTGTGTGATCTACTCTGAATATTTCTGACAGGCAGGACGTAAGTGCCTCATTCCCCAAAAACACAGGGTTTGATTTAGGTAGTGTTCGAGTGTTGATTTGTGTTTGTGATGGTTTTGTCTGTCGGTGTATTTATGCTTTGTCTCAGCATGCCCGCTCATGTCTGGGTTTTTCTCTAGGCCTCTCTACTGTCCGTCCCTTATTATTAACTCGTGTCTGGAGCTCATCTCCGCAGGCGCACACATACACCTGCTCTCAATCTATATCCGAGCAGGAAACACATCGCAGGGCACACCGAGGCTGGTTGATTCGAAACGGCTGCGGGATTCAAATGAATTCGCTGATTAATTTTTACGATGTTTGCGAACAGAAGATCTGGCCGTTCGGTTTGAGATCCTGACACAGAGAGGGCAGATGTTTGAGGAACCAGGCTTAAGCGTTAATTAGTGCAGCTAGCATAGACTGCAGAAGAGCTTGGTCATCTAGATCAGTTGCCTGCATAGCAATGCATTTTAAAGACAATGATATAATGATATGATATGATATGATATGATATGATATGATATGATATGATATGATATGATATGATATGATATGATATGATATGATACATTTTCTGTGGGACTTTTCCTACACAGGTGGATCCTGGAGTCTATATAAAGGAACTTGTGGCAAAGTCTGGATAGGATGCCACCCCATCACAGGGCATCAAACAATTTTGGTATGCCAGTCAGCCTACAACTAATGTCTTTGGGCTGGAGGAGGAAACTGGAGTGCCTGGAGAAAACCATCCAAAGGATAGAGAGTTTCTTCTGCCCAAATCCTAAAACCAATTGGCAATTGAAATCCTAATTTGACCCAAGACAACTTTTCAATTAGCCTGAATTGAAACATTTATTGATTGCTTATCTTGTTCCCATGCCCCCTCCCAAGTTATTACCTGTTTTATGTTGTCTGTACATTTTCTTTATTTTGGAAAAGGAGTGAACAGTGGTGCATGTGCATTTCCGATTTATTTATATACACTATATAAGCGGTTGTGGACACCTGCCTATCAGATTGGTATGTATTTTTCGTCCCATTCCACATTCAGTACCAATTTGCTCTTATAATTACCTCCACTCTTCTGGTAAGATGTTCCACTAGATTTTGGAGTGTGCTTGTGGACGTTTGTGTTCAATAGTCACAAAGGTGTTGGTAAAGTCAGGCAGTGATGTAGGTGAGGTGATGAGGCCTGGGGTGTTTAATAGGTGTTTAATAGGGTTGGGATCAGAGATCTATAGCAGGCCACTCAAGATCTTCCACTCCAAACACATTTAAAGCATATCTTCATGGAGCTGGATTTGGGCATTGTTGGGCATTGTAATGCTCGAATACGTTTGGGTTTCCAAATTCAAGTGAAGGGAAAATTTCATGCTGCATCGAAATACATTCTAAACAATTGTGTGCCTCCAACTTTGGGGTAACAGTTTAAGGAAGAAGCACATATGGCTGGAAAAGTCAGATGTCAAAAGTACTTTTGTCCATATAGTGTAAATGCTAGATAATATTTTGGCAACTACGAAGAACGATTAAATGATTTTGCAAAGACTTCTGTTCAATCACATTAGATGCCCTATGTGTGAATTTGTTTGAATGTATGTGTGTGTTTGTGTGTGTGTGTGTGTGTGTGTGTGTGTGTGTGTGCGTGTGTGTGTGTGTGCGTGTATGTGTTTGTGTTTGTGTGTAAGCGTGCACCAAAGATGTATTGCTCCTAGAATAGGATCTGAAATCACCATGCTGGATGGTGCAATTTTTTTGAACGATGAATGAATGAATAAACGAATTCTATCCACTGGTGTATACAGAAGTTCTTCTATTGCTCTTTCAAAGTGCATTTCTCATACGTGTGCTTTTTGTATTTTTTAAACAGAGCTGTAGCTTAAGCGCTCGATTTCTACAGCTGTGCCATTAACGCAGTGTGTTATTTTCGCCTTCGGGTCGCTGTAGCTACCCGTATACCTGTCATGTCTCTAGAGACGCTAGAGACGCTATCTAGCTAAGACACCTGCAGCCCTTCAAATCAGTGGCGAAGGTTGGAAGCTATAAGAGAAGAGGGACAGTCCTTCGATGTGGTAACGAGACGGGACGTCGCGTCGGGTAACTGGAGAAATTGCGAGCACTCGGAATTGTTTAGCAAACGCCGTGAGGCTGAAGAGAGGTACAAACGGCACTCGCGGTGTCAATAAGTGCACAACGAGGTGAGACGGGCCAGCTTTCACAGGCACTCAGCAGCCGTTATGGAGCTGTGTGGAACAAAGCCATTTTTCAGCCAAAATACAGGCAAAAAAAAACCTGCTCAGGTGGATGGATCGTCCGTCTCGTCTCAGTTGGCGTAAGATTGCTGCCTGAAGCTCACTACAAATATCTCATTTTTATTACCCGCTCTATTTAAAAGCCTTTTCAGAGATCAGTGCATGGATTCTTGGGTTTGCTTCATGTTTGCATATTTAAACCTCAACCTCCTCTTGACCCTAGATGTCATCAACACAGTGACACAAGTACAGCCTGCATGGTTTTTTTCAGTGGAAAACTTGATTCATTTGTCATTTACAGTCATTTTTGGTTGGCATCAACCTAGGATCTAGATCTCCATCCATGGAATGTTGAGTGTAGGGGACGTTTCTAGCCTTTTTTGGAACCCACCCCAATGGCTCCGCCCTCCCATCACAATGCTCCACACTGACATCATACAAATCATTCGCAACCAACCATTAAAAAAGGTTCAACACATTTAATAATCATTGCAAAATCGGATTTAGGTTTTAGGTGCGGTGACTGCGCTTCCAATTGGCTACAATCCAGATAGAAATACATGGTGTTGAAGTATGGAATGGTAGCCAAGTTAGTTCAGTATTCCTTACACCATTTAGCCTTCGTGTATATAATTAGTTAATAAATATAAACAGAACCTTGTGAGGTGGAACGTGCTATAGCTACATGTTATTCATTTCATTTGTAACCTACTGTTATTGCCTGAGGTGACAGTTTGATGAAAATGAAAACAATTAAATACCACCCAGTTTGTTGCATTGAAACAAAAGGATTGTGCAGAACGGTACCACAGCCCTTTTTTTTTTTTTGCATTTATGCTAAACCAAGGACACACCGTACGATTTATCCGTTTATGGTTACATTTAATGTTGCGAAACATCCACAATCCATTAGCACTTCCATTAAGCAGTTCTTCCTTCACCAGCTCTCCCTTTTTTTTCTCTTCAAACTGAGACAAAAAAGAAAAGGCAGCTTGTCGTGCTCCCAAAAAAAAAACGAAGAGTTTCCTACAGCAAAAATCCTAAATAAATATTTCCTCACAGCAAAAAGTTTATATGGATGGCCCATACCATGGAAATCTCTGTATAGAGATAAGTTACTATAGAAACAATTTTATAACAATTATTATGAGGGGTCAAATTAATTGAAACCAGACCTTACAACCAATCAGAATGAAGAATTCAACAGCACTATATAGTAGCATCATATCACTATATAAAATAGTTTAGCTGTAAACTTGTATATAAAGGTATTTGCAGGGTATATGAAAGGATCGAATGCATACATTTCCTTGGCTACCATTTTTGTATTCATTCCCATTAATCTACCTCTATTTTTTATTTATTTTTTGCTCAGGAAGTATAAAAAATTAGATTATTTTCAGTATTTCGACCTGCCACTTTTTTTTCTTTTTAACTCCGTCCATAAGTCTTAATTTTTCCCCCCCGTTTATTGTGTTTTATTAGCATGAATTGCATGCAACATTGATTAACAGTTACACAATGACCTGTAAAAAATACTACCGCTCATAAAGCTAACCTTGTCCTTATAAATAAATAACAAGTTTGTGCATTATGCATGTACTAAAGCACATTGATATACATTGTATACAATTATACAGGCACTAGCCTCAACTCTGTAGCAATTAAAACACACCGAGACGAGGATATTAGGTTATTTGGTTGGGATCCTATTTTTTTTAATTTTTTTTACATTTAAGCAAGAGAATTTTACTTTGCTTTAATATTCTGCATACTACTGAATTCTGTGGTTTCATGTTTCCAGGAAAGTTCGATTCCTTCAACCTTCTGCTGCCCTATTTGAGAATTTATGATGTGTGAACAATGAGGAAATAGAACTATGCAGTATCTGAGGGTAAAAGGACACAATCACTGACTGTGTGTGTGTGTGTGTGTGTGTGTGTGTGTGTTTGCATGTGTGTGCAGATATATTTGCCACCACATTTAATATGAATTAGTGATCCTAAGAACAAAATCACCTCTATGATGGTGAACTAAGTACACTGACAATGACAAGTCTTCATGGACAAAACAACCTCCAAAACATGACATAAACAGGATTGAAGAAAATACAATCAAGGAATCGAGACAACAACTATATAAAATTCCCTGCAATCAGTTATGTTGGTGCCTAGAAGGTCACCATTTTCAGTTTTCTTGTTTGTTAAGGCAAAAAAAGGTGTGACTGAAAAGTTTTTTCTTATAATTTGTTTCATGCAAGATTAATACATCTTCAGCACCACCCAATATTATATTATTATTTATTATTAGAGGGACAGCGCATATAGGACGTTTTGGGGACAAAGTTAGAGAGGCTAGAAAGTTAGAAATAATAATTAATCTGGAGGCTCATACCTATCAACCAAACCCTGGTAGCTTAGTAACGGCTCTTCCTTGGATGGAGGATGAAATGGGTGAACAGCTGAAACGAGGATCATGCCATTTTGGTTATTTGTGGGTGCTCAGTGTTGGATTTTACATAAAACTATTCCTGGTTTTCTCCCAATAAGTTCATATAATGATGAAAATCCTGTAAATAAAAATGTGAACAGAAAAAAGGATTTAATAAATATTTTTAACGTGCGTGAAGAAATCCGACCCCCCCATGACAGATTTTCACTTTCACATGATCCGTGACTGACACGGGAGCATCTTGGCGGAAGGATTTAAATATTTAACAATGTCTAGGAGATTCTATAAAGGCATATTCTGTTATCATTTAATTGATTGTTTTTCGGTGCATAGACGGGCAATTTAGCCGATTTAATTTGATTTGCCGACACGTGAAATGCAAATCCTGTCTGAAGTGTGGCCTTTCTGCACTTATTTATTAGTCATTTTTTTAAGGTGACTGATCCAAAATGTTTTTATCCATTATCCTCTTTTATTTTTGTGTGATGTTCTGTACATTGAGGCTTAAAATGTTATGAGGAATCGTTTTACGACTAACTGGTGTCGTCCTCGTCCAGCCCCCGATCCCCCCTGGCCAGCACACACACACACACACACACACACACACACACACACACACACACACACACAC
>JAAIIK010000032.1:3612348-3627513 GCA_014706435.1 Silurus glanis
CTCTCTCTCTCTCTCTCTCTCTCTCTCTCTCTCTCTCTCTCTCTCTCCTATACGCCTTCATTTTTCCTGAAGGGTATTTTTCTCGCCTCATTGTTCTCGGATGACTCGGGCTAAATCTCTCCACGTATCCCGGGACTACAGAAGCTTCTCACGGGTTGGTTTATTTCTCCGCTGGGTGTATATTCTCTCTGTTTAACAGGATGCACGGTGTGGCCAAAAGTATTGGGACACCCGGCTTTCCCAGCCATATGTGGTTCTTCACCAAACTGTTGCCAAAAGGCTGGAGGCACACAATTGCATGTCTTCGAATGCAGCATGACATTTTTCCTTCACTTGAACTAGGAGACCCAAACCTGTTCCAGCATGACAATACCCCAGAACGAGGAGGATTATGGATGTTGTGAGGGAAGACATGCATGGTTTGAAAGAGGCAGATGTAGAGGATAGAGGGAAATGGTGACAGATGACCCCTAACAGAAGAAGAAGAAGAAGAAGAAGAAGAAGACACAAACAGTGAAGAGATGTTTATTTAGGAAGGAGAGTCCAAAATAAATGGATCATATTGAAGTATTTGTTTGCATATTGACGAACTACAAGATGAGAGAAAACTGGAGCTTTTAGGCAAAGGTTCACATGCTTACTGTGAAAACAGCACATGGTTACCGTGAAACATGGAGGAGGTTTGAGTCTGGGGGCTGCTTTGCTGTGGCATGTGGAGCCCTGAATCTGTCTAGGGCATAATGAAATCTCAAGCAATTCTGCAGAAATGAACTGCCTAATGCCAGAAAGCTCCATCTCAGTCGCAGCTCATGGCTCTTCCAACAGGATAATCACCCAAAACATACTGCACACAATATGGAGCAGTGTGCTCATGAAGAATGGACCAGACTTCCTGTAGACAAGTCTCTTCCTGAGAGCTTCATGAAGGGCTACCAACAAATCTGTCCACATCTATAGCTTTTTTTCTTTACAGGAAACTCCTGCACTCTAGTTGACACACTATGGGAAATGTAAATAGAATCAGGATGCATTGATTTGCAAATCTCATAAAGGCATAAAGGAATTTTCATTCACAGTAGAATTTGAAGGCTGCAACATGAAAAAGTAAATGTTATTCAAATTAAACAATTGGGGACGGATTCGCAACTAATGAGGTTAATAGACAACGGGTCAGAAAGATGATTGGGTATAAATAGTGCATCTTGAAGAAGCAGAGTCTCACAGAAGTAAAGATGGGCAGAGCTTCACCAATCTGTGTCTACAAATTGTAGAACAATTTCAGAATAATGTTCCTCAAAATACAGGTAGATTTCTAGCTGAATTGTAGCTATAGCTACTGTTTGCACTTCTATCTATCTATCTATCTATCTATCTATCTATCTATCTATCTATCTATCTATCTATCTACAACATAATATCATCACAAAAACATTGCATGGGTTTTATTTACATTTTACACTATTTTGCAATTGGGCTTGTACATGAGCATGAAAATAAGTTTTATGATGTCACAACTCGCTTTGCAGACTTTGGTTCATCAAGGCCTTGGGTGGTTCCTTGAAATTACGGAGTGAGAACGGGAGCTTTGAGGATGGATTTGGACTGTAGTTAATGTCAACAGTCTGCTACACTGACTCAGGACTACAGTTTGCTTCTGATCATCATTACTGCACACCTCAACATCGTATATCTGCAATAAATGGACATTCGGTGCAACCCAGATGAGGATGGGTTCCCTCTTGAGTCTGATTCCTCTCAAGGTTTCTTTCTTATGCCATCTCGCGGAGTTTTTCCTTCACCACAGTCGCCACCGGCTCGCTCATCAGGGACAAACTTACACTTATAAAGAACATATACATTTTTTATCACCACATTATCTGTGTAAAACTGCTTTGAGACAATGTTCATTGTTAAATGCGCTATACAAATAAACATGAATTAAATTGAATTGAACTTTTTGAACGAATTCCCAAATAAGACTAAATAAAACCGACAATTTGCTATAAAAGTAATAAAACGCATCTTGCTGTCATTTTGATGTTGTAGGAAATAACCTGGCTAATTCTTTTTTTGACCCCCATGACTACACTCTTTGAACGTGTTTGATTCCTTACATCTAATAACTTTGGGTTACTTTAAGCAACTTAAAGATCTCTTCATAATGAAGTTCTACCTCTCATAGGCATGATGCAGGAAAACAAACGCCCTCCTCCTCCTCCCCTTGCTCTCTCGCGCTTTCTCTCATTTCCTCTTTTAGCCAAACTGTGTTCCTTACCATTTCACTGCATTTAATTAGTTTCCCCACACTGGCAAACAGCAAATTTACATTTTTATAGATTTCCACACTAATTAGCTTGCTCATTCACCCAAACGCATTATTGGAGCTTGGCTTATCACATCTGGTTTCGCTGTTCTTTTGTTGCCACGTCGGCTAGAAGCTCCTCTTCGATGTTTTTTCCGCTCAAAATATTCTCACTCTTATAAAAAAAAAAAAAATAATTAAAAAAGAAGAAGAAGCATAAATACACGAGCTTTTAGTGTATTACTAAGCCAATCATCAACACTTTTTGGTCTTCTGTGTCCATACCTGGGTTTCTCATTTTGCTGTTTATTTGGTCCACATTTTGGATTTATTTGACACGTAAGCAGACCAAATGTGAGTCCCGATTGATGCTTGTTCATTCCTGAGCACTTGTATATCGCGGCGTCAGCGCATCTTTTCCGCCGCTGTTAGCGTGAGTGAAAGCTCAACGTTTCTCTGTGGCCGATGAAAAGACAGGAAATCAATAGCGAAAACCACATTGTTGCGTAAGGCGAGCAATAGCTAATGAAATGTTGGCACAGCTCATGTTGTTATGGAATAAAAACACCAAGTTATAACTTGCAATGACGCCATGAGAACAAAAGTTTGTGGAATTGCGGAGTTAATTACGAATACCGTATTTTATATATAGCATTTCTTGTATTATATAATATTTTCCCCCCCGTGGCTATAGTACAATACATTGAAGAGCATGAGGTACAATAGATGGTGGAAACCTGAGCATAAAATTGGTTTGTACTCTTTGAACATCCAATTCCACACTTGATCCCCATTTGTTGTTGCAATAACCTCCATTCTTCCTGGAAGATTATAGGGAAAATCCACTACAAGATTCTGGGAAATTCCCAATGATTTTGGAGTGCGCTTGTGGAGATTTGTGCTCATTCATTCACAAGGGTGTTTGTAAAGTCAGGTCTTGATGTAGGTGAGGTGAGAAGGTCTGGGGTTCAGTTAGAGTTCCAATTCATCCCAAAGGTGTTCGGTAGGGTTGAGTTTGGAGCTCTATAGCAGGAGATTTTTCATTGTAACTCGTGTAAAGCAGATCTTCATGGAGCTGGCTTTGTGCACATTGCAACAGATTTGGTTCTCCTAGTTTAAAAGAAATACTGGGCTGCTTCAGAGTACAGGGTCCTGCAGATGATGTTGCTTACAGCATCCCCACGGCAAAGACTTAGCTGTGTCACATGACTAAAAATGCGTCATCGTTTTTTCGAAAGACTCAGAATTTAAAGAGCATTTTAAAAGAGCTGGAGTTTCGTTGACCAAAAATGCCGTCTCCGTGTGGCCAAGGCCAAAACGGAGAACAAAAACATATTAGTGTGGATACGGCCTAAATGAGCTATCCCATAAAAAAAGTGTGACTTTGTTAAATTCTTCATTTTCTTCTTTTCCCTGCCCCCTGCTTTGAGATCAGGCTGAAACTGAAGGGTGTTTGTCGTGATAGAAGAAGCGCGTTGCGCTCCGCATGCCTAATTGCATTATAAACGGCGGCCCCGACTCGAGCGGATTTGCTCCTCGTGCTTCCAGATGCTCGCAGGAGCAGAAGCGCTTTCCGTTCCCGTCGATAGACGTCAGTCAAACACGTCCCTCAGCCGTCCTGTGTGATTCGCCGGGAGGAGCGAGCGATGCGATGCGTCTCGAGCCAGCTGCAGCCCTTGCATCCTTAATTAGAGCTATTCACCAGCCAGATGTTTATAATTAAATTTATTCGGCACCGAGCGTAGCCACATAAAAAGAACAGATACGGCAGCTCGTGTTTCGGTAACAAGGGGAAAAAGACACTCGACGGTGTGAAAAAAAGCTCATTACGGAGAACAATGAAGTAAGAGAGAGTGTGGAAAAGCCCTCAGCTATCCTGTCGTCTTGTGTCGGCTTTTTCCTTCCGCTTTTTTCCTCCTCTTGTGTTAACAAAACCAGCCTGTTTCCCCATCCTGCTTTGTGCTTATCTTCCCCTCTTGTTTTTTTTATCTTTTCTTTTTCTGCATCGCACTCGGCCCTGCTTTCTTTTTCTGTCGCGCAGCAGGGTGGGCAATCATGCTGATGGGATATCCCCGGGACAGGAAGAGGCAAGCTTGTCTCCAGTAGTGTCTTGGCCCTCTGCCTTCTTTCTCCATTCAAGCTGCTGCGTACAAAGAGAGAGAGAGAGAGCAGCCGGGAGGACGAGTCGGAAGAAAGGAGAGCAAGAAGAAGGCTTTTTTGGAAGGACAGTAGATGTTAATTAGCACCGAGAGCCATTTTAAAGGCCCTCGTCAAGGATAAACATGTGGCAGCTTGTTAGCCGAGAGCTGTTTGGCAAGTGTTAGCAATGCGGGCCGTAAGGCCATGGCAGAGCATGAGGTGTATTGTTGTTTGTGATGGCAAGAAACACGCACAGGCATGAAACGCTCAATTCCACCACCCTAATAGCCTTTATCCATTCAAAGTACACCTAAATAGAAGTGTTTCGTTAAATAATATGGACAATAAAGTGGCAATGGACGAAGTACAAAAACCATGTACATGAGATACATTTAGCAAAAGATCACTGCAGCAAAAATTAGCTAGGTATGTGGGAAATATAACAATCTGGCAACCCCGATCTTTAGGAATGATAGAGTGCGAGGAATGAAGACCTTATCGTCTGATCTTACGACACATGATCCTGTGAAATTACGTGGATGTGCTTCCTTCAAATGCGCAACAGAACACGGAGCCTGTTTAACAAATGCTTTGTTATTCAGGAGGCAACTTGCAGCGATCTTTCAGCTGTACATAGGACCACATTCTACACAGTTCAACAGGCAGAGATTTTAAAAACACCCGTTGAACCTAAAACATTATTCCCCCTGCATCGTTAACGGAGTTGTATATAATAAATAGGAAAATAAAGAACCTGTTCAGGAGCGTCGACGCGTCGTGAAATCGAAACAGTTCAACTATTAGGATTGAGCAATGCTTTATATTGCAAGGCCTCGTGGGCTGCGTAATAGGAATGATATGGGATATTACACACACGATCGCATACACACACTCGGGAAAGCAGGTACAGTACAGTAGGTATCTGCATTCATGATTTCTAAAATGTCCGAAATACTTCATCAGCTTCATACGAAATGGTATCAAAAGGTTTTGAGCGTAATGGTGGAAACTGGTGCTATTCTGAACCACGTGCTTTACCACGTCTGCGATTTCATCATGGACAGCAAGTTAGAACAAAGTGCAAACGTGAAATTCTGCGTGAAACTGGGCAAATCTGCCACAGAGACATTTGTCATGACATACAGTGGAGCGGAATTCAAGAGCGGAAGAACATCACTGGAAGACGACAAGAGATCAAGAAGACCTTCAACCCCCGAAAATGTTGAAATCGTTCGGCAACTCGTGCATGAGGATCGTCGCAGAGCAATCCACATGATCTTACCCACACTACTCGCCAGATTTGGCTCCTGCGGACACCCTCTTCCCGAAGACGAAGATCCTACTCAAAGATCGCCGATTTGACACCGCTGCTGAGAGATTCGGCGCACTAGATGCTTGAGACGCTTTAAGATTTCCAGGACATATTCCAGAAGTAGCAGGAACGCTAGGAGTGCTGTATTGCTGTGCAAGGGGACTATTTCAAAGGTAAGAGTGTGTAAGCGTAGATACTTTAAACAGAGCTAGTCTTGAAAATTTTTGATAGCACCATTTCTGCCCTTCAGATTTGCCTATTTCTTTCTGTTACCCTTCTTCTGGATTGAGTTCCCATGAAACCATTCGCTGCTACTGAGGATGTTCTTCTCATCAGATGTCGGTGGTTGGAACCACTTAGGCACCATGAAATATTGGATTTGGACTGCAATTATTAGTTTTGCAATCAAATCTCCATCAGCGAACAGTTACTAATCTCAACATTAATGAAATATTAATGAACGGATATCCAGTGATGAGGATGAAGAGTCTGGTTCCTCTGTAGATTTCTTAATCTCAGGGAGTTTTTCCTGCACCTGCTCATTAGAGATCAATTAGCCGTATATAGACTAATCTATGTATCAAACAATTGAAATGATTTATTTATTTCTGAAAAGCCACTTTAAGACAATGTCCATCATCAAACATGCTATACATATTCCGTATTGGGAACGTGCCCAAGTTACGGCTAGGAGAAAATCTGAAAAAAAGATCCCCAATCTGCCGACCGAATCGAATACAACAATCAAGTAAGTCAGTGACAGAAGAAGTCATGCAATTCCTGGACATTTTCTAGTAGCATCAATTGCTAGGCCCGATTCCAGGCGCCTTTATTGGATTTTCCATTGATTTGCTGCGACTCTTCCCTTGAAGGGTTGAAGTGGACAGTGGCGATGCCAGAACAATAAATGCTCCAACAGCAGAACAGTTTGTTCTTTTTGCTCGTCAGCCATTCGTACTTTTGTTTGCCTACAGAAGACATTCAGTCTGAGAAAGTCATCTCAATTCAACTCAGGGTTTTTGCAAGTGTTTTCTAATACCTCTCTAAAAGGCATGAATTCCATTTTATTTGAAAAAGCATGCGGTCGCTAAAATTAACCTTTCACCCTATTTGCTGTTCTAAGAACCTCCACTCTTCTCGGAAGACGTTCCACTAGGTTTTGGAGTATGCATATGGACATTTGAGTTCACATGGGTGTAAGTAAATTCAGGTGAGATGAGGAGGCCTGGGGTGCAGTCAGCGTTCCAATTCATCATCAATAAGATTGATATCAGAGCTCTATAGCAGGAGATCTTCCACTCCAACCCATGTAAATCAGTTCTTCATGGAACTGGCTTTGTGCACAGCGGCATTGTCATGCTGGAACAGCTTTGGATCTCCTAGTGCAGGGAAATTTTTATAGGGCATTGACAGACGTCCTATACAAGTGTGTGCCTCCAACTTTGTGGTAACAGTTTCGGGAAGAAGCACTTATAGCTGGAAAGGTCAGGCGTCCCAATACTTTTTGTCCGTCCAACATTTTATAGCTAATGGTAAACATTAGTCATGTACAGGAATATATTTAATGACCAGCAAACATACTGAGATGAAAAGTTTTCAAACCAAACAGCATTGTTGCTTAGATACAGAGGTGTAAATAGTACCTGAAAATCATACTTTAAAAAGTAATCGTATACAATACATACGTTACAGCAAAACCTCCACCATTACACGTTAAAAGTCACCGATTCCAATCTGACTCCAATAAAAGTCTTTGAGTATCTGATTTAAACGGTACTCGAGTATTTGACTCAAATTGAACGTAGGCTCAAAGATGGACTCGTCCTCAACCCTGAGACACGTTAAAAATATGAAAAACCTACAACAGTTGATTTGTGAGGTTGTGATTTCCTAAAATACAAATCAAATTGTACACCACATCACTGTATTAACCAACACAAAAGCCTCTTCAACATTCCGGAATGAAACAAAGATCAAACAAGTCGGTCAAAAAAGAAGAGAGTAGAAAAGAAATCTTTTAAAAAGTTCATCTTCAATTAACATATAAAATTTCAGTCTCATGTCATAACATAAAGAACCGTTAGTATTAATGGACAAATACAATTAAATATTGGCTCCTCTGCAGAATAAATAAATCTCAGCTGTCGCACAAAATTGTACTTGGTAAAGGTTGTTGCCAATTAAAATATAGTGGATTCAAAATGCATCTATTGAATCATAAATGGAGTTTGAAAGTTGCTTATGTTTTTGAAACTAGAATGTAGCCAAAAATTTACTTAAGAAAATGTACTCAAATACTTGACCTTATATAATTAAATATCATCTTGCCATCGAGCCAGAGGTGGTGATAGTGCTGAGGGGAAAACCTCCCTGAGACTCCATGCAGAAGGAACCTTGAAAGAAACCAGACACATAAGAGAATCTTGTCTAGACTAGTGATGGGAAAATCTGATTATTTTTGTGACTTGGTTCTTTGAATCTTTTTCATCCAAATGAACAAATCTTTTTTCGTTTGTTTCATTCTTTTGATCAGAAAAAAAAATAACATTTTCGATAAGTAGATCCCCCAACATGTCTAAATACAGGAACTTTGACTATACTTCCAATAATTTATGTCACTTCGCATGTTAAAAGTACGACTTGAACCAGAGGACTCCTAAGGTTGAACTACTCAATTCTATTTCCTGTGTAATGCACTGCATAGCATCTATGGGAGTCACGTGATAAAAGAACGAACGACTCGGTTTAGAAGAGTGGAGAGGTAAACTTCTCAATTCTGTTTCCTGTACACAACCTACAGAGATTTTGCGATTTTTTGCTAATGAGCGTCCAGGAGAAAATGAACAAATCGCTCTTTGAGATGAATCGTTCTTCTGAGTCACAATAAAGACTCGAACGAATCGTTCATGAGCGACTCACCACTAGTCTAGACACCTGATTTTTATTCATTATAGTTGCTTCATTGTTGGTTATCAACTGTTTACTCAGTCTTGACTCAATAACAAAGGAAGGAGAAAAAGTAAGAATGATAAGATGAGATGAGATAAGATGAGATGAGATGAGATGAGATGAGATGAGACAATGAAATGGCATCATTATCCCAGTCCCTTTTTACAGCAGCGATTTTTAGTATGACTGCCGTTTGTTTCAATGCCATAAAAAGAGTGCAGTTAAATATAAAGCACTTCACACGACCTCCACAGCACTGATACAAAAACTCCAGTACCCCAGTTCCCTTTCTTCAAAAGTGGTATTAAACGACAAGGACAGAAGGGTCAGCAGGAACTTTGGGCAGCCATGAGAGCAGAGTTCTGATGAAGAGAAATGGCAGTGTATATACTCCCAGCTTTAGTTGGTAACAGTAAAAACTTGCACAGTTGCTTCTGGGTTTTAAAAAAGTGCATAAACATATGACTATATCCGAGGAAGATAAAAATATTTGCATAATATATTCTTTTATGTGGCATATACAGTAGCACAGATGGAGATGCCTACATTTGCAATGTTCTTGCAAAGTAAGACAAACCCACTTGCTTATTATTAGACGTATTCCTACTATCCATAGCAGGGGTAAAAAAAAAGTCACTCGAGTTACAAAGTATATCATGATGATCACATAAAAAGTAGTCAATGACTAACACAAAACAAGTGAACACAATCAGGTAACAAACCAATGACAGGATGCAGCCTCCAACATGAACAGCCTAAAAATACACTACATGGACAAAAGCATTGGGACACCTGACTGCACCCAAATCCTCCGCACCCTAAATCAGCACCTGACTTTACTAATGCCCTTGTGGCTGAATGAACACAAATCTTCGCGAGCACACGCCAAAATCTAGTGGAACCTTTTCCCAGAAGAGTGAAGGTTATTATAAGAGCAAATAGTGAAATGTTCAAAAAGCACTTAAGAAGCTTATGCTTAGGTGTCCACAAACATTTGTCTCTTTTGTGTAGCTTCTATAAATATGCTTATTCTTTGAATGCATGGTTTACAGCACATTGGTAGATCTCATAAAAGGGGCGTGGCCTCGATCTGGCAATAAAAAAATAGGGAACAAATATGACGGACACCCCAACCATCAAAGCGTTGGGAAATTTCTCAATGGTGGAAGTTGTAAATAGGAAGTATAAATATCTGTTTGAATAATTGCACTGATAGTTAGCTAGCAGACAGTTTAGCTAACAGTTTCGCTAACTAGCTGTCATGTACTTCTTCAGCTAGCAGCCTAGCAGGGTTTTGGCACAAAATGGCAAAAAATAATTAAATAAGCCTTTATTTTATGCCTTATACACATATAACAGTCATCCGCTTTACCTGTTTCGATAATCAAAACCTGGTGTACCGTCATTGGCTGATAGTAGAGACCTCGGAGATTTGTACAAAGTACTTATTACAGAGTTTCTGCACGTATCATACAAATGTAATGCTTTTTAATGCAATTTTAATACCATAGTATTTATATTATTTTTAATACCATGTATATATGTAAATATATTTGATGGATGGATGGATGGATGGATAGAGGATGGATGGATAGATAGATAGATAGATAGATAGATAGATAGATAGATAGATAGATTCAAGGTATTTTAAGTGGCACACGCGCTTTAAAAGCAGAACATCACTGGAAGACGATGAGAGATCAGGAAGACCTTCAACGATCTCAACCCCCTAAAAAATGTCAAAACGATTCAGCAACATGTGCATGATGTTGGTCAGAAAACAATCGCACTACCACACCCACATGAAGATCCAGCTCACAAGTCACTGTTTTGACACCATTGCGGAGATCCAGTGCAAATCAGAGAAGGTGCTTGATACACTTTGAAAAAAAGACTTCCAGGACACATTCCAGAAGTGGCAGGAACGCTGGGAGCGCTGTATTGCTGTGCAAAGGGGACTGTTTTGAAGGCGACAGTGTGTAAATGTAGATAAAATAAAGTACTTTCTTGTAAACAGAGTCTCAAAACCTTTTGATCCCACCTTATACACCAAAATGCTACGTCAGGAGTAATATTAAGGGAGGCTAAAAGTATTTCTCGAAATAAAAAAACAGCCATTCGGGTGTAGTGTAGGACACAGTCGCTGATGCAATTAAGCACACAAATCAACTGGACATAAACTCAGCCAAGAGTTTAAGGAAAATTAAACAATGCCTCTTTTGTTGCATGAAAAAACTATTGATTTCGATCTGCCCCGATCAATCCGACCGGCACCACGGGGAGACGCATTAGCTTTTTTTTTTTTTTTCCCTGTAAAACACAGACATGCATTTACCATAATTAATAAATCAGTGGAATATTCCCTGCAGAGTCGTTCGACCATCATAAATCCAGACATTGAATATTCTCTCGTATTAACATCTCCCTGGCCTTACACAGCAAAACGAATGGAAGCGCTTTAATTAAAGTGATTGCGGTATTAACTGTTACTTATGGGCCTGTCAAATGAACCTGACATTTCTGCAATGGTAATGCAGGCTAAATGAAACACACAAACTCTCCCACACATATACACACACACACACACGCCATAGAGTTACAGACCTCATAAAGCCATTTGGGCATCAATATTCCCTTCCTTTTCCTATGCGTCCATAGCTTTTCATTGCCCCGTGCCTTCAATCTCCATCATGTCATGCCTTCAAACCTATTGATTCTCTTCTATCAAGCGCTTAGGCCCGCTCTCCTGTCACGCCTGCAATCACACACACACAGTCTCACACACACATGGTCTCACACACACACCATGTATATATGGCATATTACTTGACCATGGCAGCTTGACAACCTTATTTCCTGTATGCCCCCCCCCCCCCTCCCACAAATCTCCTCTAACACACAAATGCACACTTACACACACACAGCTCATTACCATTCCGACTTCTAGGCGGTTTCCAGTCAGGCTCTAAAATTCAAAGCGATAACAGGAGTGAGTTATTTCGGGCCATTCGGGGGTTGAGGGAGGTGGAGATTTATCCACATGTCGCCATTTTCATTTGGGGGCGAATAATAAAGTCTCTGATATGAGAGTTAATCACAAGCCCTCGACACTTGCCTGTGTGACTCGCCTAAGTTTTTTTTTCCACTCGCCTGCCTTTCGATCCCTATCTCTCATTTTCTCTTTCTTTTGGCTTTCTATTTCTCTCTCTCTCTCTCTCTCTCTCTCTCTCTCTCTCTCTCTCTCTCTCTCTCTCTCTCTCTCTCTCTCGCACTCTTCCTTTCTTCCATTTCCCCCTGTTTAAACATTTCATAAATCAGGAACACACTGCTTGTCCCCCAGAAACTAATTAAAGGCAGGGGAAATATTTTCCTTCGTAATTGAAATGAGAGATGACTAGATGGAGACTGACGTTATTCTATCAGAGCTAAAAAGGCTGAGATCGAGCGCATTAGGAAAAGAGAGAGAGACAGAGAAAAGAGTTGAAAGGACATTGGGACACTGAGGAATTGCTTACTAAGGTAGTGTGATATGGTTATTAATCTAAATGCAGGATTAGCCATACTTTGCTTGGGTGTGTGACCTGTTATAGAAGGTAATTTTTTTTTTTTTGTTTTTCGGAAGTTAGCAACTGGTAACTGGTGGATGCTAACAATTTTTTTGAATTTGCATTATGTTTACATGTTGGCACAAAATTATAGAAAGAAAGAAAGAAAGTGTGTGTACAGCTTATTCTGTGAGGTAAGGTGTAATTTTAAAGTCTTGCAACTGTTCTTTCTTTCGGCTTCTCCCATTAGGGGTCGCCACAGCGGCATGTTCGATCCGCATGTTCGATTTGGCACATGTTTTTACGCTGGATGCCCTTCCTAACGCAACCCTGCCCATTTATCCGGGCTTGGGACCGGCACTAAGAGTGCACTGGCTTGTGCAACCCTAATGACTGGGTTTAAAGTCTTGAAATAAGGGCATGAAAACCCAAACATTTTGTGACAAGGGTGCCAATACTTTCGTCCTGAAAAAAAAAACCCTGGTAATAGAGTAGAATCACAGTAGTATTCCATAGAGAGGATTGAAATGTGGTCCTACTGGGCATGTATGGTAGTACACAGACCTGCTATACAGTGGTCCCCTGGAACTCGCGGCGGCTACGCTCTCAAACCTGCGAATTTTAGACGCACCCCCTGCAGTGCCCTATGGTACCTTAGTGAATTCTAGACATTGTCACTTTATAAACGTAATAGTGTACAGTATTTGACCAAATACACAGTTCAAAATGTTATTCCCAACGTTCCTGAACATTCGGTCCCGCTGCGGATTCCCGCAAATTTTTAGATAATCCGCAACTCGCTGTTAGTTGGGTTCCAAATGAGAACACGCAATTTCTGAACCGCGAATTTCCGGGGGTTGACTGTATATACTTGTTAAGTTAAAAATATACGACTTACGACGGAGAATTTGTTTACTTGAACAAATTACAGCACATGATTTAGCAAAACAGAGCAATTTACACTACCGTAATGTATAAAGTATGTATGTATGTGGCAGGGGGCACTCGGACGAGCACCGGTTCGCAAGTGGAGGGTTTAGCCGGACGCGCTCTGTTTCGGTGTACGGTCACACCGATAAAAAGAAGAGAGAAAATTAGGCCTTGAAACACCAAAAACCCAGAAATAACTATGTGCTCTAACACCAATATTCTGAACTCTGATGACCATTTTTACTATACCACACTCTCTGGTTGAAATTCAATTCAATTCAATTCATTTTTATTTGTATAGCGCTTTTAACAATGAACATTGTCTCAAAGCAGCTTTACACAGATAATGCGGTGATTAAAAATGAATATGTTCTTTATGAGTAAGTTTGTCCCTGATGAGCAAGCCGGTGGCGACTGTGGCAAGGAAAAACTCCCCGAGATGGCATAAGGAAGAAACCTTGAGAGGAACCAGACTCAAGAGGGAACCCATCCTCATCTGGGTTACACCGAATGTCCATTTGTAGCAGGTATACGATGTTGCGGGGTACAGTGATGATGATCAGAAGCGAACTGTATTCCTGAGTCAGTGTAGGAGACTGTTGACATCAACTACAGTCCAATCCATCCTCAAGCTCCCGTTCTTACTCCGGAATTTCATGGAACCACCCAAGGCGTTGATGACAAACCTTCCCCAGCTGCACAGAGTGGCCTCCAGTCAAAGAGAACACTATCCAGAGGCAGGCCTGGACGAAGTGGGAAGATCCACGGAGGGGAGAGGGGCAGGAACAGTGGTCACTGGAGCCTCAGGAGCATGTTTAACTCGACCGAGAGAGAGAGCGAGAGAGAGAGAGAGAGAGAGAGAGAAGAGGGTGACAGGAAGAGAAGGATATGGATTATTAAGTGTACCTATTGTTGTATGAGAGTTAAAGTCACTGTGCAGTTTGGACTCCGGCAAGACTCGCTATGGCAGCATAACTAAAAGGGAGAACCAGAAATAAGCTAATAGACCCCGGGGATTCCCTCAGACCGTGCGAGTGCCTTTTTTCGTTAGCTTTTATTAAGTGACTTGTGAAGCAGTGATGCCTGGAGTAGGGCATTTGTGAGCTCTGTGCTCTGCTTGTGGAGCCATTGTCCAAATGTCCTATCAGTGAGGCAGTTCTCGTCCCCCTTGAACTACATTTGTAGTAAACTTAATTTTAAAATTGCGATTTTAATTGTTTGACATTTTTGACATTCTATCTATTGGATTGATGTAACGTTTGATGTGAAGTTACTGAATGATTATGAATGGAGGTGTGGTAGCATCAGGGTGGTTTCACGGTGCTGGATTTGATTTCGAACAAGAATACACACTTGGATTCACTGGGGAAAGGGTTTTTTTTTTTTGTGGGTGGGTGGAAAAAAATGGGCCAAAAGTTGTCAGCAGGTGAAAAAGTTGCACGTAACACTGTCTGCCTAACCGCAAGCATAAGGTATCATCTCACACTATGAGAAATTGGGGCAGGTCTTATAGGAAATTACTGTGGTTATGGCATGCTGTTTGTGGTCCCTGGTTGGGTGTGGTGAAGGACATTGTCTTTTATTCTTTTTACCCCTTGAGTTCTTGAAGAAAATTGAAATGGAACATAAATATTTTTGGAGGAAAAATGAATCGGGTATGGCTAAAGTAAGAACTTCCTGTTTGTCCAAAATGATCTATTTCTGCAAAGAAGTCAGACCACTACGTTTTGAAAAAAACGCTCCATGAAGATATGCTTTACGTTGTTCGGAATTAAAGATATTCTGCTATAGAGCTCTTATCTCAACGCTACTGAAAACCTTTGGGATGAATTGGAACACTGACTGCATCCCACATTACTACATCCAGGATACAGTCCAGTATGACAATGATCTTTGCAGACATGGTTTGCCAAAGGATGGTGTAGAAGAACTCAAATGGCCTATATATATATATATATATATATATATATATATATATATATATATAT
>JAAIIK010000032.1:3638622-3653024 GCA_014706435.1 Silurus glanis
CACACACACACACACACACACACACACACACACACACACACACACACTTCCCTACCTCCTGATGATGTTTTATGTGAGGCTCATGTGCAAGGCAGGCGCTCAAATCTGCATTGAGAGGAAGAGACACAAAAATGAAGGGATAAGAAAAGAGGTACATAACCGAAGGAAAAGGGGGGAGAAATAGATCTGAGAATCAGGTACGGTAAAAGAAGCTGTGTGTGTCAGAGGGAGGGAGAGAATAAGAGTAAGAGAGACAGAATACAGAAAGAGAGATATTAAAACAGGAAAGGAGCAAAAAAGGAGGCCGAGAGTGACGGAAAGAGAGATCACAAAAAGAGCTAGAGGATGCTGGAGAGGAAGAGAACGGCAGATAGATAGTGACAGAAATACAGCAAGAGACACACAGAAAAAGACAGGGACTATGACTGTAGGAGAGAAGAAGAGAGACAAAGAGAGAGAGGGAGACAAAGATTAAGTTTAAAGGAAAGAGGGAGAGTAAACAGAGCCAGAGCAGGAAAAAGAGACAAAAAGAGACCAACAATGAGACTGATAATAAAGAGAGGCCGACAGAGAGATCAGCTGGGAAAAGAGAGACAGAGAGAGAGACAAATTGACAGAAAAAAGAGTATGACTATGAGTGTAAAAAACCAAGAAAGAAAGAGACAGCAGAGAGGAAGACAAGGAGACAATGAGAGAGACAATGAAAGAGATATTAAGAGTAACAGGGGGAGACAAAGAAAAGAAAGAAAAAAACAGACCCAGAAAGAGAGCATGAAAAGAATGAAGAGACAAATAATTAAAAAAACAGATAACACAGAGAGACTGAAAGAAAACAAAAAGACAAAAAGAGACCAAGCAAGAGAGGATGAGGGAGAAAGAGAGAGAGAGAGAGAGAGAGAGAGAGAGAGAGAGAGAGAGAAGGATGATGCCAGTCTGCTGTGTGACAGCTGGCTAGTGGGAGGAACTGAAGTATGATGGGAGCATGAGGCAATAGTGTGACATTCTCCAATAGGGAATCAGACGGGAAAAAAAAAAACGTTTGCGTGTTTTCCTGCACTCTTTTTCTTGACAGCTTGTTTCCTTTTGCCGGAGCCAGCATCCTGCCTCTAGAGGCTGTATCACACGTGGCCTGCTAATTGGATTAAAACGGCCCAAAACGGAAGGCGAGTTATGTTTGTGTGTGTATAATACTGATCCTGTGGAGAATGTAGAAGGTCCCAATGATGATAAAAAAAAAACGTGTCTGGCTCTGGCAGCTCCGTCAAATCATATCTCAGACATAAAGACGGCCTGAAAGACGAACCGTCTAGACGCTGAAATGAACAACCGACAAACCATACAAGAGGAAAAAATATGTTTGCGTTAAATGATTAAAACAAAGTTCCTAACATACATAACCACAGACATTACAACAGGCGGTAAAATGATCTGATTATGCGTTCATTAATTAATAAATGAACGAAGACAAGTTTTTGCCTGAAGTCGAAATTCCATTCGTTACAGTACAAATTTGTACCTCAGAAATGTTCCCCGTTCATCGCAATGAATTTAACAAACCTGTGTTCCATTTTCCATGTGCTTACATATAAAGTAATGTTGACTACAATTCCCATCAGCCTCTGCACCTCCCTGGATTACAGTCATGAGTTTGTTTTAGCACCTGTGTCATTTTTTTTTTATGGGATTGTTCCTTTTGTTCCTATGCAGCAAACTTGGTCATTTTAGGATATGAAGCTTTCCTTTGACCAAACAAACATACGGATGTACAGATTTTATTTTCATTGAAAATCCTCCCTTAGCATGAATAAGAGCTTTTCACACTTTCTTTGCATCTGGACAGTTAATTTTTTCCAAATTCTCAGCTCAAATACTTTGTAATGCCTCTTGTAAAACTTGACAAAAAATGTTCTTCACTAATTGACCTTGAAATTCAATTATTCCCAGAGCAGTTCACTAGGATTTAGGTGTGATGACTGGGCAGCCCATTCCATAATAAATAACAATCCAGATGACTTTTTGCTCTCTAAATAACGCTTACAGAGCCTGGATGTACGCTTCGGGTCAATGGCTTGTTGTATGGTGAAGTCGGCTCAAATTTGAAAAAAGTAAAACGTATAGAATGGTTGCCATGTTGGTTCCTTTCACCAAGTCTCCAAAATTCCTTGCTCCAAAACAACCCCAAAACATTTAGCTTCCAAGTTCATTTCTTGTGTGTTTTTGCCTTCTACCTAGTTTGTTGCATATAAACAAAAGAAACATGTACTACAAAAAAGATTTACACCCAGGTGTTTCCACTTTTTGGCAGGAACTCCAAAACCATTACCATATACAGGTATCCATTTCCTACTTCCTGTTGCCACATCAACATCAAACTTATTTAGATTCTGAACTAAAGCCTACAAGTGATCAGGGTTACAGAACAGTGTGTACATCTGCCTCTTTCAAACCAGCTACCTGCATGTCTTTCCTCACCACATCCATAAACCTCCTCCTTGGTCTTCCTCTTTTCCTTCTTCCTTCCTGCACATACATGTCCAAACCATCTCAATCTCGCCTCCCCCACATTGTCTCCAAAACACCCTACAAGCGCTGTCCCTCTAATAAACTCATTTCTAATCTTGTCCATCGTCGTCACTCCCAACAAAAACCTCAACATCTTCCTCTCTGCTACCTCCAGCTCCACCTCCTGTCTTTTACTCAATGCCACTGTCTCTAAACCATACAACATCTCAGGTCTCACCACAGTCCTATAAACTTTCCCTTTCACTCTCACAGATACTCTTCTATCACAAATCACTCCTGCTATCACTCTTCTCCACCCACTCCACCCGGCCTGAACTCTTTTCTTTACTTAACACACTCTCCATTAATTTGCACTGTTGACCCCCAGGTACCTGAACTCCTCCACCTTCTCCACCTCTTCTCCCTGCAACCGCACCACTCCACTGCCCTCCCTCTCATTCACACACATGTACTCTGTCTTACTCCTACTGCCTTTCATTCTCCTTCTCTCCAGCACATACCTCCACCTCTC
This sequence comes from Silurus glanis, assembly GCA_014706435.1. Classification (NCBI taxonomy): domain Eukaryota; kingdom Metazoa; phylum Chordata; class Actinopteri; order Siluriformes; family Siluridae; genus Silurus; species Silurus glanis. Next base: position 3,641,657 of record JAAIIK010000032.1, read on the forward strand.
CAGGCTCTTCTCAACCTGCTCCCTACTCTCACCTCAAGAAAAACATATGAATGGACATTTCTGGTTAAAAAAATTGTAATTTCTATTAATCAGTTCATAGTAGGACAGCAAACAGTTTAACATACAATTACAATTAAACAATCTAATCTCACGTCTTTGACACAAAAGTTCCTATTTTTGTCATAGAAGGCCATCCGGCTCGATTATTCGAATCAGTCCTCAAATATCATCTTACTACTACATTGCTGAGCTGTCGTATTCGGCCAATGAATCCATAGAGTGTGGTTGCCACCCAGTGGTCAGAATGATCAGCAGTGAACTTAAAGAACTGGTTCTACTCTGTTTTATTCCTAATCAAACCGGGACTCAGTTTCTACCATTCAATATGACCTTAAAACTAAGACCAATGTCATCAATGGAGTTGCGAAATTCAATTCAGTGCAATTCGATTTCACAATCGGATCACACTTCGGTGTCACGAAGCAGGATTATAGAAATACATTAAAAATACAATTATAAATTGGTCCAAGTTTATCCCTAATCAGCGAGCAGGAAAAAGTCATCTCCAGTCAATTTTTCAGTCAATGAGAACACCATTATGGCATCAGGATGGATTAGGCAGCTCCAGAGAGTGGAAGAAGACAGGAAGAAAGACCATGAAGTTTATACACCCATTATCCCCCTATCTTCAACCCAAATAATGTTTCTGGCTATCTACTGCAAAGCAAAAGCTTCAAGAACTCCAACCAAAATACTTATTATGAGTTACTGTTATTATTATAATTCTACAATCGCTTTTATATGTCAGTTCCGATTATGGTGTACGTTCGCAAAGTCTTCAGCAAGACTTAAATCAATTTTTCTGAGGAAACACTTTTTGGAATCGGGTTGATTTTTGGTTGGACATTTTAATTGATGTGATATGGCTGCTGTGATGCTTTAGTTGTAACCAGTCATAAGTAAATGAGCATTACTCCCTTAGTCCTGGTGTCTCCTGGGTTTGACTGCTGAACCACCCAAGCAATCAGTGAAACGGTGGTATAGCAACTCACTTATACAATGGTATATGCCACCTCAAAGCTCCAGCATCTGGGGTTCAGACCTGTGCTTGGGTTTCTGTCTTTACTGATTGTCTTTACCCACATGGTCTTGTGTGTCCATCTGAGTTCTCCAGTTTTCTTTTTTTTTTTTTTTTTACTATCAAACATGTATTAGATTGTTTCATTAATATAGGAATCCACATAAACTGATTTAGACATCATTTTATGATGAGTAATTGAAAGTGAAATGGTTTGGTTGGAAGTCACATGTTCAACAGGAAAGAAATCCTTGTCGGAATTTCCCTTAGACTTTCCTGAAGTGAGAGTTGTCCAAAAGCAAGTAAGATGAATAAACAGTGCCACCAGTTACCCAGTAATGCTGTAATGATTGATGAGATGCCTATACATGCATATACACATTGTCTGACTAGAAAATCTGACAGAAATCTGTTCAACTCTTTGCTTTCTGATCTATCGTCTCAAGGTCTGGTGCAATGAGCTGCTTTCAGCTACATTATATCAACTAGGGTCATTTTGCAATTGCAGACAAAAGTCAGACATTGTAAAGGATTTTTGTTCCCCTGGGAGCCTTAAAGTGACATGCTCTAATGGCTGTGGATTCGACCACTTCCAATTTTCTGACATTTTCTTTTGTTTTTCTCTGTCAATTAATGTACTGTAAATAGGCACCAATTCCCAAAAAGTTGGAAAACACATAGACACACATGAATGTTCCTTTTGTATAGATGCAACAAACTCGGTACACAAGTTCTTCTGTTAAATGTCTTTCCACAGAACGATTCAAAATTGGACATTTAATAGAAGAACTTGTGTAAGACAGAGAACAGATGATGTTAACAGACTGTCTCACCCCCACAGTCAAACATGGATGTGGAAGCCTAATGGTTTGAGGTTGTTACGGAGCAGGGAAGGTTTGAGATTTATTCCAGTTGAAAGGAACCAACATGGCAACCATTACATACTTCAACCTCATGCAATTCCGCCTGGAACCTACATTGGAACCGACTTACAACATACAGCAAACAACAAGACAATGTCCCGAAGTATACGTCCAAGCTCTGTGTTGAGAATGAAAATAAAGAGGAACATCTGTACATTTACATATTTGTTGACAAAGTAAAAGTTCTTCGGGTAAAATTTTATAGTTTGTCACACATACATTACAGCGAAATTCTTTCTTTCTTCTAAACAAATTGAGGTCATCCAAGGTACAGCCCCTTGAGCACAGAGAGTTAAGGGCCTTGCTCAAGGGCCCAAGAGTGGCAGCTTGGCGATATCGGGGCTTGAACCCCCAACAATCAGTAACCCAGTACCTTAACCACTGAGCTGCCACTTCCCTAAGTTCACCCTATGAACAGCTGTAGGCAATATGTGGCTCATTACATACATCCCTTCATTTGAACTGGGAGACACAAATCTGTTCCCTAACCGATTTTTGGGGGGAAGGTTGGTTTCATTTTGTCCCAGATTATATATTTTCTCTTATATCACTACTTTTCTCTTTATTCCTTTGTGTATGTATGTATTATTGCTACAGTAGCAACTCCGAAAAAGAGTCAGAATGTTTTTGTGCTTGTTTTATTTCCGATACAGATACAGCAAAAGGTTTTAACATTTCCTTCCTCCTTTTAAATGTGAAACTATTTTGATTCCATTTCTATTAAAAAAGTAAAAAAAAAATAAAAAAACATTAGAGTTTAGCTTTTTGTTAATTAGTTTGTTTATGAAAAATGTGAACAAAAAGGTTACAAACCCATTATTATAGATTTTTCTATTAAATGAGTCAAATTATAATTCAAAATATTGCCATTTTGTCACTGCCATAAAAAAAAAAATAAATAAAAAAAAAAATAAAAAAAAAACCTCTAGTACCTTGTGTTGAAACAAAACTCACACCCGTGCTAGCACTGACTGTCTCCATGGCCACTGTCTCGCATCGGTGATAAAATCTGACAGAACGGAAAAACAGTTCAGCCAAATTCTGTGGTTTATATAACAGCTATGTGCATTGACAGTTTATTAAGAAACAATAATATGCATACACATTCATTTCATCTCCACAGCATATAAAAACAATCGCAAAAATCAAGCTTAAGCAAATGGTTTAAACATTGTACAATATATTACATTTATAGTTAAAGTGATGATTTCTGTTTGGATTTCCACCCAAGAATGAAAGCATCGATGAGGAAACGATCCTGTAATCTTTCCCCATTCAAACTGGTTAACACACTGCTAATGTGAACACACATCCAGTATTTCACCATCACCAAAAGTGCATGAGACTTGTGACTACAAGTCAATTATGGTCTTATAACTCGATATTTAAGCCTCTTTACACTATATGGACAAATGTTTGTTTGCTTTTTGAACTTCCCGTTCCACATTTAGTCCCCATTTTGCTTAATAACCTCCAATCTTCTGGGAACCACTAGATTTTCAGGAGGCAGCTCAGCCACCGTTCGACTTCTTCGCAAAGTGTTCAATAGGATTGAGGTCAAACGTTTTGTGTGTGCACAGGGGCATTGACATGTTGTGGTAACAGCTTTGCAGAAGAACCACATGTGGATGGAAAAAGCATGTGTCGCAATACGTTTGTCCATACAGTGTACATCCTGTGACCAACCCACTAACACTCCCAAACTCCTCATGCAACGGTTGAAGGTCTTCAAATGTCTTCAAATAGCTGATGAATTTGATTAGGTGAGGTAGAGCATGGGCGAAATATTGCACATTTTAGTAGAAGTACACTGGAGACACGAACGTCCTGTGATCCTGTGTTTTGCGGAACGTACCAAAAAAAAACATGCTTAAGAAATCAGCGTTGTGCAATTAAGTTATACAGGGAAGTACAGAACGAGCTACAGCGATGTGTACAGGCTGAAATAAAGACGGGTTCGAAACCCACTGCTCTGAAATTCTGGAATTTCTTTTGGATGGTGAATAGATCAGCATAAATTTACGCATCAGCTACATGGTTCATGTAATAAAAAAAAAAAAAGAGTCTGTTTAATGTCCAATATTTTGTAATGATATATTATCTTTGGACTTTTATAGAAATGCCCTTCTATTTTCACTTCTGATAACTCTTTCCTATGTTACCCACAATTCAACTGTCACAAGTGGGAATTTTCAGAAAAATTGTGAAACTCCTTAAATACCAGATGAAGGCTTCTTTTTTTATACCTAATCTGATAATATATAGTCTTCGATAGTTGTCTCAAAACATCTTGCTCTAAGACATCGATGGCGTTGCTGTAAAAAATCTCTTTTACTGCTTCTGCTCGAAGACGCTCAGGTCTTCACTCTGATTCCTGATTTTCATGGACATGCCCGTGGTGCTGGTGTAATTGGAGCAGGTTTTCCCCTGCTTCACTTTCTTAAGGTGACCCTGTATGTACATGCGGAATTTCCTGGTGGAGAAGCAGTATACGATGGGGTCCAGGATACAGTTCAAGCCCATGAGGAGCAATGTGACTTGATGGGCGTCGTTCAGGTACTGCCTGGTTTCCTGGCTCCAGTCGGTCATATTTAGGACCGCGAGAGTCCACGGGCCTTGGACGACGTGATGAGGAATGAAACAGATGACGAACACACCCACGACGGCGCACAGCATGCGCAAGGCGCGGCGTTTGGTCCCGTGAGGTCGGCGTCCTGTACTGGACCGTGGCTGACTGATGGGCTGGGACAGGAGGGTGCACGCGATGAGCATGTTGCAGAAAACAACAAGAAGGAACACTGCGAAGAACAGGCCAATAATTAAGAAGTGGATGACAATGACCGGTAGCTTGGATGAATCATTGTTATGATAACCCTCGAAACATCGGGACACTTTTGCATGCTCGTCTCTCTGGAGTCCGGGTGTGGCGAGGTTATAAGAAGCCGCCGCCAACGTAACAACCCAGACAATCACGGAGGTAATGACCCCCCGCCACCAGCAGTCTGAAGAAGCGGCCACCAGTGGCCGAGTCACTGCCCAGTACCGATTGATGCTGATAACGGTGAGGAAGAGGACGGAGCAATAGGTGTTAATGAAGAACAGTGCACCATTGATGCGGCAAAAAAAGTCTGAGTACATCCAGTGGCCACGATTAATATAATAGTTGATCCAGAAGGGAAGCACGCAGACAAAAAGCAGGTCCGCTACGGTCAGGTTGGTCATGTAGATACGTATCTCGTTCATGGCCTTGGACTCCCGCATGTGATGCAGGACGTAGAGGGCGTACACATTGGCCACCAGCCCGATCACAAACACCACACCGTAGAATGCGGGGAAAAGCGTGTAGCGGAACTCTGAGTCCAGAAATGTGGACCTGTTTAGGGTGTCCTCCAGGCTCTCTGAAGAGAACTCACCGAGAGAAGTCTCCGTTGGAAGCATCTGAAAAAGACGACATTTCGTTCAACACGGCATTCAACAAGAATTCACGCAACGCTCTCTCTCTAATTTTTTCTCTGAATTTTCCTTTCCTTATCGCTACAAATTGGCTGCAATCAAGACAAAAGTGTAGACTGAAAAGGTCATGAGAAGTCGACTCCAAATTCTTTTAAGTGGCTAGCTCTTTTTAATTGGAAGAAGTAATTAAAGGTTATTTAATAGTTTAACATTCTTTAGTTCCCACTAAATTATACTTTGAACCTTTCCTGACAAAAAAAAAATTATTTAGTTCTACCCAGAATATTTTAACAGGTCCCAAAACATAAAAAGCAGAAGAACCTTTCAGAGATCTAGATTTGAATTCCTAAGTGTATACAGAATGCAATGGTTTTATTCCTGGGTCTCATTAAATCCGGAGCCTTTCCCAGAAAAACCTCATGCTCGGATGTGACGCCACGATAAGGAAACTGGAAAACCCTCAGGAAAACCGAAAGATTCAAAGGGAAGAAAACACACAGAAAATGTACACAGACATTAATCTAAGCTCTGGTTTGAACCCCAAGCAAAGACATGTTGGAACCGGTTTGGGAATATTTCTTTGCCACTACATCCAAAGGCATCCTGTACAAAGACAGGTGTGTGCCTCAAACTTTGTGGGAACAGTTTGGGGAAGAAGCACCTCTGACTGGACAAATCAGGTGTCAAAATACTTTTGTCTATATATAATAAACAGTGCAGCCATAATGCTATATAAATAAATAAACAAGCAGGTAGTGGAACAATACAGGAAATGATGTATCCAATTATCAGTTCTGTGAAAGTCCTGATTTTGACCCTTTTCAGAAGCCATACAAGCTGTTCGGTTTTTTCTTTTACACGCGGTACGTGACACATCACACATCACACCTCTGGCAATGATATTTCGAGTTTCCCACGATGACTCATTTCTGTAAGCTGGCGTTTAAACACCTCAAAATAATATAACATCCTCTTACTACATTCTCCGGTTCTTTTATTGTAACAATTACGGCTTCGTAGCCACAATAAAAGACATCCCTCCTGTCATGCCATAATCTCGTGAGAAAACACACTGAAGCAGATTTATACACACTCTTGAAAACTTCTCCTAGTGCAAATTAACGAAGCGTTAACTCGGCCGAAATCTGGTAAAAAATATTTGTATATGTTGGTTACATGGTGAATACGGTGATTTGGAGAAGGGCACAAGATGAATTTGACAAACCGGAGAACAAAATATTTAACATAGCAGGTATTCTGCGTTGGTTAAACTCCAACAGCTTCATTATTAATAGAGTCGTGAAGTTTAAAGGGAGCACTTGACCTACAATTTGACCACAATTTGACCTACTGTCTCTCAGCTTTGTGTACTTCATTTAGCACTTTTGTTGTTGCTGTTGTTGTTTTTTGCATTTTATCACTTTTAACATCGAAATAACTGCACACACCAAATGTCACAGGCTTGCAGTTATCTAAAAAAAACAGGAAAACCAGTCCTCATATGCACTACTGATTATGATTAGTCTGTGGCTCACTTTCAGTCATGAGAAAAAATTCCAGAGCACAGTGCCCAAAGGTGTGGCATATTCAGGGTAATTCGCACATTGCACAACATGGGTATGGTTGATTGTTGTCAGACCTATTTATGATCCAGACAAAAAAAAAAAAAAAGGCCCTCAGGAAAAACGTTTCTCGAGAGCTCTTTTACGCTTAAAGCGGTCTACTCAAATGTTTTTGGTCAAAGAACCAGGTACACAATTAATGGAGAGTTGTTGTATACTTTAGGCTAAGAGATTTGGTGGTATTATTGCCTGGTAAATCAAAATTTTATTGAATCTATTTGAATCGTAGAAGATTGTAAAGACCAGACATGTCGAACTAAAGACCCTCGGGCCACTTCCGATCGGAAAATCTGGTATTCAACCCACGGTATTGCCAAACTGCTACTCTTGGTGCCCCCTGAGCCCCAACCCTTAACCCTTAGTACTCCAAAGGCCCTGTATCATGGATCTGCCCTCTGACGCCAGCTTCCAAACCTCACTGGGATATGCGAAAAAAGAATTTCACTGTGCTGTTATGTACATGTGAAGTGTAAAGCACCTTTCGTTCTTTTTACTGTAACTGGCAAAATTTGACTCTGTGAGCGCTAAACAGTTTCCATGCTTCATCCCTGAAACGATTCCCCATTTCCGCCTACAGGCTGCTCGAACGCTCTGTATGTTATCCATGTGAGCAGCTTTTTTTTTTTTTAGTCCTAAAGATGAACAAAAACACACCGGAGTCGTATCACTCACGCACACCTTCACTCTATGCTAAGAGTCCCAGCACAGAATTGAATCCCAATTAGTAATGAACTGACAGCCGAGAAACGATGCCGAACATCTCACTCAGGCAAACGTGCATAAGAGCAGAATGTACTGCTTTACCTTACTGTTTTATTTTTCACACTTTATTCTCTGTCTGTCTTTGTTGTAAATGTTGACAGTCTTTGGTCCCCTTCTTGCACCCAGAATTTCATTTTAGTCCTATAATTGAGTTTGACACCACTGGTAAAGACAAATATTGAATCGTTACCTGGGGAGTTAAAATTGAATGAAATCTACTAATCCGTACGCACTTTGGTAATATCAATGATTTTAAATGGTTGCCTGGTGATGTAAAATCATATCAAATCTATTTATATGGTAAAAGATTCAGTAGTATTGAGAAATATTAAATCATTGCCTGATTAAGCAAAATTTACATTTACAGCAAAAGCCCTTATCCCCCTAATGGACCTACAGCTGAGCAGTTGAGGGTTAAGGGCCTTGGTCAAGGGCCCAGCAGTGGTGCTGGGATTCAAACTTGTGACCTTTCAAGTCAATGCCTTAACCACTAAAATTACCACTTTGAATCTATTGAATTTTAGATTTAGTAGTAAAGACAAAAGAAAGACTAAATAATGATTGCTTTTTGAATTAAAATGATGTTTTGGTAACAAATATCAATACCAATGATATTGTTTGCTTGTACAGGTGATAAAGGACATGTGCCTGAATCGTCCTGTTATACCTTGGTTTCCTCTGGTTCTCTGGTTTTCTTCAATTCCCCAAAAACACGATGAAAATCCAGCTCTGGCTAGAAACGATTAATCCAAAAATTGAATAAATGCATAAATGTACAGTATGAAAGCATGTGTGCATGGAACCTTGTGTGTTGGATGTGGATGGACAATGAATAAATGCATAACTCATTTTCATAACTGATTCATACATACGGGCAATTGAGCACAGCAATTCTATCTACCTGCATCTACCTATCTTTGACCAGAAGGAGGACACCAAAGAACCAAGATGGAACCTCATGCCCAAACTCAGGACTGACCCATGGACTAATATTTGTCATTAATGTCTTTGCTGTCTGTTTAAATGTAATATATTATATATAACAAAGTATAGAAATGTATCTCAGAAGGCAATGTGGGTAAATAGTACGTCAATTAATAATTTTGAGTTTCTTTAATACGGTTACCATAACAACAAACTTAGTAGTGGATTATAGGATGTTTGCTCAAAACAATACTGAGTTAAATAACAGTTTATTTTTTCCTTTTTATATTATAGCTAATAATCTACAAACGTTGCCAGCCCTTTTCATGTGTATGTGTGGGTGTTTGTTGTGTGACTTACCTTAATTGGATCCTGAAATTTTCTTTATTTTTAATATAAAAAAAAAAAAAAGACAGTTCCTGTGATCTAGATACTTGCGAGTTCTTCTTCTTCTTTGTCTCCTTCTTCTAAAAAAGACCTTACACCCAACAAGTATTAGTTCATTGAAATAGTCTGGACCGGACGTATTCAAAAGCTTTGGTTTGGTTCTCGTAGCTGCTTCTGTCTGGAAGTGGGCCACTTTTATTTGACTGCTTTCACAACACGGCATTATTGCCACTCCTCCACCTCCTCCTTCACCTCCTCTTTACCCAACCTCTTCCAATCAGCCCTACTTCCTTTTGTATGTCTGGTCATATGTCTCTGCTGCTAAAAAAAAAAAAAACACCAAGGATCAATTACAGAATTTCTAATAGTTTCTTTAGAATCCCAGTAAAAAAAACATCATCAGTTACACAGTAAATCCATTACCAAATATGGCCTTTATGCACATGATTAAATCATTTTCAAAATCAAAGAAACCATTATAGATATTATTGGACTCTGAAGGCTTGAGGGTTTCAGGGTCCCTAAAAATGTCCAGTAGATAGCAACACGTGATCAACAAGCTGCCAAAGGTGTTCTATTGGTCCTTAATGGTATCAGAGAGAGGACATCAATAACCAAAAAACAAAATTACCAGAACAGTTAACATCACAGGAAACATTACAGTTTCCATTAAAACCAGTACAACTCCTATTATAGCCATTTAAATCATTAGAAATTCTAAGAGAGGTTCTATCATTTTTTTTACTCTTCCCTGCACATTATTGAGGTGATGGACAGGTTGACGGACGAGGTCAGACAGGAGTTTCCCTGTACTATGATGTTTTCAGATGATGTGATTTGTGGTGAGAGTAGGGAGCAGGTTGAGAAGAGCCTGGAGAGGTGGAGATATGCGCTGGAGAGAAGGGGAATGAAAGTCAGTAGGAGTAAGACAGAGTACATGTGTGTGAATGAGAGGGAGGGCAGTGGAGTGGTGCGGTTGCAGGGAGAAGAGGTGGAGAAGGTGAATGAGTTCAGGTACCTGGGGGTCAACAGTGCAAAGTGATGGAGAGTGTGTTAGAGAAGTGAAGAAAAGAGTTCAGGCCGGGTGGAGTGGGTGGAGAAGAGTGATAGCAGGAGTGATTTGTGATAGAAGAGTATCTGTGAGAGTAAAAGGGAAGGTTTATAGGACTGTGGTGAGACCTGCGATGTTGTATGGTTTAGAGACAGTGACATTGAGTAAAAGACAGGAGGTGGAGCTGGAGGTAGCAGAGCTGAAGATGTTGAGGTTTTCGTTGGGAGTGACGACGATGGACAGGATTAGAAACGAGTTTATTAGAGGGACAGCGCATGTAGGACGTTTTGGTGACAAGGTGAGGGAGGCGAGATTGAGATTTGGACATCTGCAAAGGAGAGATATGGGGTATATCGGTAGGAGAATGCTGAGAATGGAGCCACCAGGAAGGAGGAAAAGAGGAAGACCAAGGAGGAGGTTTATGGATGTGGTGAGGGAAGACATGCAGGTAGTTGGTTTGAAAGCGGCAGATGTAGAGACAGATGATCCGCTGTGGCGACCCCTGATGGGAGAAGCCGAAAGAAGAAAAAGAAGAAAAAGAAGAAAAAGAAGAAAAAGAAGAAGAAGAAGAAGAAGAACGGATAACAGTGCCTGGTGCATTCTCAACATCGCCTCTAGATGTCGCCAGATTCAGCTGTTATTGCCGATTGAAACACAAACTGTCACCACAAAGTTGGAGGCACACAGTGGTATAGGATGTCTTTGAATGCAGTAGAATTAAATGTTCCCTTCACTTGAACTAAGAGCAAAACATTTTCCAGCATGACAGTGCCCCTGTGCACAAAGTCAGCTCCAAGAAGATATGCTTTACATGGTTTGGAGTGGAAGATCTTGAGTGGCCTGCTCCAGACCTCTGACCTCAACCTTCTGGAATGAAGTTGACTGCACCCCAGGCCTCCTCACGTTACCTCAGTACCCGACTTTACTAATGGCCTTGTGACTGAATGAGCACAAAACTCCACAAGCACACTCAAACATAGTGGAACATCTCCCCAGAAGAGTGAAGAACTCTAAAAGACATTCAGCCTCACCACATCACAGCTATGCTCCCTCCACTGGCTTCCTGTAGCGGCCCACATCAGATTTTAAACTCTGATGCTTGACTACTGAGCCAAAAAAAAAATACTAGCACCCCAATACCAGTCAGCACTTATGTCACCCTGCAGTG
>JAAIIK010000032.1:3654098-3674649 GCA_014706435.1 Silurus glanis
CAGATATATATATATATATATATATATATATATATATATATGCTATTTGCAGTGTACTGTGGTGCTGGAAATATCTCCAGGATAAATGTCTTAGGAGTTTGGTTTCTCACGGTGACCTGGCTGTGGCCGAGAATTTGCTTGGGATACCATATTTAACGGCTGCTCTGAAAAAGCAACGCTGATCCCGGACCTCCACAGTCTTCTAGAAATGCTGTAAACAGAGCCTATGAAAAAAACTGCTGTGATTTCACCCAGGTGCGTTGGAGGGAATGTTGGCCACAAGCCCATGGGATTCACATTCCATGCGGGAGCTACAACATTGCCTGGTGAACACACTTTTCAGGACTGCGCTTGGAGAAATAAGGACTTTGTACACTAAAAGAAACCTAATCAAACAGGCAAAGTAGTTTTCTCTCTAGAGTTCATTTGTTGGTTGACACTAGCATGATGAGAAAAACCTAGAATCTGTAATTATTAATAATGGTGCAAAGTGGTGTTAGTGCTAATGAGTTCCCATTAACAACAGTCTTGACATTACCACTATCACTGATACTGGAGACTCCTTCCAAATAAAGAAAACCTGATGAGAGAACACGTATTTTTAGCACAAGCAACACCAGGAACTCACTTCATTCGCAAGCATTCAATGTTAAGAAGGTTCCAACAAACAGATTTTTACTCAATGGACATTTTTCAAGATGTTGCTCCTGAGCTGGGAAACATTCTAGATGTTAATGCCTGAACAACATTGCAACAGGTCTACAGAAACAATTTGAACTTACTGTGTTCCCTTCACTAGGTGAATGTATGGCACTTACACTCTTAAGTTTCTTACATGGTTATTTGTTTACGTCTATGGAACCGTTCCATTTGCACAAAAAGTTCTTCACATTCAATAATCTCAACGCCGATCATACACGCTGCCTGGCCAAAAACATTTATTTGGACCGCCTTTTGCTTCCATTTTGGCGAGCTTTCACTTTGCCATTGTTTCAATAAGCTTAAGCGATCTTAAGCTTTTCAATCTTCCCCCACATGCTTGTACAGTAGACACGAGGTATGATGCGTGCATCAGTTCCTCCGACGTTCTTCTTACCCTGATGCACCCATCACTCTGGAACAGGATAAATCTGGCCTCATCAGACCACATGACACAGACCTAATTTTTCCAATGAGCCTCACTGATAAGTGGTTTTCTTAAGGCTACACAGCAGTTTAGTCCCAATTCCTTGGGTTTTCTTCGGATAGTGCTTGTAGAATTGCTCTTAATTTCTACTATTTAACGTAGTCGTAATTCTACAGCTGCTTTTTTTTACGATTCGATTTCACCCAATGTTTAATCATTCCAATTTTTTTCTTTTCGACCACGTTTTCCGACTTCTTCGCAGATAAGGGTTCTTCACTATCCTTCCCGGTTTTAATAAGGACCCCGACTGGACAGTTCCCAACCCAATTTTAATACTTTCAGCAGTCTCCTTAGTAAGTCCTATCTTCTTAGTTAGCAATCTCTTTATTTAGTCTTTAGTCCTAACTCATATTTTGTTCTTTCACGTGAAGGTAAAAAGCAGGTGCACTTGAGAGCAATAGCAAAACAACCACCTGAAAAAAGGAAATAGTTTAGCAGGTGGTGGCCATTAACTCTCTTCTTCCCCTTCCTGACTGATTTATCTCTAGTTTAGTGTATTGTTAGGGTCCTTGTCACGACTTGTAGCATGAGACAGTACCCACAACCCAATCAGGTTGCACAGGTAGTCTCAAAGACGTTTGATGTGTCTTTCAGCAAACGAGAGCATGAAGCTCTGAAAGGTTGCTGAAAGGTTCTTTGGGGAACCAACAATTATTCTTCTATGAGGTTGCTGCAAAAATCAATTTTTGGTTCTTCGTGGCACTTTCTTCTGCGAGATATTTACCGTAATCGTATTACTTTATATTTCTACTATTTCTGCTTCATTCAGGATGCAATATAAGAAAACTTCCAGAAACTCTGAGCATTGATTCTTTTCCAGAAATCCAAGTGTTTTGTCATGTTTTATTCATTACTAAATGCAGTAGTTCAGCCATGTTGAAATGATTGATCACATTTTATTGATTTTGATCACATATTGTTTAATTGATTAAATATATTTACAATATCGTTTTCTTATAGAACTATTTTAACGGTGCGACATAAAATATTGTTAATTTTTGTAAATATTCACCAATTTTTTGTTGTGTTTATTTATTATTAAAATAGGTTTTTAACCAGAATATAACCTAATCATTGGACTAAATAACTACACTACTGGACACATGTTTTGAGACACATGACTTTTGAAGCTATATGCGGTTCTTCCCCAAACTGTTAGCACAAAGTTGGAGGCACACAATTGTATAGGATGTCTGCTGGATGAAATGATCCTTTCACTTGCACTAGGAGACCCAAACCTGTTCCAGCATGACAATGCTCCTGTGCACAAAATCAGCTCCATCAAGATATAATTTACATGGACCAGAGTGGTGGATCTTAAGTGGCCTGCCATAGAATTCTGACCTCAATCCTATTGAACACCTTTGGGATAAGTGGAACACTGACTGCACCCCAGGCCTCTTCACCTCGCCTTCATCAGTAGCTGGGTTTATTAAAGTTCTTGTGACTTGAATGAGCACAAAACTTCACAAGCGCACTTTAAAAAAGAGTGGAGGTAAATGATAACGGCAAAAAAAGGACTAAATGTGGAACATGATGTTCAAAAAGCACATCCGAATCTTATGGTCAGGTGTCCACAAACTTTTAGACATATTATGAAACTGATTGTGTAATCCACAAGCACAGCAAATGTTCTACCTAACATATTTCACACTCATGGTGTTGGTGATGAACGGGTTTCTTCACGAGCACAGTGCATTCTAGATGATGTATCATTCCTGCCTCCTCTGTAGTGCGTGGGTTTTTATATAACCTCCATATGCCCCTGGTCCAAAGACACGTTCAGACATGTACAGTAATTATGTTGTTATGTCGTGGCCTTTTATTAAATGAAGGACCTTTTTTTTATTCGAAGAAACCAACCTGTGTGGGAAATCAAGGGCCATCCAACACCAATAGGTTATTTCCCTTCTAACAGGAAACACAAAAACAATGACAACATGCCAGGGTTTTTTTTTTTTTTTTTTGTCACTGCTACAGCACAGCAAAATAATGAATAATTGAATTGCCACAAAAACGAGTTCTCCTTGGACTCTCTCACAAGGAAACACAATAAAGCAGGGTTCTACATAGACTCATTAAAGGTTCTCGTAATTGAGGTAGATGTTCTAACAGTCGAACATGCCGAATACATTCATCAAAATGCAGATACAAGCGACTTGAAACTCTACAGCACTTACCGCTAAATAATTACACCGAATAATGATAGCTATTTAAATGAGAGTCAGTTTGAATTAGTGCTCGGTCAATTCTTATGGGGGTCTCCAGTTGCTGTGTAATTCATATATTTGTAACTAAAATAATCTTGGGGACCCCTCTAAGTCTATTTTTTACTTGTCATGTGGGGTCCCTAATGCCTTATGGGGGTCCCGGATTCCCCCTCAATTCGAGCACTGCTTTGAATACTGGAATATGATGGATGGCTTGAAGTTCATTTATGAGTTCATAGCTTTAAACACACAGCAACAGACAGGTCCAGTTCCATACATAGTCAAACATCTATTGGAAACATTTCCTAATGATCTTACAGAGTTAAATGGAGGATTTGGATACGGTTCAAATTAAGCATTAATGTTATCCAATCAGTCAGGTTTTAACTGCAAGCATCAATAACAATCGTCAATTCTGGTAAATAGCCATGGTATATGGCATACCATGTGGATTATCCCTTATACACTGTACATGCACACACTTACGTATTCCTACCTGCCATGCTTTGTCATGGTCATGTGACCTACTATCCTTCTAGCACCCTTCTAAAATTACTAATACAAATCAATCAATTTGTATTTAATATACTTAAACGAAATATGTTATGACATCGCATAAGCCGTCTCACATATCTGAATTATTACAAGAAGGTTTCAAAGTGTGCAGAATGCTAACGCTAGCATTTTAACTACACATTGTATGAATGTAGATCCCATGCCTTCCTCCGTACGTAATGCTCTGTTCCTATGTATGAACCGCTCTAGTCTGCCCTATTATGGTCTGCCAGATGGGTTTAGCTCTCCCCGTCGCTTTCCATATGACTTCAGTGGTATGGAATCTAACTAAATTGTCGCAGTTGAGTCATCCTGGTTACGTCACTACAATAAACAGGAAGTGGTTGCTGCTAGTATTTGGGCTAAGTAAGCAGCAGTCAGGGGTGGAAAAATGCTGTGAAATGAGGCTTCAGTGCAAAATATCCATACGTGGCCCAATTTGTACTTGACGTACACACATTGTTGAATACATTATCTCTGTAGGTTTGCTGCTAGTATACATGATTTGATGATAAAATGATCCGAAGGGAAAATAATCAGGTGAAATGAAATGTAGCTTGAATCAGACTCAATTTTCGCTACTACAATCGATTACATGCTGCGTGATTCTATGAATTTGCCCACTTGTACAACGTGCTACAAGTATGTACTCTTTTTTGTGAGGAATGTGTCCACATTTTGGAGTCTATAGCAAAAGAATAGAAGGATATACAGTACTAATATGCCATGTTGCCTGTCGTCGAATTTTCTTTATTCGCTATCCCTTTTATGGTGGACCATAAGGACAATAAAAACGTTTATGCATAACATTTAAGGTTTCTACACTGAAATAATGAAGGCGTATGACTGAACTTGTATATAGCCGCCATGTTTGCAGTTTAATCAGGTGAGGAAAACCATCACTAAATCTCTTCTCCTTCACTCAAAAGAGTCTATTTTGCGAAATTAGCTGAAAAAGGACCCACACTGGAAATGGTCAATCATCCAATATACATTTTCAATATACAGTATGGACAAAAGCACTGGGACACCTGAGATCCAAACCTATTCCACCATGACACTGCTCCTGTGCACAAAGCCTGGGTTGGAGTGGAAGATCTTGTGTGGCCTGCTATAAATCTCTGATCTCAACCCTTTTGGATTAATTGGAACTGCACCCCAGGCCTCCTCATCTCACCCTACATCAGTACCTGACTTCATAAAAAGGAGATCCCAATCTTACACTCGAACAATTTTTTCCGTTGATGTAGAGTAATATGATGTGTGACACACTAATTCTTATCTCGTCTATTTATGATGGATAATAGTTGAATTGGGACACAGCATTAGTCTCAGTAGACTAAAGAAAACAGAAACAAACATCTGTCCAAAGGACATTCTCCGAGAAGCATTGTGGCTTGTCGGTATGGATTTGACCAAAGAAAGCCATTAATCTGAGACTATAATCCACTCGAGTATATTTTGTTTCTTGGGGTACCAACAAATTTGTCCAAGTCTGTATAAAAAAAAAAATCAGTGAACAGTGAATAGAAAAGTCCTACTGTTCACTTTACAGTCTAAAATCACAGTGCCTGGCAACGTAACTGCTCCAAGCACAGTCTAAAATCATCCAATACCTCAGCATACAGAAGAAGTCCAAACTAGGGATGGAACCCACAACTTCAAATTGTTGTATCTCTGAATAAACGCCTTCTTTTTCTCTTTTTAGGCAGGGAATTGAGGAGTATGCTGTCTTGAACTATATAAATGTCCTGGGTATATATTTATTAGCCAGAGTTTTACTTATCTACTCGAGTCGTTAATGAAGACCTTCGTTTCTTTATGAATATGGGTTTCTTTGGATAGGTAAAGGTTCTAGGTTTCTGAATCATCTAACTAAGTAGATTTCTAAAAAAGAGAGAAATCCAGAGTGGTTCAGATTATTGTTTGGTTTAAATGATGAATAGTGACATAAGAATAAAGTGAACAACTTCAATGCTGAGCATTAGAGCTAAAGCGTATTCAATTCAACACGTTTTTTTTTTTGGATGTGCCAAAAAAAAAAATTCCTGCAAACTCATAAACTGTGGTAAAGAAAGAGCATTTTAACCATTTGTTAAAAGTGTTAAAGTCGTTTCCCTGACTAAAACCGTCCAAATATCTTAATATTTCAGCTGAAACAAAGTTCGACTAAATAAACATTCACCAGTAAGTCCTGTTCAGATCCCAATTCTGATCGAATGTTTGTTTCTCTTCAATAAGAGCAGCTTTGACTGTAGTTCTGGATGCAAGGCAAGTCACAGATACGTATATTAATACACTAGCTGTAAAAAAAAAAAATCCTTTCTATAGGAACTACTTACCCAGGAATATGTATGATGGAAATTCCACATGTATTTAAAAAAACGTCGATGATGTAGTTTTGTGAGCAGAGCTGCAACTTTCTGACACAGAAACGTCTGTAGAGCACTTTGCGGGTTTCTCAGTAACATGAGTTGCATTTTTAGAAACATCTCATCATATGCTGACATCCGGTTTAAGATGAGTTCATTTTCCCTTACCACCATGTCCTGTTGCATTTTGTTCCGTATTTATACAATTTATAAACGTTTTTGGAAGGAGGCGATTCTCTCAAAAGTTTCGAGTTTTCAATTCGTCGTATTAAACAGTCTTTCCGATTGTCCACTGAACAGTGTGATCTGGGTGTAGGTTGGTGATGTCTGGCAGGACTGTCTATGGCTGCATAAATCAAAGGGACAGCCAGAAGGTAACATGAGGGATCTCTGGGAATTAGAGACAGTAAACATCTAAAAAGGTCAGTTCACATAAAGCACAGAGTAGGAAGATAAATAGAATTTGCTGTTTGTTAAACATATTACTGATTCAATGATTAATTTACTTTGCCAAAAAAAAAAAAACTGATATAAATCATACTGACCTACAATACCTGACTGTTTTTAGTATTTGCCATTAATGTTACACCTTGTGGGGGTCAAGTACATGTTTATCCCTGTTTCCTTTGTACTGCACAAGTGTTAATGAGAAAAGATTACATGTAACAATTGTATAAAATAAGGAATTAAGCAAATAATCAAAAGTTAGTTTTTCCATTAAATCAGACATCAGCAGTTTCACATGCTTTAAATAGATTGTCAGAAAGCACACTAGTCAAAGCTCGCGAACTGCATCTGTAGCAAACTGCACAAGCTCAAATATATTCATGTGGATTTCAAATCTAAATTTTTTGATTTGTTTGCAGATACACTTACAAGGATGGAAAGTTCGGCCAGAACAGTTCAAAACAAGCTTTGTCGACCGTTTATACTTTTGCGTTTTCTTTCCTGGGGATTTTCACAAAAACACCATCTGCTTTCATTTCAAATCCCCAGGAAAACCGTAAATGCAAGAAATAAAAAAGGCGCAGAAATTCACGGGTCATTTTACGAGGTTAATATCAATGCTTCTGCTAGAGAAGATGTGCGCGGGCGACGCTGCTGTGGCTGCAGTGAAACGAGAATTGTTGAATTGCTGTCTGTGATGCAGCGCTCTGTTATACTGCATTTCTCTACAATATTGGTGTTTTCTATATCCGTGGTGTCATAATGATAGTATTTAGAGGTGGATTGATTCAGACTCATTTAAGGAGTAGGTGTGAAATGCACGGCCTTCTACTGTATCATGGACTCGTGGATTCGACTCCCAACACCTGGAATCGGAACACGAGTCGATTCTTTAAGTCTCTCTCTCTCTCCGTGGCGGGGGCGGTCCTGTGTTTTCTAGCCGGGGAAGGGCGTTTGTTTTTCGGCGGTGTAAAGCGGTCGGTTAGGGGTGGGCCTTTTCCTTCTTTTTTTTTTCTCGAGCCGAAGAAAGCCCACCTTTTTTTTTTCTTTCTCATTGTCTAGGGCTGTGAGGAATGTGCCGGTCTGATCCCACAGCGGGGCGCACGAGAGAGAGAGATAGATAGAAAGAGAGAGAGAGAGAGAGAGAGAGAGAGAGAAAGTAAGTCAGTCCGTCCAGCGTGTTGGTGCTGTTCGCCGGGGAGCTACCTCACTTTCATCCGCCAGCTTTTCCTTTTCCTTTCATGGGAATTACCTTCTTCTTCATCATTAATCCACGTGTCAAGGTGAGTGTAAAGAAGGGGAAGTCTTTTTTTTCCTTGTCTTTTTGACTTCTTTGCGGAGATCCTGGTGTCCGATCTACACATTTCCCTCCTTTCCTTCGGTTCTTCAGAACTTTTCAGCTGCATCAAGTTTCTTTCCACTGCAGCCGGACGGAACCCTGGAACGCAAAAGCGGCGGCGTGTTTGTTTGTTTGTTTTTATTTTTTTATGTTTGTTTGAGTACACTATCTCCCACCACGCCTGCTCGGGCTTTGGTTGGATTGTACTTTGTGTGTGTGTGTGTGTGTGTGTGTGTGTGTGTGTGTGAGAACCTCTTGGCTGATGTGGACACATTCTGCGTTTGCACTCGGGTATAAATCCGACGTCAGCAACTCCAGGTCTGATACTGTGCTCTAAATCTGAGCCTGGTTTTTTTATCCGATTATTTTCCCACGAACAACTTTTGATTCCGTTTTGTGTGTGTGTGTGTGTGTGTGTGTGTTTTCCCGTTTGCTGATCTGTAACATTCTCTTACATAGTAACAGCGGCGGTGTTCCTGGTGAGTCGACTCCCTGAACCGTCTCGGAGTCGAGCTTTTAGTTTGTGAGCAGCTTTTGCCGCAGTGTGTGTGTGTCTGTGTGTATGTGAGAGAGAGAGCGCGTGTGTGTATATGTGTGAGGTAGCGAGCGAGTGTGTGTGAGAGAGAATAAATGTGTGTGTGTGTGTGAGAGAGAGAGAGCGAGAGTGTGTGTGTGTGTGTGTGTGTGTATAAGAGAGAGGGAGCGAGAGAGAGAACGAACGTGTGTGAGGGAGAAAATGTGTGTGTGAGTGAGAGAAAACGAACATGCATATGAGAGGGAGAGAGAAAACAAAGTAGGTGTGTTTAAAAGAAAACGAATGTGTGAGAGAGCAAGAAAGAATGTGTGTGTGTGTGTGAGAGATAGTGAGAAAAAACGTGTGAGAGAGACAGAGAAAGAATGTGTGAGAGAGAAAGAGAGAGAAAACACACGTCTCTGTGTGTGTGTGTGTAGAGTTGGCAGAGGCCTGTCGGGCGCTTGCTACTTCCTGGCATTTTGCTAAATGGAAATTACAGTTGTACTGGGACCTGTACAGAGCTACAACTTCAAGATGCAAAGTAATTTTTTTAACCCTGAAAAGAATAAAGCGTCCTGATATCACCGGTTCTGTTCTCACTTTTGTTGAAATTTGTATGACTCAACAATCCTGTTTGTTTGTTTGACCGAAATAAACACACACCGGCCCAGAGAGAGAAGAACTGCTGAAATGGAAACGTCCATACAAATTCATTTTGGAGTTGGAGGGGTGTCATTGTATGTGTTCATGGGGGGGTAATATGGGGTGACACGTGGGAAAGCCAGCTATACAGTTTTGTTGTAAATTTGGCTGGTCCTCACAAGGCTGGATGAATAATAATGCCAGTGGAAGGTCCTCATAAAAATAGTGAGACATGCTTGTGTTTATAGTTTAGTTGTTTTTTGTAGATTATAAATGACACTTTGTGAGAACATTTGTCTAGTCCCCAATAAGGCTGCATTAATAATTATGCCAGTGGAAGGTCCTTTTAAGGATAGACACGTTTGTGTGTGTGGGTGTTTGTTTATAACTGTTGACTTTGTAGGGGCCACAAGGATATAAATACGACCTTTTTTTGTGGGGACATTTGACTTGTCTCACAAGGCTGCATTAATAATTATGGCAATAAAAAATCCTAACGGATGATGAGGTATCGGTGGGGTTGAACGTCTTCCAATCTTGGTGGGGACATTTGGCGGGTCCTTACAAACCTGTCTTTATAATTTTACCAGTGGAAAGTCCTCACAAGGAAAGTCAGGCATGAGGGTGTATATGTTGATAGGGATTTCCTAGCCAACACTCGTGGTGAGGTGTCTGTCTAAGACTCAAA
This sequence comes from Silurus glanis, assembly GCA_014706435.1. Lineage (NCBI taxonomy): Eukaryota > Metazoa > Chordata > Actinopteri > Siluriformes > Siluridae > Silurus > Silurus glanis. Next base: position 3,664,052 of record JAAIIK010000032.1, read on the forward strand.
GCCTGAAGGAAATAAGTATTGCTCAAAGATATGTGTATATTTATCTTCAGGTAGATCCCTTCTGTTTGTCATAGTTTCCCCTGCCTAGTTACTCCAAAACTTGTGTTTTGAGTATATTTATGTTAACTAACATGCATTACTTTGTTTGGCTTCAGCATATCATGACAAAGTAAAAACATCAAGTTAAGGTTTCAGGTGAAAAAAGTAGAGTCCTACAACAAAGTGCTGAATCTAAGAAGAGAGACAATGGTGTCAATGTACTTAAGCAATTATCGCTTGAAACCTGTAGTGGCTTGACCAGTCTCACAGTCTCACAACTCCAAGAGTTGTGACTAGAAATGGATATTTGGAACAAAAGATTTTCGGAACAAAGATTAAAAAGACATTAAATATTTAATGGTTGCTATAATGAATGCTTTGGGCTGTTTTCCAAACCATATCCCAGTGACCTAAATACTATGTACTGGAAGTTGCTGTTTGGTAATAGAAATATATCAAATTTAGCAAATGAGTACATCAGGGATGCAGTTCTGGGTTTAACTCTTGTTGTGAATAAATAGTAAAACCTTTTGGTATTTTTCTTCATTATTATTATTTGCAATGATGCGCTTCAGGCACTTTCGGTTAGTTAGACGATTGTTTATTTTATAAACATTAGACATGTTTTTTTATTAAAGGGCTGTGAAATGTGTAGCATATGAACGAGTTGATTTGTAGCTGTTAGGACCCCTGAATGGCATTAAAACCAATTTATTTAGATGACCGTGGGAATATGTAGAAATCACCATGTCTGAATAAGAAAAGAAAACGAGATTTTTGTTCCCGTAGCGATACCACGGATAAATCGGTGGGGATTTCTCCGTCCCTCGCCAAATGTGTGTTTGCGATTATTATACATATTTTCTTATTGCTAGCAGATTGCAGTTTTTTTGAATTCCAAGACGAAGACCCAGGTAAATTCAGGTCTCGGAAGAGTTGAACAGACCTGTCCTTAAGTTACAGCAGTAGCTTCAAACAAATGCTACATCAGCCTAATCAGCCAGCTGGGACTCATAAAACAGGGAAGAAGGGAGTGATCGAGGGAGAAAAGAGAAGAAAAGAAAAAGAAAGAAAGAAGGAGACCTGCCTTGACCTGTTCTAGACATGAAGGTTGAACAACTGATGGTTTTCCAGTTAGACTCTAAAGTTGTGCATGTGCATGCATGTTGAAGTGACACGCTGGACCTGGCTGACTGAACAAGTGGGAAAAGTACACACACACACACACACTAGACAAATTCTATTTTGCATTTTTGCCTGACAAACTTAAACACAGTCATGTTTCCTGGAACCAGAATCGAAGAACACTTCGTCCGTTTATTAGGTGTGGATTATGTGTACCATCGACTCTTCTACAGAAAAGATAAGCATGCGATAATCCAGGGCTAAGTGTCAGTTGATACACAAGCTTACTGCACGATGTGGAGGTTCATAACAGCCCGAGGTGAAGCAGAGAACATTAATGGTGTAACATTTTTGTACTTATTTTATATACGGCTCATTACAGCTAAAATTCCGCTGCTTCAAATGAGAGATAAAGTAGTGCCATAAGATTACATTTATTTATTTCAATATGTAGTGTTTTTTTTTTTTTTTTTTTTTTTTTTTTTACTTCCTCATTTGAATTTTTATTCTCCCGGTTTGTCAAATTCATCATATGCTTTAACCTTTTCATCAAAATGATCACATTCACAATGTTACACCGCATGCAAAGATCTTCCATTTACCTCAGTAAGGTTATTAAAAAATGTTTCCAGTTGCTTTGTATGGAACTGGAACTCTGTTACTATGGTTAAAGCTGTTTATAAGCAAACTACAAGCCAATCATCATCCAGTTTTCACGCTGACCAGGGAATAATATAATATAACTTTGCACCAAGGACCTTCTGTCTAAATTGCAGTGCTAGAAAAAGAATCAAAACCTTTTGACCAATCAGAATTGAGAATCTGACAGGACACTGGCTGTAGTAGCAACATGGAGAGTTTGAAAATGATTAGTGTGTATTGTTTTTTTTAAATGGAACGATACAAGCTAAGCTTTAGATGTTGGACGAAAATATAACAATTTAAATTCATCTAAAATAATATATTGTGGTGTTTTACATTCATTTATTTATTAATGCTGTAATGCTTTTGGTTCCTGAATTTTCACATTTGCCCCAAGATATTAGACTTTATTTTATCCCTGATTCTTATGACGAAATCAGGCTATTATTATATTTATTATTGAGTTCTTATAGCTAAAAACTCAATAATGGATCTAAGTTTGGTGATTGTTTTTCACAGTTGGGACAAATCACTGATCCTGAGCTGTGCCTCAAGGAGCCCATTATGATCCCCACCGCTTTATTGAATATTATGCTAATCAGTATGCTTGACTTTCCAACTTTCCTCAGCTTTAGTCGAATTCCAGCATTTTGGACATGAAAGCTTTGTGTGATTAGTGCTGCAGGTCTCGCTCTGTTTGACTCTGTTGCTTTGGCACCAATCTGTCGCTTCTGATTCAACCTGGGTTCTAACCATTCATTAGAAACCAGTTCGAACATGTACTTGGCCTTGACTTGGCCGTTCCTATGTGTTTGAGATCGTTCGAGCCGGATCAGACGCGTCTGCGAGCGTTTTTATGTGGTTAGTGTCTGTCTGTTTGTTTGCCAGCTTTGTCTCAAAAGCCCTTATCATTCATCTGCGTCAACACTGCTACTGTCATAATCTCGCTTTGAGGTCAAATTTCACCGCTCGAAACAATGATTATTGTTGGTTCTCTGGCTAGCGGCGTAGACCTTTGTGTACCTGAACAGGGTTGGTGTGACAGTGTGCGTGCTTACGCAAAGCAAGAGCGAGTACGTGGGACGAGCACCAATCACTTCAAGGTCGGCGCTTCTTTTCCTTGTTTTCCCTCCAATTTGTTCGTGCCATGTACTCGCTGCTGCGCATTCGCCCTGAACTCCCGTTTCTGAGCAGCCGTACCGCTGATTACTTTCCCACAAGGTGTCGGGTTTCCGCGTGCCGCCTTTTTAGCGCTAAAACGCGGCTAAAGGTTGCAGAACATCCAGCCTCGGGTACTTTTTTCGGTTATCATGCATCGTACCTGCCGGTTCAGACTTGCCCTGGTGCACGGGGGTGTTGTATAAATTTGTACGTCTCCTGTTATTGGGACGCTATTGTCTTTCACCAGCGAGGACACGGGATCACTGCAGAGGAGCGGAATTCCACCTGCCGAAGTTCTCCGCCTGATCCTGGTGCCTTTCAAAAGAAGCTAATCTCGCTGTAGTATACATACCACTTATTATTTTCAGACCTTAAATACAACGTACGAGAATGTAACCAAAGAGTTCTGGTGTAAATGTTTTGTTTCGTCGCAATAAAAATGTATAAGGAACAAAATGCTTTGGTGGGTTGCTGTTATAGGAATAAAATAGTGACGATTCTTCGCAAATAGCTTTATGGCCCAGATGTTTCCATAACAACATATTAGAAGAAGAGGGCTTATATAATCCTGCACATAGTTCTATAGTTGATGCGTATACTATAAGGTATATCTGATTCACTGCTCAGATTTGAGTCATGTACAAGCAAATCAAAGGAGTCATTTACATTCAGTAATCCGTTTTAGCTGACCGCAGGGCTTTCATGCAAAAGATGGTGGAGAGAATTTGCATAGTAGTTGAAAGGTGCCAATTAGTATTTTGGGGGCAGTAAGGAGTTTTGAGGGGGTTTCAGGGCATTACACTTCTTATTAACATGCATCTCGAGTGATCCGATTGTAAACGAAAGATAGAGGTAGCCCAACCCCGTTTCACTTCCCTAAAACGCAAGCAAAACATGAGGCAGCATTTCATAATGTGACCATCAGATGCTCAGATCAGTTACTGAAAAACAGTAAACATAAACACTCATTGTCAAGAGAGCAATCTCAAACATTACCAGTAGCACTTGACCAATAGAAACGAGTGACTTTGATTGTTATTGGTGCTAGATGTGCCTTCTGAGATGCTAGATCATGTTTGTAAAGAGTGTAGGGCTGCAACAACTAATCGATAAAATCGTTAATAATCAATAATGAAATTCGTTGTAAACGAATGTTGTTATCGATTTGTTGGGCTGCTCAAGTTACGGGTTAACGTGACAGCAAGATACCGCTGAGAGTACAGGGTCAAACGGCAGCAGGAAAAAGTGCGTGTCCAAAGTCATCCAAGGCAATGGGAGCATTTTATATTAAACGCAACAAAGAACACTGTAACCTGCAAGTTATGCAAAGTTGAGCTTGTGTGGGATGGAAGTACCACAGTGATGCACGAGCACATAAAAAGAAAACACACCAGTGTCACGGAAGGCGAAACATCAGCACAGTGGGCGGAAGCTGTATAATCCTCCATGTGAAAATGGTACAGTTTAATAAAGCGCTATTGTGTAAACTGTTTGCTAACTTCGGGACAGTCGCACAGGATCTGTTCTGTCGTGACTCGCGAGCATCAGGTTTATCGTTTTCAGACGCGATGTACTGCGGCTTTTCTGCGTTCAAATGCTTGTTTTCAATGTTTGTATATTTAATTTATGCCCATCTCATTTAATTATTATACAAAATTAAATTAATTATACATTCTAGATGCTTATGTCTTCACAACTGAACAAAATGACTGATTTTTATTTTATTTTTTAAACAAAAATGTATCATATTTTGTATAGTTTTTTTTAAAAACATAGTTGTTAACTTGCCGTCTGCATTTATCAATAAAATCAATACAATTGTTGATTCAATTCTAGTTCAACTTAATATGTGGCTTTTGCATTTTTTTAAATACACATTTATACATAAATACCCTGGACTTTTTATATAGTTATAATAAGCAAAACATAAAATAATTAAAAAGTGTGTGTGTGTGTGTGTGTGTGTGTGTGTGTGTGTGTGTATTAATTATTATAATAAAAATAATTGTCTGATTAATCGATTTTCAAAATAATTGCAGCCCTAAAAGAGTGTTTATTCCAGTTGGGTTAGGGTCAGGGTCCTACTCTGTATGAAATTATTCTGCACAAAGATCCAAATAGATCGCCAATTTTAAAAAGAAAAACAAAACAAAAAAACTATCATTGTTAAAATGCTTCTTTTTCTGATGTTTAACATCTTGACAATAAGTTTTAATATAATCTGCATTGTGCTGCTTCTACATGATTTAGTCACTTGCATTAATTTGCTGAGGGTTTTGTGGATCCTATTAAAGCAGAACAACTGTGGGATTATATTTCATTCATATAACGAACACAAAATGTCCAAGTTATGAAAAAATGCAGCTTGTGTGCATGAGACACAACGTGGCAGTACCTTCTTAATCCTGGATGAAAACCGCAAGCACTGGCAACACCGGTGTTTAAACCGTCGTTTGATCTTGTATGGACGCATTGCCATTCACTCTGGCGTCAGGTATCTCAGTCTACCTCCAAATGTCACCAGAGCGATTGCATTTCAACCCCTTCTGAACATTGGTCAAGTTCTCGTTCCTTTGCTCGGAGGTTGAACCTGCACTTTAGTGTTTTTAATAAATTAACAGCAGACGTGACTGTGATCTGTTCTACTGCTCAATTGACTTTTAGGATCAGTAACCAATCTAAAATGGTTTGAAATCGTATTATAGACATTGCAGCTGCGTATGATGTTAGACAGATGTTTTTGCGAGGTGTTTTCGAGCTTTCCGAAGATGCACAGCGTCGCTGCAGCAGTGCTGACGTGCCTGAACAGGCTCCCGCTCATGTACGTGCAACAGCAAGGCGTTAGTTCGAGGTTCACATCAGCAGCTCCTGCTCAGGCCAAGCTGATATGTTCTGCATGAGCTAACAGTAAGAAAACACCCCCCACGCCTTTCTGTCAGGCTGAGAAAGAAAGCCAATGGTGAGAATATGATAGACATATCACACTGTGTCCTAATACTGTCACCTCAAATTCCTTTTAATAATGGAGAAAATAGTTCAGACAGACACACAAACTTCACCTCTTGGTGAAGAAATCCAAATGAACCTATGAAGTGGCAGACAGTCACTGTTTTTTAATTTTGTTTAATTTTTATTATTATTATTTTGTTATTAATTATTATTACTAATATTATTATTAAACTTGAAAACATTCTCAACAGTGGCAGGAGTATAAAACAGGAACTAGAGTTAGCGCAGTGTCACTGCAATAAGTGTACCGGAAATAAGGTTTGTTTTGCGCATGTTCAAAAAAACGCTAAAGAATCCATAGTGCTAGCGTTAGCTGCTAACCAGGAAGTGGTGAAATTAAGTATGCTGAAATAAGTAGAACAGTTAAGTAGATCATATCTAGAAAATTAAATATTTAATGTAAAACACAAACACATGTAAAATACATACCCAAATGGGGTCCCACAAATAAACTATTTAATTTTTCCGTTTATTGGATTTTATTTAATCAATTGAATTTTGTTTCAATTGTATTGATTACTAAATTATTGAATTACATTTATTCTATATATTTTTTTTTTTGTTGTTGAAAATATTATTTTATTTATTATTTAACCAAGCAGGAAATTTTATTTACAATTGTTTTAAAACGTAAACTGTTCAAATGTTGTTCACAAATGTTAAGAATAATAAAATAATAAAAAATGACAAGCAACGTTGTTTTGCAGTTCTTCCCCCTAACCATACCGAAACCGAACCGAACCGTGACTTAAAAACCGAGGTACCGAACCGTGAATTTTGTGTACCGTTACAGCCCTAATATATGTAAAGTATATGTGTGGGTAAACTTCTTATATTTCTTTCCGTGAAAGAAGGAAGTGAGTTAACTTGTATAATCAGCACCCATCTGTGTTTATTAGGGTTGAGTTTTAATGACCGCATTGGCCACCTTCATGTACACAGTGACACAGTATTGGCTTTATATCCAGGACCTAGCTCTCAAAATGTGTGTATACTCCATATGCTTGTTTGTACTAAAGAAAAGTCAGAATGAGAAGAGAAAGTGTGTATAAAGATATGAGATATGAGGTGTTTGTACAGTTTATGGCTACTTGGCCATAGACAAAGTATTGGATTTTTTATTACTTGGTTTTGTGTTTTATGGCAGCCCCTTTATTATATCTAGTACTGTTTTCCCATGTATTTTCTTTTAATATGAGCATATAAAATATATATTCATTCACTTCAGATCTAGAGCCAATCCCTGGAACATCAATAGCACAGTGGGAATACATCCTGGAGGAAAACTCCAGTCTTATACACACACTTACTCCTCACCATGGACAATTTAGTGTAGACACTCTACTACCCAGTATGTTTTTTCAGTAGGTGGAAGGATACCAGAGAACTCAGGGGAACCCTTATGTGTATTGAGTGTCTATGTGAAAAGCCATACATATGGTAACCCAAGCTCAGGATTGAAATCAGGAAACCCGGAGATGCGAGACAGCAAATCTACCTACTTGGCAACACTTGCACACGAAGCATTCAGTAAAAGGTCTGGTTCGTTTGGTTACCACCAGCTTTCATACCAACTGACGTTGCAGACGACCAACCACACATTTCCTGTAGCTTACTAGCAAACACAAAGGTTTAACCTGTTGAATCATTACAAACTGTGTCAAAAATCGTTTTTAAACATTGGAAGTGCTAATGCTGGGATACTTTTGTTCGTTTGTTTTATTTGTACCAATTGACGATATCTGGCTTTGAAAATCTTACCATATAGCACTGTTTAACCAGCACAATGGAGTATGGGCCAATCAAACAGCAGCCTTCCTGATCCTGAAGCTTGTGGCCAGAAAAGTGTACAATAAGAATCGGATCACTCGGAGGGACTCTGGGACTGAGGGTATTTGTGTGTATGTGAGCAATTGGATGTGATGTGATGTGATGTGTACCTAACCACATCCTTAACAGTTCCCCTACTCCATCAAAGCAAGGTGGGGTTTGGTTGATGTTTTTGAAGGTTTTTAATGGATGCTCATGGAGACCTGCTGCTCTGATAGCACAGAGAGAGAAAAGTGAAAAAGCAAAAAGACACCCCGGGATTCCGGGAAAATTCTGCTGTATGTAGCATGAAAGTCCTCAAAGTTCTTTTTTGCTAATTGTCGTATTACTGTATGCATGTGTGTATCTGAAAGTATCTGGATGCTGGAAGAAGCACCACATTATGGACGCTGATGAAAGCACTACATATGGCATCGCCTGCAACATGCATATGCACACAGCCATATGCTAATATTACGCTACAGACGGGCGACAATTGAACTACTGAAACCTCTCCAGTCGGTTCTGATGCGTAATGTACTGCCCAGCCAGTGTTTTGCATATAATAATATTTATAATCTAGAATTTGTTCTCTAGTCTAGTGGTCCCCAACCCCCTGGCCACGGACCGGCACCGGTCCGTGGGTCAATTGGTACCGGGCCGCAGAGAGAATATATAACTTATATTATTTCCGTTTTATTTATTATCTGATTCTGAGCGATGTTTTATTTAGTAAAATTACAGTATTCTCTCCGCCACATCTGTCTATGACTCACTCTTGATGCATGTCATGATGCCTCGGTCACATGTCTTACCAACATCCGCTACCTTCTTAAAGGGGCTCCGGCCGCTAACACATAATACATTACCGCTAAATTAAAACCCCCAAGATAGCAAAATGAACAAAAAACAACACAGTGGATTCACGTTTATTATTATATTTAGAAAATACCAGTTTTTATGCCGGTCGAATCATTTTATTTTGTTGTATTTATCTGCCACACCTTAAAGGCCGGTCCGTGAAAATATTGTCTGACATTAAACCGGTCCGTGCCGAAAAAAAGGTCGGGGACCGCTGTTCTAGTCAACACTGGGCAACCGCATGGAGAAGAAAACCTATTCTTAGCCATTGCAACTAAATTTGAATTGCAAAAACACGGTAATAAAACAATATGGCCAGCATTAGTTGCTTGTCGACTTGCGTAGATGAACAGCTACAAATTACAAAACGGTGTTATTTCTTTTAATACATTTAAAAATATTAGTGGATAAACCTATAAATTGTGACTCTCCGACTCCTTGTTTTGTTTATTCTCTAATGCTAATACACATTCTCAAAGCTGATTGGTTGTCGGTTCTTGTCAGTCACTGAGTACAACTTTTTTGATGCGTCAAGCATCAAAAGCAATGGTGATGTTGGACTTCATATCGAGAAGGACACAAGTTCAAGTCCCAACACCACCACACTGCCGCTGCTGGGTCCTTGAGCAAGACCCAGTAACCCCCAACTGCAGAACTGTGTAAATAAGATGACTACTTTTTTTTTTGTTTGGTGTACAGATTTCCTCATTGTTTTACCTTTTGGCCTTTTCAAGTGTGTTTTTTTTCTCCAAACTGTATACTTGTCCTTACAAGGGCATTTGGCCCTGACATAGTTTTTAACACACACACACACACACACACACACACACACACACACACACACACAGCAAACTACAACAGAAATCCCTAAAGCCAGGCATGTTGTGCAGGACCTTACAGCCCAGTTGACGTTATTCCCTCCTGTGACCTGTGAATGCTTTGTAAAAACACTCAGAGCAGCTCAGGGATTCCATCAGGCTTAAATGTAAGTTTTTTTACTTATCACAGACAACGACACACACACACACACGGAGCATGATGGTACTGGGACACCGGAGCTTAATCATTTCCTCTACATGCCGCAGACGACTTTTCTCAAGGCAGCTGTAGCTAATATGGCTCCTACAAGACCGGTTCTAATTACAGTCGGCAGTTTGTAGCCGAGGCTACACCAACACCGGGTGCGTATTTTTGGAGCAAACACAACACCAATGATCAGCAGTCCTCTTGGAGATTCTCTCTTTTTTTTTTTTTTTTTTTTTTTTTTTTTTTTTTGTCCGCTTTAAGTTCCAGGTTTCCTACGGGTTGGAACCCAATTGTGGAGGAAGGTAGAAATCCAGGAAGAGTTCTGCAAACCACAGCTACAGTCAGAATCCATTACCGCTAGACCACGACTAAATTTGGCATTTGGCACATATTAGCCATACACTACAACAACTGCTGTCTCTAGGTCTTTTTTTTTTTTTTTTTTTTTTTTTTTTTTTTTTTTTTTTTTTTTTTTGCCAGATTATTTTTCTGGGAAGTTCAAATTAGCCATGGATATTTTTTTTTTCAGGGAAAAATGGAAAATCCCATTAGGTGACGTTTGAAAGTGGAGAAACAGTTCTCAATTGATGATTCGATAGGCTGTGAACCTAAAAAAAAAAGAGGTTTTTGAGGAAAGTGTGTGTTTTGTTCCCTGTAGGGAAAACAGCTGGCGCAAGACTGGGAGAATGTTAAACTCTTAAACATGTTTAAGACACTGCCGAGTGCCAGGAGGAACGAGAGGAAAGAGTGAGGGGAGGAAGAAAACAATGTACTAATATTTTTTATAATATAATATATTTTGTAATTCTTCTCCCATTGCTTTGGTGTTCTTAAATCTCTGGATATTTGACTGGACCTTTCTGAGTGTTGATACACCTATCTGTCTGTCTGTCTGTCTGTCTGTCTGTCTGTCTGTCTGTCTGTCT
>JAAIIK010000032.1:3686716-3702119 GCA_014706435.1 Silurus glanis
GTGTGTGTGTGTGTGTGTGTGTGTGTGTGTGTGTGTGTGTGTGTGTGAGGTTTTTATCTGCTCTGCCGTATCTATGGCTCCACTTGGCTGTTTGTTCTCAACTCATGCCAACCAGATGGATTTAAGAGAACAAGCTTTTCTCTTTTTTTACCATATAAGGACTCTGGACAGACAAATCTGAGTTTTAGGGCAGGCACGTGCAGCCTTGCCCACTCCTGAATCTGGAAAAGAAAGAAAAGCTGTCTGTGTGTAATTGTGTATATGTGTGTGTTTAAATCAAATGCCACAGACATGATGGCGAATCCTGATAGCTTGTCCAGGGAACGTCCAGCATTTCTGCCTTCCCCAGACCCCCAGATCTTTCGCATCCACTGACTCGCAGAATCGGATCTGATCCAAGTTGACGTCTTGATGACGACGCTGCTGAATTCCGCTCGTCATGTTGAGTGTTTGTGTGCAGGGCAGGTAACAGGGCGTGATATCATGTTCTACACGCCATGCTCAAGCAATTTGGTAAGGGCAGGTTTTTCCAGAGTGCCTGAATGAGATCGTATTATTATTATTATTATTATTCAGCGCTTCTGTAGGTCTCATAGCTTCATACCTTACTCACACCTTTGTTTTCTTGCGACTCGTGTTTGTGTCTCTCATCATCACGTGTGGAATTAATCGGGGCGTTCCTTGACATATTCCACAACCCCTGACGCTGATCTGGCGCCCCTAGACACAGGAAATCTCTTGCAAAATAGCACAGAAAGAAAAAAAAATCTGTGTGAAGAGTAAAAGCTGAGGAGAAGCAGATTTGGATAGAACATGACCTCTAATTCTTTTTCTTTGTCTACAGGCCTACTGGAATGGTATTTATTTTCCACACTGGGTGGAATAATTGTTACCAGAGTAGCTGGTATCTGGTATCTGGTAGGGTAATTATAGTTTTATGTCTCCATTAGGATACATAATTTTTTTTTTTTAGCGCTTATTGAGCTTGGTGGGGTTTTGATACACTATATAGGCAAAAGTATTGGGACTCACCTATTCATTATTCAATTCAGGTGTTTCAGTCAGACCCATTGTGGCAGGTGTATAAATTCAAACATTTAGCTATGCAGTGTGCATTCATAAACAGGGTGGTTCTGAAGAGCTCAGTGAATTTAAACGTCATACTATGATTTGGCACGAAGTACCACGCCAAGCATCGGATGGAATGATGAACTGTACTCAGTTTAGAGTGAAGGGACGAATCACGATTCTCTGTTTGACAGTTTAATGGGCCGGTCTGCGTTTCCAGTGATTGCAAATCATAATGTTTTACGCATACCAAGACATTTTGGACAATGCTATGCCTCACACAATTTGAAGAAGGCTCTTTTATATTCCAGCATGGGCCATAAAGACACATGTGGAAGAACTTGACTGGCTCCCACAGCCAAAATAAATAAATAAAATAAATAAAAATAAATAGCTATATTTTTTTTCCACAGATTCAGACTCGAGCTAGAGCGGGTGATTACTATTGTGTAAATAACGTGATAAAAAGCATAGTGTGATATAATTTCTCGTGATATAATCCCTGTTGTGTGTGTGTGTGTGTGTGTGTGTGTGTGTTGGGACTGACTATGCTGAAAGCTACATTAACACTTTAAACCTCACTTGTGCTCTGTTCTGATCTCTTTTTTATTGCCTTGTCCAATGTTTTCAATTTTTTAAGTAATGTAGGGAAAAGACATGTTATATTTCTTTACAGAAACGCCACCAAAAGAACACGATCCTGACCACTTACATTCTACGTTTCTCCTGTTCCGTACCGCGAAATCCGAACGTGTAACGTAGACGATTTTGCCTCATTAAATATCACTGCCGTAAATCCAGAATCCATACCAAATATGAACAAAAACGTTCTGCTTTTTTAACATCCCATTCCACATTTAGTCCTCATTTGCTTACAATAACTTGCTTGTGGAGATTTGTGCTCATTCACACTCATCTTCCACTCCAATCCATATAAAGCATGTCTTCATGGAGCTGGCTTTGTGCATTGTCATGCAGGTTTGGGTCTCCTAGTTCAAGTGAAAGGAAATTGTAATGCTAATGCATCCAAAGACGCTCTGTGTGCCTTCAACTGTTTGGCGAAGAACCAGTACTTTCGGATATATAATGTACATCACATAAACAAGGTTTTCCTACTTTTCTGTTTAAACTTCATTACTGGCTCTTTCATCTCCCCAAATGACTTTCATGTATGACCTCAGCATCCCACAATGCAGTGTGCACCAGGGAACACAACAGCACTGGGATCACTAAACAGCACTGGGACCTCGGATCGTATTTTAATTATTACATGTAGACTAAAACCAGCTAAAATTGTCAACAATAAGGTTGTGAGAAACCTTTTAATAGATACTCTTATCCATAGCCACTAACAGTTACCTTATTTATACAACTGAGCAGTTTTGGGAGTTGAACTAACGACCTTATTGCTCAACCTCAGTCATAATACCTGAGCTACCACTTGACCTCTGTTTGACTACCAATAATAAACATCCAGCTCCAGACAACAAGTTAGCACCAAATTCGCTAAATCGCAAATATAATTAGCCATAATATGAACTTAGCCAAACCCTGACGACGTTAAGGCTGCGAGGAGTTTTAAGTCCTACATCTGTGACTAACCACATGATCAATAGTTTGAGGTTTATTTTTCCTTCCCCCCAACATGAAAAAGAGAACAAATGTTCACGCTGTCAGACCTCGAGTGTCTCAGAGTCTGTACGTTGATGACTAAGGAGGCATGGCGCGACTCTTAATGATGTTTATTCATGATGAGGTATGGGGGGAAAAAAAAAATCACCCAATGAATTCCCCATCTATCTATTTTTTTTCCCTCCAGCTGGGTTAATTTCATTCAATTATAACAACAGATTTTTTTTTTTTTTGTTTTGAGCAAAATACAATGCACACTTCTAGTCTGAAGGCGTTACACGAATGACGGAGCGAGTTCAAAATGTCCAGTGTACTAATAATTAAAACCGTTTTAAATACTCATTGATCAAATGTTTTTTCTCTTCTTTTTTTTTTTTTTGCAGCGTAACATGGAAAGATCACTACTGATGGAGATCGATTTGCTCGTTTGAAAGAATGCATCCTTCCACAGTAGGTTTCAATTTTATATTCCTAATAAACACTGATTAAACACAATTCCGACATGTAACGGCACGATATTCCATATCCAGTATATCCAGCACCACCAGGCTGCCCTGCTGGGCCCTTGAGCAAGGCCCTTAACCTTCACCTGTACATCCAAATGCTATAAATGTAAATGGTGCTTATCTAGCTGTTCCTGTTTAAAAGGTTGCTCAAGGTAACCTTCATCTTTTTCTCAAAAAGTACACTACATGCACAAAAAGTTTGTGGACTATATGATTCTCGTGTTCTTTTTAAACATCCACATTTAGTCCCCATTTGCTGTTATAATAACCTCCACTCTTCTGGAAAAACGTTCCACTAGATTTTTAAGATATGTGAGGTGTGGAGGCCCGGGGTGTAGTCAGCGTTCCAGTTCATCTTAAAGGTGTTCCTAGGACATCCGTTATTTGCAGTCTGAATCTGTGACCATTGCGAAAACCCAGCCGAGTGCGACGTGAGGTGGAGGAGAGAGAGGGCGGAGCTTCTCTGAAGCATCTGTTGATATCATAGAGTTTAAAACACTGTGCTTGTCTCCGATTGATGAGGTTTTTGTAGAGCTCCTGCACAAAATACGTAACGATGGACAACTCGGTTAATGTAATAAACACCACTGGATGCACAGTGGATGGAATATTTGGAGAATTTTGTATTTATTTTTTTTTTTTTTAAACGTCATTACGGGGACCACATGTCCTCACAAAGATAATGTCGAAGAATTCTAGCCTTGTGGGGACGTTGGACTGGTAAGAAATGCCATACGAATGCGAGTTTGTTTTTGTGAGTTACTGTGCGCGTGTTTGTGCGAGAGAATAAGGAAGGAAATACCGTGCGAGTTTTAAGGCTTTCTGTCTGAACCTTTTGTGAATTCGCTTCCTGTGTACACTTAAACCCAGAGCCATGGTCTCCCAGACTTCCATACACACAAGATGCTTTGAGTTGGTCATGAGGGCTGTTTCTCACATCCAGCACCACTGATTGGTAGTTTATTGTGCTGGATCAAGTGCTATTTTATAAGCTGCTCCTCACTGGTCATGCAACAATAGATTTGGCAATTTGTGTCACATGAGCAGCATCAAAAGATGTGCTTGGCTGAGATCATATGTCTCAAAGGAAGCACATGATCACCTTCGTCCAAATTCCTAGCCAGTGTATGATAAGTGACAGTTAGCTAATAGTTGGGACAACTGGCGGGGGCAGTCTAGTGAAATTATTGAGTGTATGAAAAATTATCCCCTTTGAATAAAGTTTGTCAAAATATCAACTAGTCTCAGTGCCAGTGTTTTGTCTCTAACTAGCATATTTGTGTACCAAGCAGCCCTGAAATCATGAAATCTGATTGTTCTAGAATACTGATTTGTTATTGGTGCTCTTAATTTTGTGTGAGTGGAGAATGTCGTGGTTTGAAGAATTTTAAGATCTTACAGTCCTGTATGCGTATGGATGCATCCTGATTCATCCTGACGCCCTATTTCTGGTTGGAGTTCTCATCATTTGGCAACCACTCGCTGC
The DNA here is from genome assembly GCA_014706435.1 of Silurus glanis. Taxonomy (NCBI): domain Eukaryota; kingdom Metazoa; phylum Chordata; class Actinopteri; order Siluriformes; family Siluridae; genus Silurus; species Silurus glanis. Next base: position 3,691,409 of record JAAIIK010000032.1, read on the forward strand.
AGCTAAGGAAGGCTCTTCGTGAACAGCCTGAAGATCCATAAGATTACTTACGTTTCACTTGAGCGTCATGAAGTTGAATTTGAATTATTTTGTACTAAAGTTTTGTGCTCAGGCGTCCATCAGTGAACAGTCGATCAGCTCAATGATACTGGAACCATAATGGATGTACAATCGGTGGCACTCAGATGAGAATGGGATCCTTTTAAGTGTGGTTCCTCTCAAAGTTTCTTCCTCATGAAGTCTCTGAGTTTTTCCTTGCCACTGTCACACTTGCCACTTGTGTTAGGTATAAAATTCTGGGTTCTAATTTATAATGCATAATATATTGAATTCCGTAAAGCTGATAAGTCCAATGTCCATTGTTAAAAGCACTATACAAATTGAATTGAATGGATAGTTGATGATGATGGAAGGATGGATGACACTACCTAGACTCAGAAACGTCCATTGCTCTAAAAGTTTAAAGGTGGTATGCTCCTGATGCTGGAATGAATTTTGTTTTCCATTGTGGTTATCAGGATGTAGACCAGAAATTCCCCAGCGCTAACAAAGGGTTTTGCTATGTCACATATGTTCTCTACAGTTTATAGTTCCCCAGTTTTGTTTTTTTGACAGATTTTTTTATTATTATTCACCAATTGAGAAAATGTCTTTGTCACACTCTTTTTTTTCCCTGTGTTTGTTTTTCCCCCAACTACATTTCCCCTCTCCTCAGTGGATGTTGTATTCTGTTGATGATAAAGTTGCATTCCTGCCCATGTGGTCATGTGTCTGCTTGGCGATGAGATCATCTGTAAAACTTTACCTCATTTAAAAGCAAATACACACACGCGCGCACGCACAGACACCCACACACAGACACACTTGCACATTCATGCCTCAAACACTGCACCTCCCAAAGTTTACAGGTTTGTCATTACTAATGCACACCATTGCAAAAAGAATAGCGTGTTGCTACAAGAGTAAGACACCTGCGTTTGTCTAGCACTGGGGCGGGATACAGAAACAGGCACATGTTCATTTGTGCAATTTGTTCCAACAAATTGCAAGTTAGTTAGTTAGTTGAGAAGGTGGGAGTTTAGTGGTTAAGATGTTGGACTTCTGATAATAAGGTCACGAGTTCAAATCCCAACGGCAGCTTGACGGTGTTTTTTTATAGCATTTGATCAAGGCACTCTGGATAAGAGTGTCTACCAAATGCCATAAATGGACAATGGATAATAATCTCTAATCTTCCAGGAAGACGTTCCACTAGATTTGTGTGTGGCTGTGGAGATTTGTGCTCATTCAGCTCAAATGCAATTCAGGTACTGATTTACTGATGTTCCAAAGGTTCCAGCCAAAAGGTGTGGAGGTCAAAGCAGGCTACTCAAGATCTAACACTCCAACCAATTTATAGCATATGTTCATAGAGCTGGCTTTGTACACAGGAACATTGTCATGCTGGAACAGATTTGGGTAAAATGTAATGCTACCACACCCAAAGACATTCTAAACTATTGCATGTCTTTGTAACTAGCTGGGCAATAGCTAATGCAACAATAGATGTGTTATTCTGTTATTTAACAATATTCTGATAGATATGACAGAAAAATTTTTAGAACCTCTAATATGAACATTCAGAACATGTACCATGAGCGAAACATGACTTACGCTACTGGGAAAATCTTACACTTCTGGACCGATCTGAAAAATCATGAAAATTGAACTCGCCATTTTACAAATTTTTCGTCATAACCGCTTCGGTCAATTTGTTTGCACTTAGTGGTTAAAAAAAAAAAAGTTACAACAAATTAGTTGGATTTAAAATACCCTATTGCCATATATGTGCAAATAATCTCATACATTTCTAATGTAAGATATAGGAAAGCCTTGGCAGAGGGAAAGGAGGATTATAGAGAGTGTAAAATGACGGTATATCGACGTGTCTGTGTTTTTTTTTAGATATAGTCAGGTTGCAGGTTTTACTGACACCTGGCAACCCTGAAATGTAGCATCTTGAGACAAGCCTTTCAGTTGTGTTTTTGGCATGTAGTTGTATGATTTTTATATGTGATGATATATGTTCATTCTATTATATTTTAAGTGAATAGTTACTCATGCAGAACAGCAACGTCTTCATGGAAAAATCTATTATCATTTATAATTAATTTAATGATGTATAATTAAAAATCAATCCTTCCGCAGTACTTCATTTTCTAAATTCATGGTTGTCTTTTTTTTTTTTTTTCTCTCTCTTTTTTTAAACCAATATCGGCATCTTTATTGGTCAAAGACGATGCACACGGAAATATCAGTGCTGGATTTCTTGTCGACCGCTAATTTGAACCGAGAGCTTCTGATGTGCCCGGGGTGGTTTTGTGTTTCTTGGAAAAAATGGGGAAGAAAATTGCAACTTAAGCATCGAGTTTTCTGCCAGGACTCTGAGAAACTCTCTCTCTCTTTCTGTCATTCATTCGGGGTTTACAGCCTTTCTGTTTCACCACTGAGGATGTGTAGGTTGTAACTGATCGCTTCCTGATTGGTTGCTTTCTGACTGGGCGCATCCTGATTGGTTCTCGATTGGCCGCATCCAGCATATATGGATTTAACAGACCGCTTCCTGATTGGAGGCTTGCTAACAGGGCGCATACTGATTGGCTGCGTCCTAATTGGATGCATCCGATCAGGAACCAGCATGTATAAATTTAGCTTGAAACTTTGCTGAAGGTTCGATAGAGTGGCATTTATGGATAACAGAGCCCCAATAATGCATGTCCAAACTGATCTCGAGCGCAGAAGAAAGTGTGTGTGTGTGTGTGTGTGTGTGTGTGTGTGTGTGTGTTCCTCTGTTCTGAGGGGACAGAATGTTCAGAATGCCAGAGCCAGGATGAATGTGGTAACGCCGTAATGATACGGTTTCTGATTGGAACTTTTTTGCCGAGAGAGTGGAAAAAAAACCTAGGAATGAAGCGAGGGAAAAAAAGAGATTTTTTTTTCTTCACTAATCCATTATTACCTCAATGATGTTCTGCAATCCATACAACAAGTGTTCCCTTCCTTTCTCTCGAGTCCCTTCAGTCCTTGTTTGGGGTTTTTTTTTACTCTGCAAAACAAAATTTTATATGTCTGTGGGGGCTTTTAAATATAACTTGTGTAAACCTAATCCTGGGATCAAAAGCTTTTATTTATAGAACTTGCTTATTTTGTTCAATTCGAATTCTTTGGAGGTGAGACGTCCTTGACCGCGACGAAGCCGAGCTACAAAAGCACGCTCTTTGAGCACTTTATTAGGAATGCTTCTGCACATAGTCAGTCTTGCAAGTTTTTAAAGCAGCGAGTTGAACGGCAGATGTGCGGTGCGTGAAAGCGTGCAGACGCAGGCCAGCAGTTTCAGGGTAATGTTCACATCAACCATGAAAAAAAAAAAAAGTGCGTTCTCTGTGATTTTAACTGTGGCAGGATTGTCGGTGCCAGACGGGTTGGTTTGAGTATTTTTGTAACTGCTAATCTCCTGGGATTTTCATGTACGAGAGTCTGAAGAGTTTATTCGGAATGGTGCAAGAAAGAAAACTCGTCCAGGGAGCAGCAATTCTGCAGAAAAAAAGATTAACGGAGCATGGATCGGATCGAGCTGACAGAAGCTCAGCAAGTCACTCAGAACGCACAACATTGAGGCGGATGAGCCAGAAGAGCTCGTGTCAGATTCCACATCTGTCAGCCAAGACCAGGAAGTTCCTACAGTGGAGACGGACTCACCCAAGGTCTGATGAATCCTGATTTCTGCTGCAACACACAGATTTTAGGATCAGAATTTGGCACCCACATCCTAAATTCATGCATTAATCCTTGTTTCGTCAATCATTACTTTGCAAATGATTCTACAAACCTGACTGCAGAATTTTATGGTGCTTGGGACCATATTGCAGGAGGTGGAGCTTGTTTGTGTGTGTGTGTGTGTGTGTGTGTGTGTGTGTGTGTGTGTGTGTTTGAGAAAGCATTGAGGGTATGTAACTGCTCATTGTGAACGAGCAGCCATGTGTGCAAATTGTCCATTTCGTCCTTCATTCCTGCCTAATGAAGAGCTTAAATACAGGCAGGCACTCTGATGTCCTGCCTCTGTGTGTGTGTGTGTGTGTTGCACGTCACTTTAGAATGCTTGACTAACTGTGTGAGACCAATACCCGCTTTCTCTGGAGTTTCAGTAATGCTTTCAGACCCACTGGGTCGACAGTTTCCTCTCTCACGATAGGATGTTTGTGTGTGGCGGGTTGTGTGTCGGTCCGAGAGCCTTGTTTAACGCTATTAAAAAAAAACGCAAGTTTGTCTTTAATAACCCTCTCTGTGTTGGACATACAGAGATGTTGCCTGCACTGTAATGGTCAGGAACTCAAAACCCATTTTCATAGCATTTCGTATGTCTGTGCATTTGTCCAAGATTCTTATTACCAATTGTCCCTGGGCCCATTAACGAAAGACTGATTAGAATTACACACAGTGCCAAACTGTATATTCATCTCTCTGGTTACTGAACGTGGCTCACCCTCTGTAACCTCTAAAAGACCCCAGGAGCCTCAGCGTCTTCTGTTTCATATCCGTACAGTGCTTATGTAACATTATTTCCAGCGCACTATGTATAGCGGTGTGTTTCCATGTCCACGTGTTGGTTTCAGTGATATTCTTATTCTGCTCATGCAGGGGGAATGGTGCTAACGAAAGCCGCAATCTTGACCAGTGCTTGCTGCAATAGCAGCTGTGAAGGGGTGGTGGGGCAGTATCATTGAGATGTGCTGATGTCGGTGAAAATGCAGGAGGGAGAATCAATGCTGTTTTATTGCAGGCATTGAGCAGGGTTAGCTCCGGGCCTCGGTGAGCACTTCCTCTTTTCTTACGGACCCTTGGGATTCAAAAAGCTGAAGTAGTGAAACCTAACAGAAGAGATCAAATAGTTTGCGAGGCGGATCCATGCTGGGATGGTGGATTTTTATAGAAACATTCAAACATTTCTTCGAATTACATTGAAATGTGTGAATTTATTATTGTTATAATGGTTTAAAAATAACAGTTTCAAAGGGTGACGACTAATACTACCAGGAGTTGGTAGCTCAGTGGTAAAGATGATAGACTGCTGATCGGAAGGTCGTGAGTACAAATCAAACTGTCACTGCTGGACCCATGAGGAAGGCCCTTAATCAGATGTATAAAGGGGATTATTACAAGTCGCTCTGGATAAGAGCATCTGCCAAATGCTGTTAATGTGAAATGTTATGGTAACCAAACCTCATGTAAGTAAGATATTTGCAGAGGTTGTAATTCAGTGGTTAAGGCACTGGACTCTAGATCGGAAGGTCTCGGTTTCCGATCACTGGACTCTAGATAGGAAGGTCTCGGGTTTCGATCACTGGACTCTAGATCGGAAGGTCTCGGGTTCCGATCACTGGACTCTAGATCGGAAGGTCTCAGGTTCCGATCATTGGACTCTAGATCGGAAGGTCATGGGTTCAAATCCCAGCTCCACTAAGCTGCCACTGCTGGGCCCTTAACCCTCAGTTTGTATAAAACTCTGGATAAGGGCATCTGCCAAATGCTGTAAATACTGCTGTAGATGATAATGTGCTAAATGAGGACCTATGGACCTTGTAAATGATGGGGTAGAAGTTTTGCCTCATCCGGTGCAAATATAACCGTATTGCATTCGATTGTTCTTCAGGTGTGAGCCTGAATGTAACCTAGTAGATATAACTACATAAGGAACGCTCCGGTCCATACGAGGTGATATCAGAAAGTTTAGAGACTGGCTCTGTTTACAAGAAAGTACTTTATTTATTTACATTTACACACAATCACCTTCAAAATAGTCCCCATGCGCAACAATACAGCACGCCCAGTGTTCCTGCCACTTCTGGAATGGGTCTTGGAAGTCTTCTTTTTAAAGCGTTTCAAGCACCCTCTGCTATTCGCGCCGGATCTCTTCACTGGTGTCAAAATCTTTGACCGCAAAGTCTGCAGGAGCCAAATCTAGCAAGAAGGGTGGATGCAGAGGTGATATCATGTTGTTTCCGGCTAGAAACTCACGTGTGAGGAGAGCTCGGTGACCTGGTGCACAGGTGGTCGTAAAAACTTAAACATTTTACCGTCCGTTAACTTTTATGTTATATTTTTTGTGTGCCTGTCAAATTTGATGCCTTTGGTTTGTTTGAGGCCTGATTCCTGATTTCACCTGGATTGTGTATGAACCATACGTTTTAACTAATTTTTTTTTCTTTTTTTGTCTTGCAGGCAAGGTCTCCCCCAGCACACTTGCAAGGATCAAGAAGCAGTGAAGTTGGAACAACCGGAATATCAAGCAGCACTAAAGTCTTGACTCCTTAGAGTTCGAAGGCACTGAATTCCTGTCGTTTCTCTGTAGGCCTTCTGGAGAAATAAGACTTGAATACACAAATGTGTACCTTTCCACAAGGCAGCATATCAATCTTTCAGTAGTGTAGTATCAGATATCAGTATGACAGAGTTCAAAGACACAACCAACCGCCATCTCAGGCACAAACTTCAAAGTCTGGGACGCCGTTTGGATGAGCTCGAGGAGGCCACGAGTAAGCTCCAAAAGGCTGAGGATGAGCTTCTGGACCTCCAAGACAAAATCATACAAGCCGAAGGAAGTAACTCCTCCTTGCTTGGTGACATTGAAGCACTTCGAAAAAGAGTTCTTAAGATTGAGGGGAAGGATGAGGAGGTGAGGAAAGCCGAAGATCTTTGCAGATCGATAAAGGAGAAACTAGAAGAAGAAGATAATCTGACTAGGGATCTTAAAGCAGAGATCGAGCATCTTCAACTCAGAATGACTGAACTGGAAAAGCTAGAGGATGCATTTGGGAAGAGCAAATCAGACTGCACACAACTTTGCCTGAGCCTTAACGAGGAAAAAAATCTTACCAAGAAGCTCTCAGCTGAGCTCGAGGCCCTAAAGGCTAAAGTAAAAGAAGTGGATTCCTCTGAGGCAGCTCTGAGCCGGGCGGAGCAGGCCTTAGCCTCAGAGATGGAGAAACTAAAAAGCCTCACTCAGACGTTCATTGTGGAGCGTAAAAAGCTCCTAGAAAAACAGAGAGAGGATGAGAAAATCATTCTAAAATTAACCGAAAAGCTTGAGAAGAGCAAGGTTGGTTCGTTTGACCACAGCTTCAATGAGTCCCATGACTTTATTATCGATGATGCAGACCTCTCAGCAGGCCTTGGCAGCAAACTGGCACGTAAAAAGAAACTCTCGCAGGATCTTGGCTTGAGAAACAAATCAGAGAATGAGAAAAATGAGGAAGACAACAAAATCAAAGACCTTACACAAGAAGTAGAGAGTCTAAAGAGCCATCTGAAGCAGCTGGAGATTGTACAAGAGGACCTAAAGAACACAGCATTGAAGAATGCTGAACTCGAAGAAAAGTTTCAGCAAGAAAAGAGTCGCAACCAAGTGCTGAGTGACCAGTTGGAGCAGCTAAAGTTTCAGCTTTTGAACAGTAATAGAAGTAATGGAAACCTGGTTGGTTCCAGTACAACAAACGTTCTTGAGAATGGCAAAGCTGAAAATGAGGAAATCAATGTACGCGGAGGCTTTAGGCAAGAGAAGAAGGGAAAGATTTTGGCTGCCACTGAGGTCAACACGAAGTATAAAAAAAGAGACAATTCCCCACAGCAAATGAAACCTAAGAGTAAAGATCTCAGCCAATCAGCAGAGAAATCCCCAACAAGGAGGGCTCTAAGTCCCGCCCATAGGCCCAAGAAAACAGTGTTGAGAACCGGATCCTCTCATACTGCCGACAGCGGGCTAAAAGACGGCAACAGCGTTGAGGAGAAACATGGAAGTGCTGTTCAGTCCACCTCCATTGGACTGAGTGATAAAAAATATTCTGTGCTTAGCCGTTACCCTCCTGCTGCCAGTGACCAAAAACCTGGCAAGGTGTCAGTTAAGTCATGTAACACCGACAGCAAGAAAGCAAGTAGAGGTTTGTCTCCCCTCGAAAAAGACAGATTAACTGAAACTGAATCTTCCTGTCCACAGGAGGTAACTACAATGTTAAGCCTTTCCCAAGCAAATGGCTCATACACTGCATACAGATCCCACGTAACACCAACTGATCACGGATCTGAAGGTCACTCAGTAGCCTCTGAAACGGAATCTGTCGGATCGAAGCGCTCGGCGGGTGAGCAAGAAAGCCCTGCATCTGGAATATCCTTAGCAAGTGGCAGAACAACAGATTCTAGGTATCCAAGGTACTCACGATTGCAGGAGTCCCATTCGGGTGGCTCATCGACAAGGAGCTCTTATGATGAGGAGCAGTACAAAGCCCTAATAACGGAAGGTGAACCTTTTCAGACATCCGCTGGAATTGAAATCCAGCGTGTGTGCAGTCCGCGGGAGGCTCTGTGCTCAAAGGTACTCATCAAGCCAGCCATCATAGAGTACGACAGAAAGGAAATGATGTCGGGAGGAGGCATGGAGGCGACGCATGACAACGAAAAACCGAAAATAGCAACCAAGCCAAACAAGATGACCAGCAGCATTACTTTCTATCCCAATGACCCCAGCTCTTCCCGAACCAGCAGTCGAAGCAGTAGTGTTTCGAGTGAGCCTGCATCCAAGGAACGGCACACTACTACCAGCAACATTGTCATTGGGCCGAACCCTGAGCTTCGAGGCAGCATCACCATCCCGTACGAAATATCCATTCCCAAGAGCGAGCTCACTCTAAGGTCGGGCGAGGACGATAATGACAATTCGGATCTTCCTGATGTCCTCGAGACAGCCCATATAGAAACAGCGGTTCTGTCTCGGAGCAGTTTGAACTTTCAGTCCCCAGAAATAGGCTCAGAGATGAACAACAGCTTTGAGAGCATTTCTACTACTACTACTCTTGCTAGCCGGAGAAGCCACAACAATGACCACTGTACCTCCCAGGGCGATAATGTGCCAGAGATGAAAAACGTGACTGTCCGAAGTGCATGGAGGACTCGAGGGGCAGTATCTGTGGACCAACTTGGTCAGGGACCAAGACACGATGGTTTGGAGGATGATATGGAACCCAGTACAACATGGAGGGCATACAGAGCTACTGCTATCCTGGACACAGAGGAGAATTTGACGTCTCCTAATGTCATTACGCGAGGTGGAAAGCCCACTCCGGCAGAGAGATACATGCGTAGGATCAGCAGTGGAAATACCGGTAAAGATTCGCTAGAGTTGGCACGCAAGAGCAAGAGCGTGTCCCCAGTCGACAGCAGTCTTCAAAGGGTCATCCCTCATGAGCCTGTCTGTGCCCAGCAGCTGCAACCGAGAATGCGGAAAGAACCTCCTGTAAGTATCTTTTATGATTATTATTTTTTCTAAAAGCCTAAGAGTGCTTGGGCTCAGACTGTAAATAGTTTAAGGGTTTTCATCTAGTAAACCAGGCTTTATGGGGATTTGATTCCCCTAGAGATGGTGTTTTTCCATGGCCTGTGTTTTTTTTTCTTGCTTCAAAGACCTGCTTCAACCATTTTAGTATATCTTCTCAAGGGACAATACTATTGAAATGAAACTTGGATATACTTTGAGTAGTCAATGTGCAGCTCGTATAGCAGTATAGATTTACTTTCCTCTTAAAATAACAACATACAGCCATGATTTTCTAAATAACTGGAAACATAAGTGAGTACACCCTTATTATCAGCTGTATGTCGCTTAACCATGCAAAGCCACACGTCCTATCAAGTTCTTGTTTTTGTCTGCTTGACAGGACCATACAAATTTGTGTATCTTGTATTAGAGCAGTTCAAACTTGGTGCTTTGAGTACAATTCTCTCATACTGACCAGTGGATGTTCACCATGGCACCTCATTGTACAGACTATCTGAGGATTTCAGAATTAGAATTGTTGCTCTCCACAAAGATGGCCGAGGCTATAATTAGATCGGTAACACCCTGAAACTGAGTTACAGTACAGTTGCCAGGGTCATACAGAGATTTTCCTAGACAGGCCTCGCAATGGTCAATCAAAGAAGTAGAGTCCTCGTGCTGTGTGTCAGGTGCAGAAGCTGCTTCAAAATACAGACTCATGAGTGCTGCAGCATTTCTTTAGAGGTTGCAGAAGCGGATGGTCGGTTTGTCAGTGCTCAGACTGTACGCCACACACTGCAGCAAGTCAGTTTGCATGGCTATCATCCCAGAAGTAGACTCTTCTGAAACTGGGTTACAAGAAAACCCCCAAACAGTTTGCTGGAGACAACCTGTCCAAGAGCATGAATTCCTGGAACCATGTCCTGTGGTCTGATGAGACTAAGATAAACTTGTTTGGCCAAGATGATGTCGAGCATGAGTGGCGACACCCTGGTGAGAAGTACCAGGAAATTTGAGTCTTGCCTACAGCCACGCGTGGTGGTGGTAGCATCATGTTCTGGGGCTGCATGAGTGCTGCTGGTACTGGTGATGTCATTATGGAGGAGTGGAAGAGGATCCCAGCAACAACCTGTGCAGCTCTGGTGAATTCCATGCCCAGGAGAATTAAGACAGGACTGGATAACAATGGTGCTCCCACCAAATGTTGACACTTTGGACACAGTTTTGTTCAATTAGGGTGTACTCACTTTTGTTGACAGCAAATTTGACAATGATGGCTGTATGTTGTTTTTTCAGAGAACAGTCAATCTGTACTGCTATACAAGCTGAGCTGCACATCAGCTACTATCAAATTTCTTGTATATATAC
>JAAIIK010000032.1:3702219-3717066 GCA_014706435.1 Silurus glanis
AGTATTGTCCTTTGAGAAGATATAGATAATGAGGGGTGTACTCACTTTTGTGAGATACTGTATAATCACTATTTGGACAAAAGATTGTGGACATGTGTTTTTGAACGTTGTCATTTCACATTTCGTCTCATTTTCCTGTTAAAATAACCTTCACTCTTCTGGAAAGAAAAAAGTTAGTGTTCCAATTCATCCTAAAGGTGTTCAGTACGGTTGAAGTTGTGCCACAGGCTGAAACACTGAATGTATATACAGTTGCTCTTCGTTTAATATTTGACTAAATTACTTGCTTTTGTTCATGCCTAAATGATGTAGAAAAAACTTTTAATCCCTCTTAGCAAATAACCAATTATCCACTTATTAAATCATATGGAGGTATATATCATGAAGATATGGTTTACATGGGTTGGTTTGGAAAATCTTGAGTGGCCTGCTATAGAACTCTAACCATAACCCTATTGAACATTGGGTAAATTGGAACACTGACTGCACCCTAGGCCTCCTCAACCTGCCTGACTTTACTAACACCCTTGTGGCTAATGAGCGCAAGTACACTCCAAACAAATCTAGTGGAACATCTTCCCAGAAGAGAGAAGGGTATTGAAATATGCAAATGGGAGCTAAATGTGTAATGAATGTTCAAGAAGAACATGCCAATCTTGCTCTGGTGTGCACAAACTTTTTGTCTATACACTAGTTTACAGATTTTGCATGTATTTCTTAAAATACCGGACATGCTGACTACACTCGATATTCCTCTTACAACATAGCTGAAGTAGAAGCACTGCCACATTACAGATGTTCTGGCACCATGACAAGCGAAGCAGGAAAAAAAGACAGAGGGTTAAAAAAAAAAAAAAAAAAAAAAGAAGGGGGGTGGGAGTGAAAAATGTAGAAAAAAAATTCCAAGGGGAACTACAGATCCGGCTTTGTGCTCCCGTTGAAGCTTATGGAGAAAATACAGCCTGCCAGAATGGTATGCTTGTTCGGATACAGGGTAATTGTAGAGCAGCAGTGTTCAGTTTAAACTAAATGGAGCAAGACATTTGTGTTATATATCAAGCTTGAAAAATTCGTGTTGGGTTTAAGAGACTTTGCTCTTCCTTTTTATTTAAATTTTTTTAGGTTAAAAGTTATACATTAATGGAATCATTCGATCTTTTTGCACTGAAATTTAACCGACTGAACTAGACAAACCTCTAGCAGTGAGTGTAATTCAGGGATTTCAGGTAACCTTCACACTTCTAGGCAGATGTTTCACTAGATTTTGGAAAATTTGTGCTCATCAATAGTCACAAGGGTGTTAAAGTCAGGTGATGATGATGGTGAGGCGAGGAAGCCTCAAAGGTGTTCAGTAGGGTTAAAGTCAGCACTCGTTAGCATGCTGCTCAAGATCTTCTGCTCCAGCCTATGTTAAACATAGCTTCATGGAGCTTTGTGCATTGTGATGGTGGAACGGATTTGAATCTCCTAGTTCAAGTGAAGGGAAAATTTCATGCTACCACACCTAAAGACATCCTATACAACTGTGTGCCTCCAACTTTGTGGTAACAGTTCTGGGTAGAACCAGCGTCTAAGCAGCGTCTCTCTGCTGGTGTCTCCAAAATATAAACTAGACATTGTAGGCGTCTTTTTTTTTTTTTTTTTATGGTTTTAAATGATCGATCGTTATTGGGGGGAAAAATTGTTGCGTAAATTCAGATTCATACAAGATTGCCTGCTCTTTTTGCAGCGGAACAAAGCTATAACTAAATAAAAAAAATTGGACGGCAATTGTTGTAATAGTTTTTTGATTTGGGAAAGACAGCAGTGTTTAGCGTGATTGATCAGCTGCATTAGATAGTAGATTGCTGGTCTGTATTTCCAAGCAGCCCTGTGTGTTCTCTTGTCTCCTGGTTCGAATTGTCCACAAAAAAGGCCACATCTAAAGCGCATCCAGACACGGTTTAGTCCAGGGATAAGCTTCAGGAGGAGAGATGTGTGATGGTCTGAAATGAGGTCAGCACTGGGTTTGGAGTGGGGTGAGGGGCAAATGGCTGTCACCCAAACTGCACAGCCTTCTTTCAATGCCAGCTTCAGTCATTTCCTGCTCCCAGTCCTTCCTGTGTCCGACAGGAAGTTGCTCAGTTGCGCCTGCCCGTTTGGCAGCCACCGCGTCGTAACCGGTTTCCTGTGCCCCATCTGCCCCTCCTGCTTTCCCATCGCATCAGCCTTAGGGCCTGTTATGTGCGATGATTGCAGATCTGCACCAGACGACTAGAGATCCTGGCACACACTGGTTCCTTGTGTAAATGATTGGGTGGGCCGTGGATCTCTCGGGCTTATTATTATATAGCTGTTCAGAGCATTTTCCAGGGGATTAACCTCAATCCTGCCCATATTTGGACTTGGTAAATGGACTAATAGGTGTGACTTAATTTGTGTCTCCTATGGGGGTTTAGGGGCAAGTACATACATGTATTGGGGTTAATACCATTAAACAAACCAATTCCTGTTCCTACCAAAGGCAATATTTTATTGGGTTTAAAGGGTGGTAGAATCAAACTTATCTGCTGTCTGGTTGTTCGTCCAGGTTGGTGATGAGAGCGAGTCGTCATCTGCCTCGTGGAAGAGACCGTCAGCAGGAGACGTGAGCTCGTCCGAGCGGGTAAGAGGTCGAGGGGCGTGGACAGGCAAGGCCAGTATCGGAGATGGAAGTCGCCACTGGAGCGGCCGTCAGTATGACAACTAAACGTGTGCTCCGTCGATCTTCCACAGAGGTGTGTGTGTGTGTTGATCTTTTTACACAGGGAAGTTTCCAACTACGTTGCTGCCAAAGTCGCTTTTATCAGCTTCATACTCAGTAAGCAAATGGCTTTCATGCATGTTGACGGAGACCTTGCCAGAGAGAAGCCCATTCTCTATTCCTGTCTTATGTAATATGTTGGAGGTTCATTTAAATAGCTAATTTGATGATTTATGAATTGCTATGGTTTGCTTCCGTAAGGATACGCTGACCAAGCGCTCGTCTGCTACACCTTCACTTCCTATTAACTTAATTTAAAGGTCCTAAGCATTTCTGCTCTTTTTGGGCACGTTAAAGTTTGTGATATTATTTAATAACCTGGCGATATTGTGACACATTTACAATTGGATTTTAAATGCTCTTGTGTGACTGGATTCGTTCTGCACAGGTCCCGTGCGAGACGTCGCTCTCGCGTTCCTCTGCATCTCAGTTCTCAAGACATCTCCAAGCTGCACTTTGAACTTTCCTAGCTCCGCCCACACCTCCCCTCACCTGCCCCTCCCCCCGGACACCCCCCCACAGCTGCCCTCGTGTGCCCAAGACCGAATGCATGCTTGAAGAGAGGGATGGGGAAATGGAGGACCATTGGAGTGGAAGGGCTGATCCCTGTATCATCTCTACTCTGGAAAGTGATGCTGGACACCTGACTTTTGGGACGTTTTGGACGTGTTGCATCCAGGAGCATCCCGTATCTCTATAGAATCTATGCCTTTAGCGATAAAAAAAATTAGTTTTCATGATCAGGAATTTAGGCGCATTCTTGCACAAACCCAGGATCATCATGCAAAGGCACAGCTTTGCACGTCTTCAACAAATCCAGCAGGAAAACAGAGGCCTGTTCCGTGCTCTTCAATGACCTTTTACGCCCAACGTATCGACCTTTAAAGTGCCAAAGTGTCCTTTGTTTGTTTTTTTGTTTTTCTTGCTCATTTCTGTTTGTCCTCGTGTTGTCACTGGTTATGAAATTGCACATCAGAAAATGGCAACCAGCATTAAATGCATGACTTATTATTATTTTTAATTATTATTCCTTTTTTTTTCTTTCTTTTTTTTTTTTTTTTTTTTAAGACAAGCTGCTTCTTGAACAGCGCTGGATAACGGAACAGGATCACGGTCCAATCATTAGTATGTAGATAAATCTATGTAAGAAACTTGATCGGTTGGAAGCAAGTGGAACTTGTACACACTCGCACACACTCACACACACACACACACACACTTGCACGCTTTGCACAGGCAGGAACAAGGCATAAAGAAAAAAGTGGAATGTGGAGGAAACCGACGGAACCACTTTGCTCCCATGGTGCATTGCTGCAGGAACTGGACAGCGCTCAGGCACCACGAATGGGTGGTGGAGAGAAAAAAACAAAGCAATCCATCTGCATCTTTGCACGTTTCCTGCTGAAAAGGGTTGCAGTGATATCACAATCCCCGAGCTCTACACAGACACCAAGAGAGTCTGATTATTACAGCAGCTACTGTGATTGGGCAGGGCATGTACTCTAAAAATGAGCACTGATCAGGTTCGTTGTAGTCTTCTTCAGCTCCGGATTATTCCTTTTCTTTTTTTTTCTTTTTCTTTTCTTTTAAACATACCGATATGCTGTTATGAACATGCGTCTTGTAACCGAACTCAGAATAAATGATGGCATTTGTGGGTCCACTGTCCTCTAGTCCCTGCAGAGCCAATCCAGATTTCACTGGATTCACAGGATCTGTCTTTTCCAACTGTCCGTCTAGCCGTCTGTCTGTCTAACAGTTTCTGAAGTACCATCCTGCCTTGCTGTGTGTGTACAAGTTTTCATCATCGTAACTCTTCAAGAGGAACCCAGTTCATGCCCTTAGCGTCCGTCGATCTTGAGCGCATTCCATCACCTTCACGCAGACGGGCTTCGTCTAGACGTATGTTGCACTTAAAAAAAAAAAAAAAAATTAAAAAAAAAAGATTAGCTACATTTCCAATTTTAGTTAAAAAAAAGTAGGAGAAAAGTTAATTTCCCCTTCGATTGCATCAAGTTTGTAAGAGACTGTGTGTGTGTGTCTGTGTGTGTGTGTCTGTGTGTGTGTGTGTGTCTGTGTGTGTGTGCGCGCGCGCATGTGGCAGGAGAGCTCTTCGGCTTATATCATTTTTGACTCTGCTGTGCTTTTAACCAACCCCCCAATACAAAACCATTTTTATATCCGACACGTTTGGACACGTTCTCAAAAATTCCATCCCGCTGCCAGGCTCCACTTCCTGTGTTCGTCTTTTCTAGTTGCCGCAAGACACTTAAACGCCCCCACCACCCCACCCCCAGACTATACACAGCCAGTCACCTCCAAAAAACCCACAGCAGTGTTCTCAAGGTAATTTTCCTGGCTGATGAACAGCGCCATGATTTGCACAAGCTCAGCACTGCAGCTAAACGTGTCATTCTAGGCGTTACAAACCTTTTGTATTTTTCTTTCTTTTTTTATTAATTTAGAAAGGGAGGTCAAGGCTGTCGAGCTCGATTCGGTCGGCGGGGGATCCAGAGCCAGGTTGGATGAAGTTTGTTGTTTAAAAAAAAGATGCTGGATGATGATGATGATGAATCGAGATTTAAAATAGTATGTAGGGGGCAGAATTAGAGCACTGGGGTAACTAATCTCTGTGCTGTACTGATCTTAATGCTGTACCTGATTATTCATCGTCTTCATCGATAGCCCACCTCCTGTAATTGGACACAGACAGGGAAAACATCTTTTTCTCCATTAATGTTTGCATTAGAATTAGAGATTATTGTATTCTTCCCCAAGGAACAGCATTACAAAGTAAAACATACTCAATCCATGCAGTCATGACTGAAGATAAGTGTAAACAGAGGCGTCCTAATTCTATTTTACGCACGATCACGTCATCCTTACTGGCTTTGACAAATATTAACAATATAAAACCTTTTTTATTTTAGCCTTTCGTTTGGTTACTAGTCGCAGTCATCATACGCGGGGGCGTTTAAGGTCGTTAGCCTAAAAATAAATGTAGGAGAATTAAAACGAATAAATCGAATTTCACCGAACAGTGTTACTCGTATCTCCAGTCTTGTTCTGGAAACTGGAATTTATCATTTTCTTTTTCCTGAAACTCGAAGGTGCGTTTTATTGTTTCCTATTCATTCGGTGAACCGTGAAAAGACGATCCTGTCGGAGCTTGTTGCAGATAATCGCATGCGTTTATGTAAAGCGTTCAGCTGAAGGCAGCTCATCAGACCAGAGACCAGCTCCAGGCATTAGAGTTTTCTGCAGAAGTAATTTTTTTTTTTTCTCACCTTCCACTGTATTTCTGAAATCTCAGTAATGACTTGTTTACCAAACCAAGTTCAGAGCAGAACCGACGAAGACGTGCTTTTATTTGTCTTTGCGTTTTTTTCTTGTTGGAAACACGGCCCTAAGAGAAGGTCGATGAAGAAGGGGATGACGGGAGACGAACACGTTAATGATGTAAAACGTCGACGTTCTTTACTGTTCTTATTCGATGCGGATTTTTAGGGATTTTGTTTAAAACTGGACATTTAAACATTTCGGTTGATTCGCTGCTGTGCTTTTTGTCTCTCTGTCTCTCTCTGTCTCTCTCTGTCTGTCTCTGTCTCTGTTTGTGTCTCTCTTGGCTTGGCTACAGAGTTGTAGAACAAACTAACAAATAAGTACAGAAATAAAGTGAAAATAACCCTCGCTATCTGGCTTCCTTTTTTTCTGTCTCACTCTCACTGTCTGTCTCCCTGTCTTTCTATTTCTCGGTGTCTCACTCTTTTTTTGTTCCTTGGTCTCACTCTCTTTTCTGCTCTCTTTTGTCTCTCTGTTTCCCTCTCAGTCACCTGTCTTTTTCTGTCTCACACTGTCTTTCTCGCCTTCTGTCTCCTTCACTGTCTTTCTTTCTCTCTCTTCTCCCGCTCTGCCCTTTCTCCCTCTGTCTCCCTTTCTGTCTTTCTCTCCCTCTGTCTCCCTTTCTGTCTGTCTTCCTGACCGTCTCTCTCTCCTCCTCTCTGTCTTTCTCATTGTCTCCCTCTCTGTCATTCTCTCCCTCCACACTCATTACGAACACGTTCATGACCGCATACTAAACGAAGGAAAGCAATAACGAATCGATCAGCGACTGTGAAATGGCTGCTGTTAAGATTTTTTCGTTAAACTCACGTTTGTTTAAAGTCTGAGGTGAAACAAAAAATGTCCCAAGGTCTTTTTTCTTTTTTTTTTTTTTTTTTTTTTTTGTAGTCATGTTTTATGTAGTATAAACTTTGTAAACTGTACAGAGCTCTAAAGGTCATGCTAAAACACTCAGGTGTTTTTGAGTGAATATTAATATTAATATTCATATTTTTACAAATCTGCCCTTAACCACACTCATTGCACTCTGCTGGTTCTTTTCTCGTTGGAAAAAAATACGAGATATTTTTTCCTTTTCAGCAAATGTACAGCCATAGAGAGAAGAGTGTATATATTTCATTATTATTATTTTTTTTTACCCAACACCAAAACCAAGTATGCAGAGGAGAGAAAAATATGCAAAAGTCCTGAGGATTCTGTCATTTGCTTTGTGCCTTTATCATTCCAAGGGTGTGTGTGTGTGTGTGTGTGTGTGTGTGTGTGTGTGTGTGTGTGTGCGTGTGTACGCTTGTGCTCCGTTTTCTTATCTTTTTTAAAATAATAGTTTACATAGAGGGCAAAAAAAGACCTGAGGATCGCAGGGCAGGAATGAAAGGGTAAATAATTTAAATGAATTCTGAATTCTTAAATTCTTTCATTCTCTCCTATTTTTATTTTATTTTATTTTGTGTGTGTGTACCAGTTTTTTGTTGTTGTTTTTGTTTATGAAAAAGATCCTTATTTAGGATTCTTGTATCACATACAAGATATATTTAAAATATCATGTAATTTTGTAAAGATTCAGGCCTGTTGATCTTTAATTTTATTCCCTTTTTTTTTTTTTTTTCTTCTTCAATTTTTTTTTTTCTTCAATTTTTTTTTTTTTATTGTTTGTATCTTTCCATTGTACGCTCCTGGAGAGTTACGTTTATTATTAGTGTCTTCGTTATTATTATTATTTTTTAATAATTTGAACCTTTGTGGTTTATTCGTCTATCTATGCCAGTCATTTCATAAAGAATGAAAGAAATCCATCGTGTTTTTTGTTTGATATAATTCTGCAATTATAATAACGTACATATAGTGTAAATCATAATGCTTAAATGTGTCATTAAGGTGGATTTCAGGTTCATAACTGCTGTTCCTTACTCAGACCTCCATTCTCCTAAAGTGTGTTTTTTGTTCATGTTGCCAAAGATAGACAGGCTTAGAGTAGTCCTGGGCTTTACACACACACTCTCACACACGCACTCATATAGACATACACACACTAATCAGTCCTTACAGTCAACCAAGGGAGGCTTTTATTCAGTATCTTTGCTAAAGCAGTGTCTGTGGGTGTGGCTTAGTCCTCATTGTCTAAGGTGTGTGCGAGAGTGAGAGTGTATACACACATACAAATACGTATACACACACAGGGCAGGGCCTCGGCTGTTCCTAATCTATTTTAACGTTGGTTTTTTTTGTGCATGTTTAAGCCGAGCACATTGTGCATGTCACTAGAGATCTCTCTTCAGGCTGCCGACTCAACAGCAGATTATGTATTCCAAATTAAGTAATAAAACATGTTTGTAACATGATCTAACATCTGGTTTGGGGTTTATTTATATGTTTGTGTGTTTTTTTTTCCGCTTCTCACGATACCTGGGCCCCTCACCCCCTTCCAGTCTTTTCTCCTGGTTCAGACGATTAACATGGTGCTTTAATTATGACACCTACTCCTCAAAAGTAACAATAACAGGCTAAACATGCTTAAGTCTGACTGACGTTATCGGAATTGTTTGGAGCGATAGTAAACGCCTACTTGCTTTGATTATTGCTGCTATTCCTCCTTTATCCAGTCTTCACCATATTTGGACTCCAGTTTGACTCCAGTCGAAATCAAAGGTTTCAAAGGGTTTTTTGTGCAACGTATGCTACAGTGCACCAGTGAATGAGCAGCTCATTAAGTCTGAGGTGCTTGGCTCCAAAACATTGTGCTATGAGCTTTTATTTTAGATGGAATGAGCTGCTATTTGTGGTCGGGTTCCTGGCGGAGTTAAAGCTATTAAACCAGGATAGGTAAGTGTGCATGTGTGTCTTGAGAAGTTTTGAGCTTTGTTTCTTGACCATCAGCAACCAAAATCTTTTGTTTGTTTGTACGTTTTTGAGTGTCTACGATATAAAAAAAAAAAAAAAATGTCACCCAAAAAAAAAAAAAAATCTTTAGTGGTTCCACAATCAGGACTCAGGAAACACTCAGGAAAATAGCCATTTATATGATCTTGTAAAGGGTGAACGCTCAACAGGTTGTTGTTAATGGCTCAGTGGGTTAAAGTGCCTTTCTCAGGGTTCAAGTCCTGTTTCAGGTGATGTAAACTGTCAATCTTTCTTAATAATATCTCTTTTAGTTGGTCAAAGTATTAAACCATGAAGGTAAAAGGGCTTCACCTTGGGCCATTAATGGCTGAGTGGGTTGAATCCCACACCCTGGTTCATTTCATGTACAAGTTTCCTATTAGAATTCCTTTCTTTAGCAATACATTTTCTCTCTCAGCTGGTTGAGATTTTAAAATAAACGATAAACCCTGCTTGTCTGCTCTGACGGCTCAGTGGGTTAAACACCTGTATTGGTTGCTCACCAAGGAGCAGACGATTTGTGTCTGACAATTTTCAAGTTGTTCCTAAAACTCGAGATTTGTGGTTTAAGAATCAATTGAATTCATCTGGGGAAAAAAAAAAGGTTGATAAATATTTAATGTACGTAAAATGTAAAAACTTTTCAAATCTATTTTCTCTGAATAAATAAATGTTCAAATTAGAACGAATCATCCACAAACTCCCATAAGGTTCTCGCACTGATCTCACAATCATTCAATCAAATCTACACAAACCAAAATACACCTAAATATCTGCAGGTATACTACAAATACTACAAAGACAATTGGTCAGGGCTACAAAGCAGTAATGTTTATCATCTAAAAACCCTGGTGGTTTGGCCTGACCGTATGCCTCAGTTCAAGGCCAGTGAGGAGCAGCAGGAACTGGAATCTGTAATTGTGTCATCCATCACCAGTAGAGGTACGGCTAGAAGTGCAAAATGAATGATAAACACTTTAAAAACACCTGTCTCTCATCTCAGATGGTTCAGTGGGTTAAACATATGTCTCTGGTATGAAACACAGTTTGTACCTGTCTCAGGTATGAACCTCAGTTCAAGTCCAGGAAGGAGCATCAGGGTGGGATTGTAAATTCTGAAAGAAAAAAAAGTGATAAAGGAAATCTGGCTTGTCTCAGGTTTGTGAAGTATTCAATGCTGACATGACACTTCACAATCGCATGTTTCTAAATTGAAAAAAAAATAAGTCGCCCCACAACCCTGCTTTTCTTTCCGATGTGATTATACAATTAGGCTGTGTCTTTCTTTATCAATAAAAATGAACGCTAACCCATAAAAATATGAGCTCCATCTGCCTGAATGGCTCAGTGAGAAAAGGCTTCTAGGCTTTTACACCTCATAGAGTTCCAGTCATAAGTTGCAATGAAATTGGTGAAAATGGTACTTTTAAATAAACCAAAAAAACTAGACACTTTTATTTTTTTAAAAAGCATGTGTGTTTGTCTGGAACAGTGGCTCAGTGGGTTATGTATTTGAGGGTCCTAATCATGTTTTTAATCCTGGTCAGGATATTGCAAGCATGTCTTGCTTTGTGTTTTTCTTGATTACTAATTTCTCTCTCAGTACAAAACAACAGATCCAACAGATACAGAACAACAAAAAATGAAAGCTTAGAAGCTGCTGCTTTAAGTCCAGCAGGTCCTAACACTTGCGATGTAACCACACAATCATGCTGTGTGTGTTTTGTTATCAATAGAAATGAAAGCTGGCCCATTAAATCTTCTGTTGACAGTGGGGTTCACATGCATGGTGAGTTGCATGGAGAAAGGTGTGTCCCAAGTGAAGGGGTTGTGGAGAGTGGGGCTTCACAAACCTGTGAATGGGATGAGTATGAAGAGAGGGGCTAGCAACAAGCTGGTGCACAGAGAAGAAAAGAGGAGCCTAAAAAGAAGTAGAGAACAATGTTTTTGCAGTGTGTAGGCAAATGGATGGCTGGAAAGAGAACTGTTGAAGGTGTCCAAGGGCTTGACAGATTCCAGGTTGCATGATAAAAGTGGGGCTTAGCATTGCATATAGAAATTCGATGTGCAAAGCTAAGAACAAGTTGGTTTTTTTCCCATTTGGCTAAACTCCATTTGGCGTTTTTCCAGGTCCCATTCCTGTGACCCCTTTCACCATTCTGAACATTCCACGCAACTGTTTCCAGAACCTTCTGCACTCGTTTCCCAGAGACCAGGCTAGGATTTGAACTAGCAACCTCACCAGAGGTAAAGTTTAACTGAGCCACAGGATCTCATGCAAGCGGAAGGTTTTAAGTAACTATTCATTTTTCTATACTTAAAATAGGATACCAAAGCAAAGTGATAAGACAGACTCAAACCAGGGATGTCAGAGACCATGAGGCTCACCACTACCCCCTTGCAGACTAGCTTATTGGATTTTTGTCCAAATAAAAGGCTCAGATGAACGTGCAAATTAAAGAATCCATAGAAGAGGTCTTTCTTTAAGGAAAATACTCCAAATGCAAGCATAAAGAGGTCAATATTTATATTTCTGTGATTGATTAGCAGTAATAATTGATATCATCAGAAATATTCATACCACACTCAAGCCTTGATCCAACAACCCACCCCTACAGGGACCACCACACTAATCACTACACCGCCGAGGTATTGAAAAGTCACGTCTCATCTTCATTACTTAATTCCTGTGGCAAGAAAAAACTCCATTCACAGGTATGAGGAAGAAACCTTGATAGGAACCGGACTCAAAATGGAATGCAAACTCATTTGGGTGACACCAAGAGTGTGATTCTAAATCATTAAAACATTACAAACCAGAGAGTAAGAAATATCATGAGCACTGGATTGTGTAATTATGATTATGAGTGTCCTTTGTACAGTCTTTTAAAATCGGTTGGAGATGTGGAACCAGGTGTTCCTAGGTATTTGAGGCGGGCTACTTTTCCATGGCCCACCCTGTAGAACACTCCTCCATGCCAGAAAATGTAAATATTCAATGATGGAGAAACAGCATATGTAGAATTTTGAGTCTTGATTAAGAGGTTGTTTATCCTTAAAGTCCAATGTTTAAAATCATATTATAAATGATTGTGGTTTGAGACTTGATTCAGGTTATGACTTTAATGTTGTATGTGAAAGACATTTTAAACTTTCAAAATATGTCTGAAAAACACATAAAATACACAGACCAGGCATAACTTGATCTATGGCCACTGATCAGCCATAACATTATGACCACCTGCCTAATATTGCGTTGGTCGTCTTTTGCTGCCATCACCTTGTCACTGGTTCACCACTGTTCCTCCTTGGACCAGGTTTAATAAGATTCTGACTATTGCAGATCGGGAACATCCCACAAAAGCTGCAGTTTTGGAGACGCTCTGATCCAGTCGTCTAGCCGTCAATTTAGCCCTCGTCAAACTCGTTCAAATCCTTACGCTCGCCCATTTTTCCTGCTTTTAACATTATCATTATGACTGGCATGACGGTTTCTCGTTACCTAATAACAAAACCAGATGTGTTAGACTTGATTGACTTATGCGGCATCTTGGGTACACGGACTAAACCACCGAGTTTAAATCAAGTACTCTGCCAATAACAGGATTGATTTCATGCAGTTTTTATTTATTTATTTTTTACCCACGAACTTGTCTCATTTCATTTGCCACTTTCTCACAATAACAGGTCTGATGTTGGGTTTGAACACTTCCCAATCCAAAATCTTTTTTCAGTTGTCTACCTCCTGCCAGAGAGTCACCTGGTACGAGGGTTATAGTTCTATCTCCGTAAAAGGGACACTTTGGATAAGATGCAGAACATTAAGTCGTGAGCTGATTTCATGGATTCAAGGCTTGCAGTCAGGATTTAGAATCTGTCCAAATAATCATTAAATGAAAAGTTATTGTATGAGCATCAGCTGAAAAGGTCTTAGATTGCAGCTGGGGTGATGGTGCTGTTTAACTGCGAACGCAGGACATATTGTCCACATTGGATGTCTCTGTGAATAGGAAATCTGCTTTATGAGTTGAGGAACTGCTACTGGTAAATAACTGGGTGAGTTAGTATCTTCTTATAATTAAAGGCATGCCAGAGATTTTTTTTTTTTTTTTTTTAGAAATCCTTTGAGGAAATACAGCATCCTCAATTTGGTTTTCCTGATGTCTTTCTGATCACTTCATCTGAGACGTTATAGAGGATTGGTGAACCATTTTACTGAGTCCTGGATATATAACGTTTTCTGGCACCAAGTCTAAGAGGAAGGGAAGGTCAGTCAGCTTTTCCTAAGCTTCCTTTTTTTTTTTTTTTTTTTTGCACTCTTTGTTCCTTGTCTGCTTCTGCCAAGGTTATTAATTTTTCACTCCTAGACAGGTCATTTTACCACAGGAACTTACCCTGAGAACTTAATTGAATTTAGAGTACATACGGTCAGAGGTGGCAAAAGTACAGACATCATTCTCTCAAGTAGAAGTACAGATACTCATGTTTTCAAAGACTCTGGTAAAAGTTGAAGTACTGACCACTTTAACCTGAGTGAAAGAGTGTAAAGAAGTTTGGGCTCTGACTTGTACTTAAGTAAAAAGTTGCTACCTGTATGATTATTCTACCGATTGAAGAATATTATGGGCTGGAGTGCGATTTTTAGGATGAAGGTTCTAGCAGTAAAGAACCATTGATACCTGAAAGCCCCTTGTGGTATAAAAGCGTGTGCGCACGTTTCCGCTTCAAACTGTGACATCTGTTCTTGTGTGTCTAAGAGCTGCATCATAATCTATAGAAGGTTGGTGTGTATGAGGTAACGTCTAGGTATGTTGTGTACAAACCTGTTGTACATCTAGCATGGGAGGTAGAAACCGTGTATAAACTAACATATTGGGAAGAGGTGTGTGTGTGTGTGTGTAAAATCAAAGCTACATGATATAGACAGACATATCAGGACACCATTCTCTTCCAGCCAGATGTGGTTCTTCTCCAGTTACCCGCAAAATTGGAGGTACACCATTGTATAGGATGTCTTTGGCTGCATAAAATGAAATTTTGCCTTCAGTTGAACTAAGAGACACAAATCTGTTCCATCATGTGCACAAAGCCAGCTCCATGAAGATATACTTTACAGGGTGTATATATTTAAGATCTTGATTAGTTTGCCATAAAGCCCTGATCCCAACCTTACTGAACACCCTTGGGATGAATTGGAACGCTGACGTGGAACACTTTAAATTTCAGAACTATTTAAGAAAAGACGTGCATCACTACAAAAAGTATTGCTAAACTTGAACTTCCCCGTAGCTGTGAAATCAAATCGGCTTCATGTCTGTGGTACGATCCGAAATTCGCACCAAGATCAGAAGGCTGTTGCATGTTGGTCTCATTTGTAGTCATAATACAGCAAATTAGATTTGGACCAGCGAAAGAAAAACATCACGAAAACTAAAACATAAACATTCTAAAATGCTGCGGGAACAAGACCTAAAACAGCGAAGACTTTTTAAGGCCTAAAAATTTGGATTTTGTTAATCTAGTGGAACATCTTCCCAAAATAGTGAGGACTAATGGTGGAATGGGATGTACAAAAGACACATACTGATCTAACGATGAAGTGTCCGCAAACATTTGTCCAAAAACTGTTTGACAAACAGCCATGACATATTGAACACACACACAAAAAAAAAAATCGATGACTCGCCATTTCTTTTCTTCATTTAATACCAAATTCTGATGAGATATAAAACCTAGACTGTGAGAACAATTATAGAAAATAAAAACAAACAAACAAACAAACAAAAATCTTAGCTGCTTCATGAAATTCATTAAAAACGTTTCATATTTCAACCGAAAAAAAAAAA
>JAAIIK010000032.1:3717466-3734352 GCA_014706435.1 Silurus glanis
GGTTTGGAGAAACTTCGACAACAAATAGCCAGATAATCAAGTAGACGCTGATCTTCTGGAATCGCGATGGTCGATTCTGACCTTTGCAGGACCGTGTGGCGTATTCGGACGAGCGTGAGGAAGCGAGCGCGTGTTCCGTGCGCGAGAGAGTGTGTCCTGGGTGCGTCAGGCATGAAGTCCGCTTGTTTTAATCCTCGGACAGACAGCTTACGGTGGTGTGTGTGTGTGTGTGTTTCATCAATTCAAGCTGCGGCCTGTGTTTTTTGTTGTTGTGTGATTCCCGGATTGTTTTTTGTTGATTATGGTAACAATTATTCCTGAAAATTGTTGTTACATTCCAGGAAATTCTGTGAAGTTAACAAAGAGGGTGGGGGGTGGGGGGATTAACGCTTTTCAAGCACTGATCCTCAGGAAGAGGTAGAGCTTCCTTTAAACTTCAGCTACATTCAGAGACCGGTAATTAGCAAACACACACACACACACACACACACACACACACACACACACTTTCTGAAGGTCCCATTTAGACAATAGACTTTATCTTTGCACTTTACATTTAATTTTCTCCTTGCCTTTCATGTCCTTCTTTCTGATTGGATGTGTTACACAAAGACAAGTGTAGGGTGGTTCTATTCTGGGCTATAGATGCATGTGTGTGTGTGTGCGTGTGTGTGTGTGTGTGTGTGTGTGTGTGTGTGTTTCCTCCTGTAAACTGGACAAGAGAATATATATAAGTGAGCTCCTACATGCTGAACAGGACCTGTGTGTGTGTGTGTGCGCGCATCTACACACTGGGAGACGGCTGGGGGTTGGCAGCAGGTGTGTTCTGCCTGGGCATTGTGTAAATTGCTCCGAGGAATTGATCGGCTATGCGTCCTGCCTCTCTGAGGCCGCTCAGCAGAGCTCCGTGTACCGTCGCCGGATAGTTACGGATCGTGTGCTCTCCGGCAAAGAAGAGTCGAGGAACGGGCTGTGAAGCACACAAACGCACAAATGAAAAAAGGAAAAACACACTCGAACATATACATTACCATATAAAGGCAATACAGCTGCACTGATACACAGGCAGCACGCGTTTACTATCGCCTCGTTCCCGGTGACATCATTCCCAAGCCTTCCCATAGCTCACGACCCGAGAATGATATTATTAAGACGTTCTGTTGAGGTAAGAGGCCTACAGCGCTACAGGTCTTTGCTTGTTCATGTTTCATTTGATAACATTCCCAGCATGAAACCGGCCCAAGACATACCGATTACGTACGCAATCACGTAGCATAGAATGTGATCCTGGAGCATAGAATGTGCTCATTCGCTCCGTTTACTTTTCATCTTCGACAAATGCCTAACTAACTAAAGCTGGCGTATACCTCATCGTGCCTTATAACCGTTTTCATGTTTTTTTGGGCACACAACAACCAAATCTATGCACTTGAATTCACGTTTCCCTTCATCTCCAATATGACTCGATTAAAGTCTAATCCAGTACCATTCAGGTAGGGCTGGGAGTTGTTTAGTTTTTTATTTGAAACGTACGTTTCGAGATCAGACCCGATCAGATACGTCGTCGTTGCACCGATGCCACAATAATTAAGAGACGAATACCGCCCGAGGGCGCGCCTGATTAACCTCTCACGTGCGAGAACGTTCAATTGAGGCATGTAGTTTTTCTTATTTTACTCAAAAGAATTGTTTTTTTTTAATGTTGTGTTTCCGGATCTTTTAGTTCATTGCTGAGATTCGTTCATTTTAGTTGTTTTAATTGTTTAAATTACTAACAAAGAGAATGTTAAGATCTTTAAGAAAAATCTAAATCGTGAATGTCAAATATTCGGAACATCGCCCAGCCCTACATTCAGGTTAATATGCTGTGATGAATCCTAGTTATGACTCTAACAAAGCAGCTTTGTTGGCTGTCTGTGTGTGTGTGTGTGTGTGTGTTTGAGTGAGCATGTCTCACCTGTGAAGCCCCAGGTATGGCAGGTCCGGGCGTGATTGGCTGAGCCATGAGGTCATAGTCGTTGCCGGAGGAACCAGCTGCCACGTACGAGTATGAGCCACGAGCCCAGGGGTCCGCACGCCATCGCGTCACCACCGTCTCTTTCGGCTACCATGGCAACACACAAAAACCTCGCATCAATTACACTGGTGTTGTAATAGAGCCTAAATGAGGCTGGTGTACATTTCCTCTCTTTCTGTCATGGGATCACGCTGGAGGGTAACAGGCACTTACATTTATATTACATCCTATAAATCCATTACAAATTCAAACAAACTATAAAAAGTTAAAGAATTGAAAATATCCTGCTTCTAAGACTGAAGGTTATGATGATGGTTATGTAATATGTATTAGGAGTGTAACAGTACACAAAATTCAGAAGAAATGCAAAATAATATTTTATAAAAACAAAATAGAATAAATCGAATGAATGCAATACATTTTTATTATATTGATTAAATTGAGTAGTCGATTAAATTGAAAATTTCACAAATGAAATTGATTCAATTAAATTAAATTAAAGGAAAATTTTATTAAAAACAGTTTGCATATGTTTGACCCCATGTGTATATTACAAATATTAAATAAGTGTGCGTTTTACATTTGATCATAAATTTCAAATGTATAATCATATATTCAAATCATAAAAAAAAAAAAAAAAGATATTATCTACTTAAATGTTCAAATTATTTCAGAATACTTTAACAGATGTCTTTATTCCTTCCATCCTTCATTCATTCACTCCCTCGATATGCACATTTGTCAGGATTTTCTCCTTTTAAGAGAAATCTTTGAAGCTGGACACACGTGCACCGAACCGCAAGACCTGTACCGAAAGCGTTTGGTACAAATACGTGTACCATTACACCCCCAATATGTCTATAAAACACGTGTTTGTTTACCTGAGGAACTGCACTGCTACCAAAGATTCCCTTTAGGATTGCTAGGCAACGGCCGACGATGACATCATCACTGATGTTCTCCATAATGCCCGCGGCTTCCCCGGCCATCAGCGCCAGCAGAATGGGGGCTAACGGGAACGAACGTAAAAAGACGTCAATCGGGAAGCATAATCGGATCAGTCTCTAACAACTATGTGAGAACGTTTAATGCTGTTATCACAACACAGGTTCAGGCAGAACCCAGAGTCTTAAGTATAATTTATTTATTAAGAATTTTTTCAATGCTATAAATTTAAGGGCGATTGGTTTACCTTTGTAGAGGTTCCAGAAAAGGAAGAGCTCCCCGCGGCTGGCTGTGGTGCTTCCTACATGACCGAACAGGTTCACGCTCGGGTCCCAAAACACACGGTCGAAACACAGCACCACCTGTGAATATAAAAAAGTGATGCTAAAACATATACCGCTGATATATAAGTAGCCCAGGACAAAAAATTTTATGAATAAATCTCAGACATGGAATTCCCTAAAACCCACCTTGAACCCCTAAACCCTACGCCGAGATATAATTAACTTATGAGCTAGTGAACTAGAGGATTGTGCATGTCAGTGAACCTCCTGAGCCACCCCCCCTAACCCCCCTAACCCCCCCAACCGGCCTCGGCCTGCAACACACTGCAGGCCTGTACAGACAGGACGCTGCTAATGGTGTATATACAGCACAAGCACACTGCACCCCCTGCTGGTCTGTAGAGGAAACTCAGCAGCAGGATGTTGCATAACACTGCAGCATTTCTGTTGCTGCTGGAAAGTAGAGATTCACTGCAGTGTATGACGGTAAGATCACGCAGGACAGAAAAGGGGAGGAGGGGAGTGTTGAAATCAAAGCTCTGGTTCAGCCAGCAGGAAACCAAGGTAACCTTGTTCCAAGGACGCTCAACCATTTTTTCTGGAGTTTGCTACATTTAAGCTCAACAAAATGGGTTGGTGAACTTTTTCTAAATCAGCACTGAACTCCAAAAGACTGGTGTTGCCACAAAACAGCACAAATACAATTTTACAGACGATGTAAAGCATTTTGAAAGTGCAAAATCGGTTTGTGTATTTATTGATGTATTTATTTGTGACACATTTGGAACTGTGTGCATCTCCCGAAAACATCTCCCGGTGTCCTGTGTACAGATGGAGATGTGTAACTCGTGCTATTCTGACCAAGTGCGCAATCTGTTACCGAGCTCTCCTTTCACGCGAGTTTCTTGCTGGGAAACAACATGATCTCACTTCCGCAGCCCCCTACTCGCCAGATTTGCCTCCTGCGGACTTCGCCCTCTTCCTGAGGATGAAGCTTCAGCTCAGGGGTCGCCGTTTTGACACCACTGCAAAGCTCTAGGTCATATTTTCAAAAGACTGGGAGCCCTGTGCTGGTGTGCAAGAAGACTATTTTGAAGGTGATGGTGTGTAAACGTAGATAAATAGTACTTTCTTGTAAACAGAGGTAGTCTCAAAACTGTTATTACACCTCGTACCTTCTGCCATTCTTTTCACTATATTTGTAAAGGGTGGTTGCTAGGGGCAATGGAGCCTTTGTGTCAGCTCCAGGTAATCTCCTCATTAATGCAAAAAATATTTAGAAAAAAAAAAACAAAAGCATCCTGAAACACATACACACCTTGTTGAGGTTGCCGAAGCCCATCCTTTGAATAGCAGACGTCTTCCACTCAGGGAGCGGAGGCACAAACTGCACTGCGGGTGGCTGCTGCTTCATCACTCCCAGGGGAAGAGTACACAACACAGCATCACATTTATAGATGAAGGTCTGTGTGGTTGAGCGTGTGTTCACGGCGATCACCTCACAGCCTGGAGAAGAAAACGTGAGAAAGAGGCACAAATCTTTGGGCAAATGGAAATAATGATGGGAGTGAACGCGTAAAAATAATAATACATTTATTTTTTATTTTATTTTTATTTTAAATGCAACACACTCAACTGCTCAGATTTGAACCCTGCAGGTATGGGACTCACCTGAGGAGGTGTAGCGCACCTGGCGCACTGCCGTGTTCAGTTTGATGTCCAATCCCTCGGCCAGGGCCACTGGAACGCACGAGTAGCCGTTTCTCACGGTCAGGTGACTCCCTGTAAACTCGAAATCGTCGTCCTACACACACACACACACACACACACACACATACACACACACGCAAACGTTAGATAGAAAAAAGAACCGAACGGGAGGCACGAGCACACACACACGCAAATTACCTGATCCCAGTGTTTGAGAGAGAGTGTAGACAGAGGTGTGGCATTGGCAAACTCCAGGTTCGCAAAGTGCCAGTCCAGAATCTGTCTGTCTCTTGAGGATAAATATACATCACTGAGAAATAAAAAAAAGGAGAAATATCACATGTAATATCAACAGCACAGCTCTACAGGATGCAAAGATTAGCGTGGGACAGGAAGTCTGAGGGTAAGTAAATGTGTGATTAAATCTAAAAGGTGTGTGTGAAAAGATAAAGCAGACACTTAGGCGTGTGTGTATATACCTGGGTGGATTGGCCTCCAGTTCTTGCAATCTTTCCTCGAGTTTCACCTGCTGCTCAGACAATGCATCATATTCCTAGAGAATCCACCCACACACACCCGTAATAAATAGTCATTTTCTATAGCAACATATGTTTCCAGCCTTTTCATGTTTCAGATGTAATGAGATTTAACAATGACATAAATTGTGTGTGTGTATAATGTGTGTATGCGTGCGAGACCTTGCAGAGAGCGGTAAGATCACGATGTTTGCTCTTGACCAGGAACTCGGCTGTGATGTCCCTTGGAGGCTTCACCTCATTTGCCTCTTTATACTGTTGATGCAGCTCCTTCACTTTCTCCTTAGTGGACACCATCTAACAAAGACAGATCAGCAATTAAAATATCGACTAGATTGTGTGCCGCTGTGCGTGCATGTGGCTCGAATATTATCGTACCTTATTAAGAAGATCTTTGAGCTCCTCCTGTGTCTTTACGATCTTTTTCCAGTGCTCGATCTGCTCGTCCTTCACATGTTTCTCTTGCAGCCTGGATGTACATACACACAAGTCTGTAATTAATAAACGATCTTTTCAAATCTTTGGCAGTTTTTTTTTGGCCGCCTTCCCTGTTTATACACGTGCAAAATGTGTTAAATGGTCAATATATGAGCCTGCTGTTGATATAGTGTAGCTTATGGCAGAAAACTAGCTTTGCCGTAACCCTGATTTGTTTATTTTTATTATTAGTTGTCATTGTGGCAGCAGGGACATGGTCAAGTGCTGGTTTGTAAATGGAGGGGGAATTGAATGGTAAGGATCACACACCTGCTTGTTTGTGCTTATTTGTACTAAAGGGTGTTCTATGTTTCAGAGTGCAGCTAAAGAGATAAAAAGTGGAGAGCCAAAAAGGAGTGAGCAAGCGAGAGAGAGAGAGAGAGAGAGAGAGAGAGAGAGAGAGAGAGATGGACACATAGATCAGTTTGTGTGTTCAGGTACGTGTGTGCTTTTTTTCCTGAAACCCGATGGCTGCCTCTCATTTTCCTTTTCCCTGAGCCAACGCTCTCCCCACAATTATTTTACGTCTTTTACTGATGCCCCGACAATTTGCCACTATTTCTACTGGGTAATAACCCGATGTAGGTCTATGCTAAAAGTACTGAATATACTATGCATATATAT
This sequence comes from Silurus glanis, assembly GCA_014706435.1. Lineage (NCBI taxonomy): Eukaryota > Metazoa > Chordata > Actinopteri > Siluriformes > Siluridae > Silurus > Silurus glanis. Next base: position 3,724,060 of record JAAIIK010000032.1, read on the forward strand.
TTGGCCAATACACTTACTGTATGACCACTTCCAAAGCTTGGCCAAGAGAAACTGGCTTATTATTGAGGAAGTTGAAATCAAGTTGATGGCTGAGGTAGGATGTGGCCTCCAGAAGCCTGTTAAACTCTTGCTCCACCATCTCATCCTTCTCCTTAGGAACCTACACGCACAAAGCAAAAGGGATTAGCAATAGGGACATAATAGGCACCTTTTTCTTCTTTGTATTTATATACTGTACTGTATATATTTGTACTGTGTCTCTGTTTTATATTTACTTAACACATTTTTTTGCTGCTGGAACATGAAAATGTTCCCACTGTGAGACGAATAAAGGTATGTCTTATCGTATCTCTCTTATAACAACACTCATCGAAAGATCAGAAAGTGATTGCAGAGTAATAACATGGTACTAAACCTAGAAACTGATGACGGCGTGCATCTTTATACTTTTAGGCTGAAATATGCCATGAATTTAATACTCACACTTGTGCATCGCTCCCCCTGTTAGAGAAAAGAAAAAAAAAAAACGAGAAAAAAATAACAATCAGTGGGGGATACAGGAAAGAGAAAACAAGACAATTTCCACCTTTAGGTTCAGCTATGCTCAGTCTGCCTGAGGTGAATGACTGTGTGTGTATGTGTTTAAGGTATACCCAATGCCTCATCAAGCTCAAAAAAGTTATAAAACTTTTCTTGCCGCTGAATCTGTCTCTCGCTTAGTCACAAATTTAAGCTGCAGCACCAACAGTTCTAAACCAAGAGAATGTTTTTTTAACAGTGCGTGCTTCCTGAACACTGACGTTCCAAATCGTGAACACTAAACACGTCTGGTTTAGCTCTTAAAGCAGCTTGAAGTGAATCAGTGGTGTTACAGGATGGAAGAATAATAAATATATAAATTGTGCAAAGCATTTAATTAACCAGAACTGAATCGAAGACCCCTGTAGTGCTGCACGAGACATAGCTCTATGTCTTCGTGTGTGTGTGTGTGTGTGTGTGTGTGTGTGTGTGCGCGCATACTCACAGCCTGGCCATTGGCCTCATAAAGGGGGCACTTCTGTTTAATCTTGGCCAGCTCCATGTTCACTTGCTTGCTGATAACAGCCATGGGGTTTCCACCTGAGAGAAAGCAGAAGAAATTATGGTGAGAGAAATGTTACAGAATGAACAGAAGACCAGTCTTTATTTAAATGGGAATAGCTCTCACCTAGGCCTGTTACCACCATCGCTCCCAGGTCCGCCACGTAATTGCCTTTACGAAAGGTGGCTACTCGTCCTCCGACACGATCCTGTCAATTAGAGCAACAGGAAACCAAACTCTTTTCAAAACACAGACCAGTAGAAACTAAAAAAAGATTTACACCTTTTAAGTGACTATGGCTGGCTAGATCAGATGAGCTGATTTAAAAAAATATATATAAAAAAAACACATCAACACTACGACGATACATGAATTTCTTCAAATAAACAATTAAGCGGTAAAGGACGGCACGAGGAACTGTAGGACAAACAGCTGGTCTGCTAAAATAAGTGAAAGAAACTTAATAAATCTAATTGTATTTGTCACATACACATTCATACAGAGTACAACATGTAGTGAAATGTTTTTTTTTCATGACTATCCAACATTCAATAGAAATAGAAAGAAATAAAATATAAATAATAATAATATTAAAGTATAACTATAAAGAAAAATACCATGATGATGGATTTGAACCCCAATTAATATGAACAGTTTGCTACTATGGCATAAAACCAAAAACAGTCAAACAGTTCTGCAGTCAAGTCTTCATCAGTGAGCAGTTCATAAGCTCAACAATAATGGATCTATAATGAGTGTCCAAATGAGGATGATTTCCCCTCTGGTTCTGGTGAGCTAAATAAATGAATTTATGATTTGTCCAGACCTGCACTCATAATGTGTAACTGATGTGTCTGTCTCACCCTGGCTTCCAGCACGGTGACGTCCATCCCGAAGCTCTGCAGCTGCCTCGCAGCCCCCAGGCCAGACACTCCTCCGCCAATCACAATCACCTTCCCAGTCTTCTTACCTGCACACACAGAGCATTGCATATTCGACAATTCGTCACCAAATCACCTTCTGCTGATCATCGCTGAGTCAAAAGAACACATGCTTACTTGGTAAAGGTTTGACCCTCTTGTAGATCCCAAAGTTGATGAGTCCATGTCTTTCCAAGTAGCTGTGGATTCTGTGGACTAGGATGGCATCGCCTGTAGGATAAACAGACACACGTTTGTTTGCCAAAAAAAATGCTAAAAACCTAAAACTATGTACAATATGCCTATTAATTTACAATCAAAATACTTTCCTCTTTTAAGTAGTAAAATCATTTCTACATACTAGAGGTCGACCGATATCAGTTTGCTGATTAGTTGAGTGCTGGAACTACTAGCAAAAATTCATACTGAATTCCAGTTTGCTGCTATTACGAGAGCGGCCTCTAGAGGCGAATCACTGACACCACGTACGCTTTGTTTTTACACGTGAGACTGTTTGCTGCACGGAGAACGCAAAGTGCATAAAAACGCTATATTCAATACTGTATTTTTTTTTTTATTTTATAAAGTTCAGTACTATTTTACATGGAATGTAATCTTTGTTCGTTTTTTTTTATCCAGTATCCATTTTAAAAAGATAGGTTGGTTATTCGGTACTTCTTACTACATGAAGGCTAAATAAAAATCTCATGAGACGGAACAATGCGCTTAAAATCGAAATAGGTGAATCTCAGTAGGGGTAATGATCTTACTGTTATAAGGTGCCTCCAGCTGTTGCACCGTCGACTCAAATGTCAGCTGGATCTTAGGGTTATCCAACCAGAGCTGGAGCTGAAAAAACAAAAACAAGATTATTCTTGTTTATCCAACCTGTCGCTGAGTAATTAAGTGAGTCATTGGTGAGGAAAACAATCTGAAGCTCAGATAAGAAGCTGATCAGACACTACACAAATTTAGCTTCAGGACAGAGTGGTTAGAAGAAAGCCATTCTGGAGAGAAGGAATTAAAAAAGGCAATAGACGTTTGCTGAAAGGTTTTTGGGGAAAAAATGCTTTACTACACTCATGAGGTCAAAACTGAATTTTGTGGCCTACATTTAGTCTAAAACCAACCTGAGAACACTACCCTTAAAACAAAGCATAGTGTTTTTCAAGGCTTTTCATGGAAACATGGAAACTGATTAGAGACAAAGAATGGATAAGGAGTATTCCAGGTAGAAAAACCTGTTCCGGAAACCTGAAGTGAATATAACAAATACTGGCTGAGGGTGTGAATACTTATGTAACTATGAAATGCTTTTTTTTTTTTTTTTTTGGTTTAAGTATTTTACATTGTTGTACCATCAAAGTTCTGTACTTTCTATTTACATTGTTAGCAAGGTTAAAAAAATACATTGGATGATGAATTACACACTTAAACTAAATAAACCACGCATCCTGTATACGAGGTGATATTAAAAAGTTTTGAGACTGGCTCTGAGCACAAGAGAGTACTTTACTGATCTATGTTTACACACTATAACCTTCAAAATAGTTCCCTTGCACAGCAATACAGCACTCCCAGGTCAGTGCTCCCTGTGACTGTGTGTGCAGCCTTGTGCTGCCATCTGTTGGCACCTCACAATACTAGTCTAAATGTCACCATGGATATTAGACTGCAAGTTTTCCACTACATGCTGCACTGCTCCAATCCGAAATTGTGCACTAAAATCCAGGCTTTACCGTGCGGTTCCTGATGTACAGGAAGACCTTCTGCGTCTGCTGCGGCCCGCTGATGATGTCAGGAAAACACGCCGCTTCTTGCGAGGTCATTCGGTCATGCGGAAGGCGACTCTGAAAAGCTGCACCCTCTAAACCTGACAGAAATGCCAAAAAAATAGCCAACAATATCAGCTGGAGTGAGCAAGATGCGATTGCACTGTAGTGTATAAAGCGTGTAACAGCCACAGGATAAGGCAGAGGTCACCGCTCTACCGTGCGCTGAATACGGCCTGTCCCCACACGTGGAAGGCCCTCTGAACAGTGCCAGAGACATATTTAGAATTGTTTAAATATCATATTTGTATTTGACAATAAAGGTTGGTTTTCAAATGAAAATTTTCCTTAGTTATTAACATTAACTAATTATTTGTTAGATTCACCAACCAACAGAATAGTACATTCAACATAAACGTTTTGATTTCAATAGCAATGAATATGAAAAATGCCATTATGATATTAACTGTGCGCTGCGCATAACAAAATAAACTAATCTAGCATTAGGAGGCATAATAAATTACATTTAAAATGATAATAAAATCTCCACAATAATTCTGGTAGTCGCTCCGGCCCATGTGATTTTCTGTTACAGACCGACCCGCCCCTTTAAAGAAAAGAAACATTATGTGGCCCTTGGAGAAAAAAAAGTTTGGGGACCCCAGAGATAAGGAAAAAGAAGACGGGAGAACAAAAGAATCCTGCGAAGCTGGCATTTGAGTAATTCGTATAATCACACCTGTGTGTATGTGATAGGGTGCTGCCAAAAAATAAAAAAAATAAAATAAAGAGAGAATATACACACAAAAACCATTAGAGAAAAACGAAGCCGAGCGGTTACGCCCTCCTCACCCGAGGGTTCCTCTGGCTCGCTGTCGTTTTCCTCCTCGACAGGGGGTGCGGGCGGAGGAACCACCTGCTTTCTCTCTTTCTCGGCTTTAGCGTTTCTCTCCTCCTCCGAGTAGTATTCGTCCTCCGACAGGTTCGCCAGGCTCTCGTCCATCTCCCTGTACTCCACCTGCAGCATGGGTCACATGCACAATCTTCCTTACAACCGGCTCACGGAGACGGAGCAGATACGCCTCTCTCCACTACGAGCGCAAAAATACTCTATATGGACAAAAGTTTGTGGACACGTGATCATAAGATTCGGATGTGTTTTTTCGAGTGCCCATTTGCTATGATAACTTCCACTCTTCTGGGAAGATGTTTCTACAGATTTTGGTTGCAGATTTGTGAGGAGGCCTTGGGTGCTGTCAGCGCTCAAATGTGTTCAAGAGGGTTAAGGTCAGAGCTCCACACCAAACCATGCAAACCATATCTCCAGGGAGTTGGCATTGTGCACAGGGGTCATGCTGAAACAGGTTTAAGTCTCCAAGTTCAAGTCAAGTTTAAATAAATAAAAAAATATTAATAATAATAATAATAATAAAAAAAATAAAAAACTATGCAATTGTGTGCCTTCAAATTTGTGGTACAGGTCTGAGGAAGAAACACATGGTTCTTCCACAGACTTGGCTGGAAACGTCAGGTGTCACAAAACTTGTCCATATAGTGTACATTGCAAAAAAAGATTTGAGTGCTACTTAGGCTAATTAATATTTCGTTAACCTGACATAAACATCACATGTGTTCATAACCACCGTGGCTTCTGGCTCGTTTGTCATTTTCAATAACTCACAATCCTGATGGCTTCTTAGCTGCTACTCAGAACTTGGTTTTACGTAATTTTTGGTGTTCTCCACAATAATATTGTGCTTGGAGACACAACAGGCTTCGTAGTACACCAGACTCTGGACAAGAGACCATAAAGAGGCAATGGAGAAACAGTGGTTTAATTTGATTTCCTATAAGCGACACATTAACATCGCACCTAACACGCCTGGTGCTAATGACTAAAAAATTTAGGTGTTCACTTTGGCTCGCTTGCGCCGGCTGGTCCTGCGGCCTTCGGCCGAGTCCTGATCTGCTCCAGCAGAGCCGGGGAGGTGAGGCAGCGGTGCTCCGCTCGCTTCTCCGCTCGGAGACGCCCTTTCCTTCTTCTTCACGTCTGCTGAAGAAGCAGAACCGGTCGCGGCTCCCGACTGCGGACCCGCGGACGTCTCTGTGGCCCTGTCGACCCCGTTTCCTCCTGAGGAAGAGGACGAGGACGAGCCTGGGTCTTTCTTATTCGACAGCATGATGGAGGAAGACAGAGGCCTCTCCTGAAACACGATGGATATGTTTTTTTTGTTTTTTTGAAGAAAGACAAGTAAATAAAAATAAATAAATAAAAAAACAAACAAAATGAAGGGTGACGTGTAAGAGATGTTTGATGTTTGTTGACTGATTGACACAGGATGGACAGCAGCCTAAAACACACAAAACACACATACATGTACACATACATGTACACACACACGTACACACACGTACACACACCCTCACAGTCCTTTGTTTTGGCTGCCTGAAAACAATTAGAAATAACTGTAATAATGAATGGTAAAGCAATAAAAAAGTAAAAAAAAAATACTATCAGGATCGGATTTGTTTATCGTTTATTTAATAAAAAATACTGCTAACCATTTACGGTATTCATTTTTCGGAATTTAAAATGAGCTCTCTAAGAAAAAGACCGGGGTCATAATTCCTAGAAAGGTTGATTCACAAGCTCAGAATAAAAGAGAAGAACCTCTTGTCTATTGAGCAACTATGAATTTCGCACTAGCGATTTGCCCTCCCCTGGTATAAAGGCACGTGTCTCGAAATCTGCTGAGAAGTAATGATTACGATCACGCATGCGGTGCCGTGACTCAGCAGTATCCTGGCGTTCTCTGTGCACTGATCTGGATCGGTTTCCCCCGGCCTGTGTGAGCGACTGCTCTGAAGGTTCGAGCCTACCTCTAACATGACATGAGATGATGTGTGAATGTGCTGGAGGATGTTTTGATGCAAATGAGGGCAAATTTACATCAAGTGCACATTACAGTAACCTTGTTTTGTTTTACCCATTTCTCGGTGCACCGGGAAATATCCATTCAATCACTGGGAAATAAAGGCAGAATAAAAGAGACAAAAGGTGAGGAGCAGGAAAGGGTGCAACTACAACAAGAAAAGGGGGAAATGGGGGCTGTTGGGACAGAATATATTGTAGTTAAATAAAATAAATATTGTGAATATTGTGCCAGAAAAAGTTGAGACGTAAAAGTGGTCCAGTTCGAAAACTTGGCATGCTTTTCTTGCATCGAAATAGTTTTGGGAGAAATGATCAAGAGATTGAGCACCTTTGGTACAGCAGCACCCAAATTACTTGCCATCATTCATGATGGATGAATGATACTTGCGTAAAGAGCGGTCACCAAAAATATCATCCTGTCGCATCAATACAAATTGCTATGGATCTCTTGGTTAGTTTTCCAGCTTCTCAGGTAAACGTAACACTATACGGACAAAAATATGTGGACACCTGAGTATAAGATCGGTATGTGCGTTTTAAACAGTCCATCCCACGTTTAGTAGCCATTTGCTGTTATAATAACCCCCACTAAGTGTTCCACTAGAGTTTGGAGTATGCTGGTGGAGAATGGTGCTTATTCAGCTACATGGGTGTTAGTAAAGTCAAAGTCAGGTACTGATGGAGAATGAGGAGGCCTGGGGTGCAGTCAGTGTTCCAATAGGGTTGAAGAGGTTAGAGCTCTATGGCAGGAGATCTTCCACTTCAACCTATAGAAAGCATATCTTCATAGAGCTGACTTAGTCATGCAAGAACATGTTTGGGTCTTCTCGTTTAAGTGAAGGGAAACTTTCATGTTACATCCATTAAAACTGGGCACCTCCAACACAATGTGGTAACAGTTTGAGAAAGAACCCCATATGGCCGGAAAAGCCTAAGAAAAGTGTCCTAATACTTTTGACCATATAGTGTACTTACACAGACTAGGCGTAACATTATGAACACCTGCCTAATATTGTGTCGGTCCCCCTTTTGCTGCCAAAACAGTCCTGACTCTTCGAGCATTAACATCAATGAACTTCTTCAGCAGTTTAGACTACAGGAGCTCGTCTGTTGGATCGGACCACACGCCCCAGCCTTCACTCCCTACGTGCATCAATGACCCTATCGCCGGTTCATCACTGTTCCTTCCTTGGACCACTTTTGAGATACTGAGCACTGCAGACCGGGAACAGCCACAAGAGCTGCAGTTTTGGAGACGCTCCGACCCAGACGTCTAGACGTCACAATTTGTCAAACTCGCTCAAATCCTTATGCCCGCCCATTTTTCCTGCTTCTAACACGCCAACTTTGGGGACAAAATGTTCTTGCTCCTTAATATATCCTCACTAACAGGTGCCATGATGAAGAGATAATCAGTGTTATTCACTTCACCGCTCATAATGTTATAATGTCACTGTTATGTACATTCCCTAATCAAAGAATTTAATTCTGTATGCAGGTGTATTCACTTTTGAAACAAGTAATAATCGTAGTTACGAACACAGCGGGTCTGTAGCGTTCGACCTACTTCCTTTATTCCCTGTTTTAAACACCGACCTGCTGGTGGTTTTGATTTTGTTTTTAGATAATGTTGTTTTAAACGTGATTTGTTCACAAATTACATCCTAAACGACGGGATAACACGGCTTAATGTCTCCAGGAGGCGTAATAACGCTGGGTAGTTTGAAGAGTCACTGTGCTTGAACTTCCACAAATTCCAAACAAATCTCAAATAAGATGATGGCTGAAAAAATGACAATCGTTCTGGCTGCTACTCTGCTCCTGGGGGCGGGACTTACAGACTCTCGACAGTATTTTATTGGACGAATACAAGATCAGTACAGGATGAGTCATCAGAAAACAGCGTTTATACTTCTTATATAAATAACTGACAATTTAGGGGGTAAAAACTAATTTTGTCCTAAATATTGGAATCCTTAACATTACAATAAAAATATCTCAAATTCTACAAGGCTTTGCTTCGTTTTAATTAACGTTTTTTATTATTGTTCACACAAACCTCATACATTCGACTTAATGAACGAACAATCTTTAACTGGATGCTTTTAATATCTCAATTTCTTCATCTGCTCATTTTTTTATTTCCAAATTATTCTAGGAAAAAATGGACAATCAACAACGGTTTAAACATTACACCACATCGAGCTAGCTACAATACAACAATACAATAAGCACACTAGCATGCGATATTTTCTTTCCCACTCGTATTCTATTATCTCCCCATCCTCCATCATAATTGGTCAGTTCCATCCGGATCCTGTAACGCGATTGGCTGACAGAGAGCTTATTCCCATAAGAACTACCAATCAATCGCCGAGCGGGGCGGGACTCTTCGCGAAAAACGGGTGCGTTCAAAAAAACTCCAGCCGCATAACGCTAGCTCGTTATGAAGCTTAGCTCTAACCGCGGTGCGAGCGCTAAACCGCCAACGGTTGAACTCTGCCCAACGTAAAGCTGCTATTCAGACGCAATTATTAAAACCTGAACACGGAACGTCTCATAAAGCAAATTTTATACATTAGAACTAATATTTTAATAATAAATCTTTTATTTACCTCAGATTAGCTACCGTCCAGCACAAAGGAAGCAGATGTGTGAGCGCAGCTCCAGAAACGGACCAATCAGATAACTCGGGTGAAGTCTGAATAGGCGGGACAGACAATTCTCGAGCTTTGATTGGTGAGAAAATATATCAATCAAACCTAAAGCGATTCTTACAGTTTTAGATAGTATATAGTGACTTGTTATAATAATAATAATAATAATAATAATAATAATAATAATAATGAAACAATAATAAATCATTTCGGACCTGTTTTTCTTTTCTTTTTTTTATCTTCCAGATTGTAATATTTTACAAATTGTTGGTGAATGCCCTGATGACATTACACGATTTAAGCAGTTATGATAATTTTATATTATATTAATTTTTTAAAGATATTGAATATTTATGAATCACTTATGCTGTATGGGAAACCCCGAAGCCCCGCCCACAGGAAGTTAGTTCCTGGTTCAGGTAAATCTCCAGGTGAGATTTAGGGCGTTCTCTCGTCGTCGACGACTTTATTTAAAAATAAAGAAAAGAAACAAATAAACAAACGTAAGTTCACACTAAATACTTTTATTTATTCTTGGTCGTTTCTAAGGGGAGTAGAAGTCAGGAGAAAAAAGCTTTAGAGAATATTCTTATTATCATTTCAGGGCTTGTTGGGCTTGAACTTATTGTTAGGGAAGTCTTCTTTATAATATATATGTTTGTAGTATAATGTGTAGTATAATATTTATTGTGTGTGTGTGTGTGTGTGTGTGTGTGTGTGTGTGTGTGTGTGTGTGTGTGTGTGTGTGAGAGAGAACAAAATGTGGAATAATGCCTAATAATACACTTTATAATAATGAAATAATTTATAGGGCGTCAAAGAAAGGGAAAACAACAAATCGTTGAAGTATTCTGTATGTATAATGCATTTATATTTCGAAGTCTCTAATTTCAGTAAAGTTAAGACCTGGGGGGGGGGGGGGGGGGGG
>JAAIIK010000032.1:3734452-3755668 GCA_014706435.1 Silurus glanis
TTTTTTTTTTTTGTGAAAAAATATGCAAGAATCCTGAAGGAAAGACTGTTTATTGCTGCTATAACATAATGAATAGCTGGGACTTGTTAATTGTAACAGAAAACTGCTGAAGTAAATGAAATAATGTTGAATATTTTTAAGAAGCAACTTAAAGAAAATACACAGACATTTATTATTCTGAATTATTACTGTGTGTGTATGTATGTGTATATACGTGTGTGTGTGTGTGTTATATATAATATATATATATATATATATATATATATATATATATATATATATATAAATTAACCCCATTGTTTGTGTTAAAACACCACATAATCTTAGTCTATCAATAAATCGATTTGTGTTCAAATGTAAATCAAATTGTATTATTCCAACGCCAGGTTGTTCTCCAAATTTTGGGGAAAATTGTGAAAGTGGGGTGGTATTTTGTTTGATCTAAAATTCCAAACTTTAATGTAACGTAACTACCCTGAGAATACTGAAATCCTAGAAAGGTGAGCGCTATTGGATTGTCAAATGTTCAGGAAATGTCATCACCTTCCAGGACAAACACATCCCACTGCATCAACCCTGAAAATAGTACAGACAAAGATCCAAATAATGTCTTTTTATATCTAGAAGAGGCTAAATCTGGATAAAAGTATGGAAATACCTGACATATGTGGTTCTTCCCCAAACTGTTAACACAACTTTTTGGATGCTCTATGACGTTTCTCCTTCACATCAATCCTGTTCCTGCATGACAATGCTCCTGTACACAAATCCAGCTCCATGAAGTTATGCTTTACATGGGTTGAAGTGGAAGATCTCCTGCTATAGAGCTCTGACCTCAACTCTATTGAACACCTTTGGGATGAACTGGAACGCTGACTGCACCCCTAATGCTTTTGTGTGTGAATGAGCACAAATCTCCACAAACACAGTTCAAAATCTAGTAAAACATCTTCCCTGAAGAGTGGAGATTAAGAGCAAATGTGAGATGGGGATGTTTAAAAAGTGACCAAGAATCTTATGCACAGTTGTCTACAAACTTTTGTCCGTATAGTGTGCATCAATGTTGCTAATGAGGAAGACTGGATTAACAGTCTGGGCACTTGTACCCGAGACAAAACATACGAGACATTAGGAGCAATTCTATTACTCAAGGACCCTGATTATGCGTGCATGTGGCGTCATAATGAGCTGGGCATTTCATCCAAATTGATTCAGTATTTACTAGTTTTAGAAACTTTTATATGTCTCTTTCCAGAAATGCTCTTTCACTTACAATAAGATGGATAAATCTCCATTTCAATTGAATAAATGCTTAAAACGAGCTAATAGCCTAAAAGACTGTGTTGTTCTCCTGTTTTTAGGCACCGTAAGGATGAAGACAGAGGGCTCGATGGAGAATAGGCCGGATAACACGGCGTTCACGCAGCAGCGGCTTCCTGCATGGCAGCCCATTCTGTCCGCCGGTATAGTTATCCCCGGCTTCACTCTCATCGGCCTGGCCTTCATCGGCATCGGCGTAGCGCTCTTCGTCACCTCGCAAAACATCAAAGTGCTGGAGGTAGGACCTCGTCATACTCCATGTCGTAATTCCTGACCTTCAACGGGTTAAAACTGCAGAAAAACAATAGTAGTATAGAACGGAATCGGTAGCTATTCAGGCTTATAACTGTAAAACTTGATGTGCTCTGACACAGCAAAATAAAACACTATTTTATAGAGTTTTTCTTTTTTTTGTTTGTTTTTATTTCCTCTTCCAATGTACCAAGGGGAAATGGTGCTATTTCATATTAAAAAGGCACTAAAGGTTCTGGGATGCGCATAGCTCAGGCAATATAATTATATAATAATATATTATATTATAATATAATTTTTGCTGGACTGAAAATGTTTGAAATTGTGCCCTAATTGAGAGTCTTGGACATAAACTTCCCAGACATTTTTGGAAAGTGATTCTATAAGCAAAAGGCTGTAATGTTTACTTTTTATTTTTGCTTTAGACTCAAAGTTTTAAATAGCATTCTGATACCAAATATATTCCGGCTGACTATGTTCCTCATGCTGATTGTGCAATGCTTGTTCTCCTGTAACCTTTTACAGGGGGAGAAAAACGTGCAATTGTTTTATACTTTTAGTCTTTTTTTTATTTATTTAGCTTTTTTTTTTATTTCCATGTGCAACTGGATGCTTGAAAAGCAATGCCTTGTAAGTCCAAACATGGCAATAAAGCTCATTCTGATTATGATTCTTTTATCAGAGGGCAGTGGTGGTTTATAACTCGTGTAACTGTAAACAAACTTCACGGTTCGGTACGTACCTCGTTTTTTAAGTCACGGTTCAGTTGAATCTCAGTACTGTTAGTGGGAAGAAATGCAAAACATAACATTGCTTGTAGTATTTTTTTTATTAATGCAGTTTATTATTATTAACATTTGTGAAGGTCAACAGTTTACATTTTTTAAACAATTTTAAATATAATGCCTGGTTAAGGTTAAATAATATACGTTTAGGCCCAGAAATATTTGGACAGTGGCACAAGATTTATTTTAGCTGTTTACCAAAACAAATTCAAAATAGTTATATAATTAATATGAAGAACGGTTTAGGAATTACAGCTCCTTAATATGTATCCGCCTCTTTTTCAAGGGACCAAAAGTAATTGGACAATTGCCTAAAAGCTGCTGCTGTGAATCCCAACATGCGGTCAAAAGAACTCTCAATGGAAGTGAAACAGATCATTATTAGGATGAAAAAAACTGAGAGATAGCAGAAATGTTAGGAGTGGCCAAATCAACAGTCTGGTATATTCTGAGGGAAAAAAATAGATCGCACTGGTGAGCTCGGGAACTTAAAAAGGCCTGGACGTCCACGGAAGACAACAGTGGTGGATGATCGCAGGATCCTTTCCCTGGTGAAGAAAAACCCCTTCACAACAGCCACCGAAGTGAAGAACACTCTGCAGGAAGTAGGTGTATCAGTATCTAAGTCTACCATAAAGAGGAGACTATATGGGCGCAGATACAGAGGGTTCACCACAAGGTGCAAACCATTAATCAGCTTCAAAAATACAAAGGCCAGATTTGACTTTGCCAAAAAACATCTAAAGAAGCCGACCAAGTACTGGGACAGCATTCTTTGGACAGATGAAACTAAGATCAACCTGTACCAGAATGATGGGAAAAAGAAAGTATGGTGAAGGCTTGGAACAGCTCATGATCCAAAGAACACCACATCCTCTGTAAAAGATGGTGGAGGCAGTGTGATAGCATGGGCATGCATGGCTTCCAATGGCACTGGTTCACTAGTGTTTGTTGTTGATAAGACAGAAGCAGTCGGATGAATTCTAAAGATATACTTTCTGCTCAGATTCAGTAAAAATGCTGCAAAGTTGATTATACAGCACTTCACAGTACAGATGGACAATGACCCAAAACATACTGCTAAAGCAACCCAGGAGTTTTTTAAGGCAAAGAAGTGGAATATTCTGCAAAGGCCAAGTTAATCACCAGATCTTAACCCAATGGAGCATTCATTTTACTTGCTTAAGAGAAAACTTAAGGCAGAAAGACCCACAAACAAGCAACAACTGAAGACAGCTGCAGTAAAAACCTGGCAAAGCATCACAAAGGAGGAAACCCAGTGTTTGGTGATGTCCATGGGTTCAAGACTTCAGTCATTGCCTTCAAAGGATTCTCAACAAAGTATTACAAATGTACATTTTATTTATGGTTATGTTCATTTGTCTGATTACTTTTGAGTCCCTGAAATGAGGTAACTCTGTATTAAAATGGTTGCAATTCATAAATGTTTCATAGGATGTTTTTGTATAACCCCTCTAAATAAACCTGAAAGTCTGCCCTTCAATCGCATCTCTGTTGTTTCATTTAAAATCCGATGTGGTGGCATGCGTAACCCAAATCATGAAGATTGTCACTGGCCAAATATTTCTGGGCCTAACTTTATAGAACAATATTTAATAATATTCTATATTTATAAAATAGAATAAATCTAATTAATGCAATACACTTTTTTTATTATATTGATTAAATTGAGTAATCGATTAAATTGCCACAAATTAAACTGATTAGTGTTTTTATTTAAAGAATCCATATCGCTAGCATTGACCAGGAAGTATTTCAGGTACGGAGTGAGAAGCCACATTGACACTGTGTTAACTCTAGTTTATTATTTTATTCCCCTGGCATTGTTTGATTGTTTGTTTTTAAGTTTCATAATCATCGGAGACTAAAACAAACTTGCAGTCCGCTTCATAATAAAAAAAAAAAGAGCAAAAGCATGCACAAGTGGCAGCCTGTTGCAGCAGCTCCCTTTGCTGCTGTAACAGAGAAATGTCCCCACTGTGGGACGAATAAAAGTATATCGTAATACGTTTGTGAGGGAACTCAGATTTTAACTATGTTTCGCACGTAAAAAGGATTGTGTTCGGTACACGTACCCAAACGGTCCGGTACGAATGCGTGTACCGTTACAGCCGTAGTAATTTGATCAGTAAAGGTTCTGGTAAAAAGCTCAAGGGTTTTAGCCTCAGTATTGCCAAGCTGCCAGTGTAGGGCCCTTGATCAAGGCCCTTAACCCTTTCTTGCTCCCAGGATGCTGTGTCATGTCCAATCTTGTGCTCTAACACCATTAACATCAATGCAAGGAAGGGAAAACACTGAGCTATAGTGAATATGTGACTCAATTAGACTTTTACATTTTTTTATTGTGTAACAGAGAGATTACACAGGCGTTACAGCTGACTCCTCCTGTGGAAAGTGCATGGACCCGACTAAAAAAGACTGCGTATGCGAAGTCAAGTTCTCCTTCAGTGAGCTTTTCGAGGTATGGTGATTTAAATTTTTTTTTTGGTCAGCATTCCTGTTTTTTTTTTTTTGTTTTTTTTTGACCCGTCTAAATATTGCTGGGATTGATAACACTGCTGTTTTTTAGGGCCCTGTATTTTTTTACTACGGCCTCTCGAATTACTATCAGAACTTCAGAACATACGGAGTGTCCATCGACCCCTACCAACTAGTGGGAGACACGGCATACTTTCTGGTATAGTCTTTCCTTTCTGGCTTGTCTTTCCTAATTGTTGAATTTTTATTGTATTATTTATTTGTTTAATTCCGTTCAATTCTTTTTCTTCGAAAACCTTTACAGTCTCCAGCGAGCAGCTGCTCTCCGTATCAGAATGATTCCACCGGGACGCCGATCGTCCCCTGCGGATCCCTCGCCAACAGCATGTTCACCGGTATCGCATCCCACTGCTCCCGAATCCTACTCGGTCTAAGCGAGCTTGAAAAATTCCACCCATGCCAAAAAATAATGTCTTTAAAGTTGAGATTTCCAGCCAGACCTCGAACTGTAGTATTTGACTGTATTAACATTCTGTGGGTGAATGAGCACAAGGAACATCTCAGAAGAGTGGAGGTTATTATAACAGCAAATCGGGACTAAATGTGGAATGGGATTCAAAAAGCAATGCAAAACTTATTGGCATAACAACGTGTTTAGGGCAGCTGATGTGCTGTTATAACACTTCCTCCTGTTCTAGGGTGCCATTTCTTTTGTCTTCATTGAACAGCTCATTTCATTCATCTTGAGGATTTGTTTTGGATTACGCCGCTATCTGATGATTTCACAACATTAGCCTTAAAACCAGAATCAATCATAGTAGGCTCTTTCACACATTTCGGCCTGTATTTCATAACCCCCACCACACACACACACACACACACACACACACACACATTTTGACTTTATTTCTTCTGAATAGACTCCTTCACGCTGTACCAGATCATCAATGGGGAGCAAACGCTGGTTCCGTTTGACAGAAAAGGAATCGCATGGTGGACAGATTACAACATCAAATACAGCAATCCTGCTCCCGTCAATGGTTCCTTAGCTCTAGCTTTTTCGGGTATTTATCTATATTACTTTCTTACTTTTGTATATTCTCTTGAGTGGTCGTTACCGACTGAGCGAGCGAAACCTGTCAGATTGTACTAAGTACAGATTAGACAACGAAATCCTGATTTACATTTATATAATCAGTCTGTGTTTTGTGTAAATGTCCACCACCGTGCTCATTCTATCTGATGTCTGCTAGTGCAGAGGTATTGCTACTTTTATTTTTGACCTCTATTACAAAAGCTAGAAAGAGGAGCTATCCTGTTTCATGAGTGTTATATGTAGCTGTAAATTAATAAAAAGTACGGCGGATAATTTTTTTGATCGAATCACTAAGGCCCGTGTGTAATATAAGATAAAAAATATGCACACGAATAAATTAAATCCTTTGTTGTTGTTTTTTTTTTTCTTTTCTCAGGTACTTCAAAGCCCATTAACTGGTCCAAGCCAGTGTATGAACTGGACTCGAATGACCCGGCCAATAACGGCTTCCTGAACCAGGACTTCCTGGTGTGGATGAGGCGTGCAGCACTTCCTAACTTCAGGAAGTTGTACGGGCGAATCAGAGAGGGAGCGTATGCAAATGGCTTACCTGCTGGCAACTATACATTACAGATCAACTACAGTATCCTTCAATCGGGTGCAATTAACACACCAAGCCTCTTCTCGTAGTGTGTGTCTGTGTATACGTCTGTGTGTATCTCTGAGCGTGTGTGTGTGTGTGTGTGTGTGTGTGCGCGCATATCTCTGTACGTGTCTCTTCTGTGTATGCATCTCTGCTTATCTGTGTATGTATCTGTTGTGTGTCTGTGTATATCTCTGTACATGTCTGTTGTGTGTCTGTTTGACCGTGCTTATCTCAGTGTGTGTCTGTTGTGTGACTCTACCTGTCTGTTGTGTGTCTGCGCTTGTCTTTGTTGTGTGTCTTTGCGTGTCTGTTGTGCATCTGTGGACTGCATATCTCTGTACGCCTGTTGTGCATCTGTGTGACTGTGCGTATTTCTGTTCGTGTTTCTTGTGTGACTGTGCTTATGTCTGTTGTGTATCTTTGTGACTCTGCGCATGTCTGTACCTGTCTGCTGTGTGACTGTGCATATCTCTGTGCGTGTCTGTTGGGTGTCTTTTCCACTGTGTGTGACTCTGTGCAGGTCTGTTGTGCGCCTGTGTGACTGTGCGTACGTGTCTGTGAATCTGTGTGAGTGTACATATCTCTGTACGTGTCCGTGTGTATTTTTGTGTGTCTCTTTACTTGTCTCTACATTTCTCTGGGTGTCTTTGCATGTCTAGGGTTTTTTTTTTGTCAAGTATTCAGATGGTGCAAGAATTTTCCTGTTCAGCTGACATGCAGCTTTTCTCTGTGTTAGGTGAAACTCTGTCAGCTACAAATGCACACAGACAGGTTAGTCTTGTTGGGCGTAAGCAAATAAAAAAAAAAAAACTAGAGGAAGAGAAAGAGTGATAAGAGTGGGGGAAAAAAAACAGTGTAGATGGACAGAAGGTTTTTTCATTCTCATTTCACTGGTGAATGTAAAAAAGTAATCATTTCAATATCATTACCATTAACCGCCACTAGTTTATGCTGGTCGTGTGTGTGTTAAAGGTTTTACACTATGTGCTTCGATCCTTAACCCCACAACCTAGCCTACCCTGTTCAGAGCTTTGGGGGCACGAAGAAAGTGGTGTTCTCCAACGTTTCCTGGATGGGAGGAAAGAATCAGTTCCTGGGCATCGCGTACCTTGTGATGGGTTCTCTCTGCATTATCATGGCAATAGTCATGCTCATCGTCTATGCAAAATACAAGTTTTCAGATGACGATGGTGCATAATGCCGTACGCCTGCAGTGTAAAAGGTTGTGAATAGTCATTTAGGCCTTTTGTTTTAATCTTTGATTGAAGGAAAAATGCTGCATCATAGTCTTGATATTTAAGGTCAAAAGGATCCAAGAATGTTTATTTGTTGATGGTTTAATCTTCTCTCAAATTGTTTTTATTGTTCTATTGCCACTATTTTCACTACATCACCTAAAAATGGCGACTACCTTCTTGTAGCAGCACCAGCGAAAATTCCCTTGATGACAGCGATGCAGCGGCGCTTTAGTCCTTTATTCGCTCCAGCTTTCTGGAGCTTTGAGTTGAATACTTCCTCTTGTTTGTACTTATATCCGACGCCAAAAACCTGAGCATGATCACAGTTATAAAATGATCCAATTCGAATCATTTTTCCTATTTAACTGCAGTGTAACGGTGCTCGTGTGGTGCGCTTCACAGCCGCCAGCTACTTGCAGGAATCACGTGTTTCACTTGATAAGCCATGCCGAATCCAATTAGGCCAAAAAACCCAAATGATTTTGTCTTTACAAGGTCAATTTCATAAAGCGAACACTGATTTTACATCTCTGTGTTCTTCGTTCCAGTGTTCGAAGTTAAAAGCCATCGCAGTTTAATGCTTTTAAATGTAATTTTGTTGTATTATTGCAACCTTTGAGTAATTAATTATATTTTATATACCTTTTTGTATTATAGGACTGGGAGAAAACGTTTCATTTCCTTCTCAAAGCTTTTCTTTTTGTGATGTCAGGTAGCTGTTGATTGGTTGCTGCACTTTGTGTTTTATACAGTGTCTCAGGGTGTGTATATTTTGGGGTAAAATGTTTGTAGAGAAATAAAAGCTGTGTAACTATTGGGGAAAACAGGGATTATTTTCTTATAATACAAAAGTGCTTTATTTTGTTAATGCCAATCAATTGTAGTTAAAAGTGCACTATGTGAGATTTTGTGTATTTAAAAGCTTTAAATTGCTGTGATGATACTGGACATCTTTTCATAAATCGCTGCTTTAAAGTCAGAAAAAACATTATATGGACAAAAGTATTGGGATTTATCCAGCCATATGTGGTTAGAATTGGAAGCACACAATTATATAGGATATCTGCAGATATTTAACTAGGAGACCCAAACTTGTTCCAGAATGACATTACCCCTGTGCACAAAGCCATCGTCATGACTATATGGCTTTAAATGGGTCGAAGTGAAAGATCTCCTGCTATTGAGCCATAATAAACACCTTTGGGAAGAATTGGAACACTTTACCACAGGCCTTCTCGTCTCACCTACATCAGTATCTGGCTTTACTAACACCCCGGTGTCTAAATGAGCACAAATCTCAACAAGCACACGCCAAACTGCTAATATCCGATAAAGGATTTCTTCTAAAACAAAATATATATTTATTATACAACTTCAAAATTGAGTGATGGAATTGCTTTCTTTTTTTTTTTGAGAAATAAACGATATAACATTTGAATGTGTTCTGTTATTTGTGCTTTTTATGTGTACTCCATAGAAAAGCAGCCACATCAGGAAGAAAATGGGAAATACAGATGATATTGCTTTGATTTTTTTATTTTATTTGCCACAATCAAAAGTATAAGCATTTTTAAAAATCAGATGATACATACATATACTGTGTGTGTGTATGTATGTATGTATGTATATATATATATATATATATATATATATATATATATATATATATATATATATACACACACACACACACACACACACACACACACATATTAGTTGTGGTTTTTATTGTTTTTCAAATCAACCTGATTCTCCTTTTCATTACCACATTCATCAACATGTTGCAGTAGTGCAATACTAAAAAGCAATCATTGTCCAATCACAAAAGACTCTGCATGCACTCGCTCATGTTCAATGTGTTCATAATGTCTACTAAATTATAATTCTAATTTTAATAATAATAATAATAAAAGATTAGTATTCCTCACTTCACATCCTATAGAGAGATTTTCTTTCTTTTGTTTCCTGCCTCTCTGGTATTGTTTTTTTTTTCCCTTGACACCCCTTCTATATTCCTAAGAGAGACCTCAAATGTTTATTAGTCAAGTCAAGTTTATTTCTAATAACCAGTTGTTATTGTTTACTTCCTCGGTATGGCCTTTTCCTTTTTTTATCCATGGTGTGGTTTCTGTGCACATAGTTCTATGTTAGTATATATTATAATTATCATGGTCATGGTATCACGTTTGTTTTTTTCGCCGCCATTTTGTCTCGTCCTCGCCGACATCGCGAGAACTCGGTGTCGACGCGAGAGAAGAAGAAAAAAGTGAGGGAGGGGTCAATACGTCACTTCCGGTTGCTCAAAGCGTTTTCGTTGTTGTAGAGGGAGGGAGAGAGACGGCGCACCGCGGACGCGTCCATTTTTCCTGTTTGAACGTGTACATGGGCGATTCGGAGCGACTCTAGCGGCACAATAATATTTCGGAGAGTGGTGTTTTGGTCTATATTGAAAGGTAAGAGCTTTGCGAATGGAATGAGAATGGTGAAAGGGGGGAAAATACCCCGGTTAGCCCGGGACTCTGTTCCCTTCCGCGGGCCTGCGCTTTATGCTGTTCTGCGGCGTGTTAGCATTTCTCCGTCTCAACTGCTAATTTATATTTCTTATATCTTAGTTTTCTTAGATATAGGAGTTATAAAATATATTTATAATCGGACAATTGCACGAATTTCTTATGAAATATAAAACAACGGTGTGTTTATAAAGAATGGGGGTAAAGTATAATGGTTGATATTACTGCCACAAGAAAGGTTGTATAGGCGATCTGCGCGCTGATTGGTTCGTCCTGCTGTCACTCACGGTTCAGGGGGCGGGTGTTGATGTGTTCTCGTACACAACAATGGCAGGTGAGAAATACATTAATATAAAATTGGGTTGATAGCGTTGAGGGGTTTTGGAGTTGCTGGAGGCAGTAAGAGTGTGCAGGAGGGATTTAACGCGCACGTGTTTGTGTAAGAAAAAGTCACGTTAGCTAAAAAAAAGAAAATAAAGAGGCAAAAATCACCAAACACAACAATAAGTCAGACATGTCAAACTTAAGACCCCTGTCCCACTTCCAGCCCATGGATCCATTATATTTGGCCATTGGCACTCATTCCTGAAAAGATGCCCCGTCTCTACCTACTCGAACATATGTGTTAACATCTTTTCTCTGTTTTGAAGATGGAGTCATCTCACTGATGCACACCCAGGAGTCATCTCAATGATGCACACCTTTACTCTACCCTGAGAGTTGCCCCAGTTCAGAACCAAAACCCCAAACATTAATGAACCGACAGCCATGCTTGGGCAATCGTGCATAAGAGCAGAATGTACTGCTTTTATTTGGTGTTTTATTTTCACACTTTATTCTGTATTCTGTCTGACTTCGTCATTTATTGAATGTTTACCTTTTTTTGGCCCTCTACTTAGACACAGTATTTAACTTTGGCACCCTCTATGATTGAGTTTGACAACCACGGCCGTAAGTCAAGTAAGCTTTGATTGTCATTCTAACTACATATAATACACATGGAAACAAAACGACGTCCCCGTATATGAAGCTGCTGTTCTAGTAGGACCCAACATAAGGGAGAAGAATAGATGTCTTGATCCTTTTATTGATTAATTGCAGCAGTACGAAGTAAAGTCTTTACTAAAGCAATTTTATTGTATGAATATATCGATAATAGATTTATAGGTATACGATGTGTGTATGTATAAGGATTTTAAGAAGAAACCGATACAGTGAGAGGGTCATGTGGTAGTAGAGTAGTGTGGGAAATCTTTTGGACATTGCTGATTCACCTGCAGACTCGAGGTCACTTGAAGTGACTGTGTTTTAGCATAATTGTGAATAGAACTAATGTGGCAGTGTGTGTCTGGTTGTAAATGTTGGTCCAGTTCAAATATTGTTTACTGAGTTAATCCTAAGACTGGGTCTGGTGTGATCTGTCTGTACTGCTCTTTTCTACTGCTGAGCTGGATCAATCTTCTCCTGTTTTACCAGTCAATCATAGGGGTCATTTTTGTGTGAATTAAATGGGGTATATACATACATACACAAATGATATTTGTCAGCCCCACACGGATTTTACGTCCGTCCCCCCCCCCCCTTTAATGAAAATGACTGATTTCTGTAGCAATGTTCTGAATTTTGTGGGAAATAACAGTGTAGGAAAGCGTTCCCTTTCGGTTGTATTTCCACGCTTCACCACTAGAGGGAGATTCACAGATTTCCATTCATGATAAGTTGCTGCTGTAGCGTCACAGTACACTTTTACACTGCTCTCAACCAAGAGCTTAACAGGCCAGAACACTGAGCATCAGCCGTCATTCTGCATCACGCAACCTATCGAACAGGAGCTAACAGGTGACGGCAAGAATCGCACCACACGATCAAATCTCTAAACCTAAAAAGGCGGCCACATTACTGTATGGTGTTAGATGTACAATAGTCATACAGAAAATGCATAAACCAGACAAATACACAAGCATAGAACATGCACAAGTAGCAGGTGCAGTCATTTATACATAAACTGTTTGCAACTCCAGTTCACACAATCTTAAATGGTCAACAACATAAAGGTCCACTGACCCTGTTAATCCACTGCTCTGCAGTTTGGGCGCACAAAACTATCACATATTGTCCAAACGTAGACCGTAACTAACTATAATCTTTTAATAAAATGAGGGATAATTTGTAGCACATCTTTTGCAATTATATTGCAGTTAAATAAAAATAGAATGTCGGGTTTTCTTTGTGTTGCACGATCGCATGGATCACGATTAACTGGAGCGACTTTAGGCAAACCAGTAGTGTTGATTTGTGACTGCGCTACGGTTACAGGGGTCTTCCCATGAGAAGAGTTCGCAAGTCAGAGTTCACCAGACTTGATCTTTGGAACGCATGCAATTTATTTATGAAATCGGTGTGTGGTGTGCACCGGGAGGAGCGGCCCTTTTTTAATTCTGCTCGTATTGTTTTCAGATGTCGGACGAGTTGTTGAAGCAGTTGAGCAGCTACAGGGCTCAGCTGCAGCAGGTGGAAGCGGCGCTCTCCACAGACCCCGAAAATGAAGATCTGTTAAAGTTGCAGAAAGACCTTCAGGTGAGCGGTGCAGCACTGTCCATCATGTCAGTCAGCTTGATTCAAGCTTTAAAAAAAACAACATAATGCAGGATAAATGTCACAGTTTAATACTAATGTGCACCCTGTAGTGCATTTCCATAGTCACGAATCTTGTACTGCATTTATATACGAGCTACATAATCCAAGCCTAATCGTTAATAACCACTGTATAGGCAACAGTTTTAGAAAGAAAAAAAAATAATAATAATAAAAAACCAATAAAATAAATGCTACGATCATTGGAACCCTTTTCGGCACTATTTTTTGTGCTGCTGAGTTTTTTATAATGTCCGTCGAGGTTGAAGAATACATGGCAAGGCATCTGAACCATTCTTCCATACAAAATCTCTCCAGATTCTTCAGATTTTGAGGTCCATGATTTCGCTTCAGTTCACTTCACAGGTTTTCTATGTGGTTTAAGTCAGGGTTAATTTAGGGTGCTAATATTTGTGCATGGCGCTGTTTAACTCTGTTTAATATGTAATAGATGTTATGGTGACACTTTAGGAAATGGCAGGTTTGTTTAACTTTTTATTTATTTATTTTTTTTAAGAGTCTGCACTTTAAGCCCTGGGTAACAATGTGAATAAATTTTTTTTTAGGAGGTCATCGAGTTGACAAAAGACTTGTTGGCGGCTCAGCCAGCAGAGGGCGTTGCTAGTAGCAACAGCTCAGATGCAGCGCCACTCAAACACAGCTGGAAAGTAGGAGACAGTTGCATGGCCGTGTGGAACCAGGACGGACAGTGAGTATCTCGCGCACGCACACTCGCATTAACATTTTTTGACAGGAGGGAGGCTGTAAGGGGGAAAAATGACTGTGAGTATCTGTTCTTTCTCCTTTCTTTACATCAGAATGTGGTCGTTCTGCGAGGTCTGAATTATGTTTTAGCTGTGAATTGTTGTGAGCGTATGCTTTGATATGCCCGTACTCATGCGCTTACAGTGCTTTGTCCTTTGCAGGCAGTACGAGGCAGAGATAGAGGAGATCGACAGCGAGAATGGCACGGCCGCCATCACCTTTACCGGCTACGGCAATGCCGAGGTGGTGCCTCTGCACATGCTCAAAGCAGCCGAGCAGGCCAAGAGCAGCATGGACGAAGGAAGAAAACCCAAGTCCAAGTGAGTTGGGTTTAAATCCTTGCATTGTCTGGGTTTTTTCTGGTCTTGTCTCATCTGGCTTCTTCATAGGTAGAGGACTTCTTGTACCATACATTTTTTTTTTCTGGTGTTTAAAAATTCACAGTGTGTAATTCCATCATTAAGATTTAATTATATGGAGAGGGAAAAAAAGGATTAGGAAACCTGACTTTTCCAGTCGTGCGCTGCTTCTCCATAATTGTTACCACAACGTAGGGGGCACATAATTGTATTGGACGTCTTTGGATGTGGTAGCATGATTGTATTTCCTTCACTTGTTCAAAGCCAGCTCCATGAAGATACACATCACATGGGTTCGGATGAAAGATCTTTGGAGCGCTTATCATAAACAGTTTATAGAACTGTATAACTACATCAGTACCTGATTTTACTAACAAGCCTTGTGACCGAATGAGCAGCAATTATCACAAGTGCACTGCAAAATGTGGGATGGGCTGTTCAAAAAGAAGCACATGCTAATCTTATGCCTATGTGTCCACAAACTTTTTCCATCCGTCTTGCCAAAGAGACCTGACCAGGAAGCTCGAATATTCAGAATAATTTTAGCTTTGGAAATCTGTTAATTAAAATCTAGTAAAAAAAATAAACAAAAGGTTTTTGAAAAGTGGTTTTTGAAAAGTGGTTTGTGTAAATGCATGTCGGTGTCAAATAATGCGTTCGCGCTCCTCGTGTGTGTTTTAACCTTCCCAGGAAGGAGCTGCAGGCAGAGCAAAGGGAATACAAGAAGAAAAAAGCACAGAAGAAAGTGCAGCGGATAAAAGAGCTAGAACAAGAAAGAGAAGACCAGAAATCCAAATGGCAACAGTTCAACAATAAAGCTTATTCAAAGAACAAGAAGGGGCAAGTAAGTAACGGATGCGTAAAAAAAAAAAAAAAGTTTGTTGCCAGATTATTAATCCTCGTTTTTTTACTCACTCTGTCCATCCTTTTTTTTTCCCCCTTAGGTAAAACGCAGTATATTTGCCTCACCGGAGAGCGTGAACGGAAAAGTTGGCGTGGGTACGTGTGGGATCGCAGACAAACCCATGACTCAATACAACGACACGTCCAAATACAACGTAAGGCATCTAATGCCTCAGTGAGGTTTTTCATCTGTTCTTGGGATCCTCCCTACGTCCCCACCACCATCCCAAAAAGAACAGCTGGTGGAGCATCCAAACCTCGGTCTGGACACTGAACAGAACCAACTATATAAATCCACCATATTTTATTTCGGGATATGGAAAAGATGTTATTTTGAGAAAAAGCAGTAGCCTAGATGTTGAGTGAAATTCATAAGTTACGAGGACGAGGCTGCAGCGTTAGCGCTTTACAGCTCAAAGAAAAAAGAAACCATATGCTCATGCCAGCATAACCTCCACTGGAAACTAATGATCTA
Source organism: Silurus glanis (assembly GCA_014706435.1). NCBI lineage: Eukaryota > Metazoa > Chordata > Actinopteri > Siluriformes > Siluridae > Silurus > Silurus glanis. The sequence goes on from JAAIIK010000032.1 coordinate 3,749,875, forward strand.
GCAGGTTTCTATCAAAAAAAAGCAAGCCTGAAATGTATATCTTCAGTTTGTGCCCCAATTCCAACCAATACGTCTACATCATCCAGCGGAGATGGGAACTCTGACTTTTTAGTATTTTAACCTTTTATTTGATATGCAATAAATGCATTAAGATCCTTCTGAGGTAAACTGAGTGAGCTTTTCACTACATAACCTGAGAGACTGTTTAGTTTATGTGCTTATCGTGTGTCAGAACTATTTGCTAAAACGTCAGAGTCCTGTACATCCCTCTGTGCGGCACCATTTCGTGGAACGGATTTCTGTTGTCGGTCTTAATTTCGATATAAAGTTTTGTACACCTTTACAAGGAATAAAGTTTTTTTTTCTATCTGTAGATAAATGTGCAATTTTTTTTTTTTTGGCTGGATCGACACTTCAGGTTGATTTTGTATTAATATATATTCAGATGCAAGCAGGAGGCTCTAAATTGCCCTTTAGGTGTTAATGTGCGTGTGTATGGTGTCCTGGGATGAATGCGCTCAATGGGTACTTCCCTGGTTGGCTTTACATCTGCTGACCAGGAGAAAGTGTTTACTGAAGATATGTGGGATATCTCATCACAGCGATGGTAGACTAATACACCAATAGTAATCAGTAATTAAAATAAATAGGCAATGGTACAGCTTTGTATTGATCTGAAGATCCCAATCAAGTTCAGTGCTAAATAAATAAACGAGACATTGAGATATTTTACTTGAAGTCTTGGATTTGGAACAAAGTCGAATAGATACGATTATCGATCCCTTCACCAATCTCCTCCTTCGATGAAGAGCCTGAGGTCGGGCCTTGCCAAGAGTTGGTCCAGAGGTGGAAAGTAACGAATTACTTTCTGTAACTGAGTAGGTTTTTTTGTGTGTATGTGCTTCTACTTTTTAAAGTAGTTTTTAAAATCTGTAATTTTACTTATATGTATGTATTGTTTGAAGTATTGTACTTAAATACATTTTAAATTATATCCAATACAGAGAAAAAAAATATATATAGACCCCCAGAAACTACTGCACTAAATGGTTAATCGGAGGACAAAAATCACAAGAAAGAAAGATGGAGCCAGGCAAGACAAATGCCAGTGACGCAGACCGGGCTGAAAGTGAAATTGCGATTTCTCTCATTATCATAAGTGATCTAACAGGATAAAAGGTTGATAAAAAGTAGCCTGGAAAATTTTACTCTGAGTAGATTTTAAATGAGATAAAATAAAGCATTAGCTAAGTAAATGGGCTGAATAATGAAAATGAGTGAAACTGTTGGATTGGAGATCATTACAATTAACTGTACACTGTAGAGGAAGAGGGATACCTTTTGTCAGATAAACTGTAATCAGTTTTAGATTGGATTTCTTGGAAATATTTAATTTAGAGAGATGAGTTTCCATTCTCAATCTGTAGATGGCGCTACTCTGAGCTGCGTGTGGATCTCTGGATGGGTCACTATGCACATATAATTGAACTATTGACTTGAAGAACTCATCCAAACAGGAAGGCATCTGTATATGGAACGTATGAGTCCATATACAGTATTAGATGTTTAAGAATGTGTTCGAATATATAAATGTAGAACTAAACTGGAATAAAAGGTCTAATTCATACTCTGCTTTGGGGTGTTTGGAATTTACTGGGATACCACTTTCTGCAATTTGCACACAAATACTGACAAGGATGGACGGATCGACGCCTTTCACATTTTCCGAAGGCTACGGATTGCCCTCGCTGTGCTACGTGGTGTATCTCTGACTCTACTCAATAGATTGTTCCACAAACGTGGCTGAGTGAAGCCAATGTGGCTGAAGTTTCCCTTTACCATACGCTCGCTATTCACTTTGGATTTCCACTAACAGGCAGCTCTGACGATGGAGTAAAGATCCATGCTAAAAGGGGAAAAAAAATGTATTCGTACAACTGGTATATGAATCCTGAAAACATGCACACCAGCTTTCCATTTTGCTTCTGCAGCTTCTATCTAAAAGGAATCAGCGCTGACTTTTTGTTTAAGTACAGAAGAATACCATACACTACAAGGATAAAAGTCTATGGACACCTGACCATAGGATTCATGCTTTTTGAACATTCCATTCCACATTTAGTCCCCATTTTGGTTATAATTCCCTCCACTCTTTTAAGAATATGTTCCATGAGATTTTGGAGTGTGCATGTGGAGATTTGTGCTCATTCATCTACAAGGGTGTTAGTAAAAACAGGTACTAGGTTGAGGTGAGGAGGCCTGGGGTGCAGTTAGCGTTCCAATCCATTCCAAAAGTGTTCAAAAGGGTTGAACACTTCCAAGATCATCCAAGCCACCCCATGAAAACTATACCGTGATGAAGCTGGCTTTGTGCACAGGGGCATCGTCATGCAGGAACAGGTTTGGGTCTCCGAGTTCAAGTGAAGGGAAATTTCATGCTCAAGGACGTCCTATACAATCGTGTGCCTCCATCTTTGTGGTAACAGTTTGGGAAAGAACCACATGTGTCTGAAAAAGTCTTTTAGTGTCAAATATACAGCACCATCAACAAGCTAAAAGTGTGTCTTGGCTTTTCTCTCCTTTCCGCTGTAGAGGTCAAATTTTTCCAGGGCAGCCTAGATTGCTCGCATGAATCTGTTAGCATCTGCATTTTTTATGATCCACCAGATCAATTAATTGGGTCACTGGTTTACCATCTTGCACACATCTGAAAAGTCAGATGCTTCTCGAACAGATGAATCAAATATATAGTGTTTTTTTTATTTATCATTAGCCATAAGTCAAGTCTCTAAAACAGCTGCCTTCTTGAATTCTTTTCTTTCTAGCCTAATACAATACAGCTTTTCTGGAAAGGTATTATTAAATTATAAGTGAAAATCATAACGTATTTAATGTAAAATGTTTATATATTAATAAATATAAATTTAAGCCGTTTATGAGTCGGATGAGTCGACTTATTGGGAGAAGGAAGAGTCGACTCAAGAGTCGATTCTTATATATATTATATATCAAGAAATGGGAAACTTAAATAGAAGAAAACGTAAATAGAAGAGTATAAACCGGAGAACTTAAAACATTACACATTAAAGATTATGTACACAAAAGCAGCACGAAATCCTGGTTTTAACACCATCGGAGTTGGCGTTTTAAATCACTTTTCTCAATCACTAGTTTTTTTAGGACACGTGACTCCAGGTACCGCCCACAACTGCTGGATTATAATAAGTCTCGATGGTTTGTATCATAAAATCAGATATTACTTGTATTTTTTTTTTTCCCAACAGAATGCGAATTAAAGAAATAATAAACGCTACTGATTCATATAATCCCATCACGCCCAGATGTGAAACCGTGACGCACTTCCTGTTTACACGCAGTGGGCGTGGCTTGTGGCAGCATGGCAGTGAGTCAGTGCGAGACTCCCAGTGGATCAGCTGTAGAGCTCACAGGCAGGCGTCGGAATCACAGCTCTGAGACGGTAAGCAGAGATCCATTCTTTCTCACATCACAACACATTTTCTATTCAAAATTGTGTGTTTTATTTTTATTTAAATACGTTAAAACTGTCTGTCTGTCTGCTGATCTCATATTCCTAAATCCTATTATTCACCTGTAGTGTTGGAATAACTGGTCACTTACTTTTGAAGCGTGACATAATATGGAGATTTAAATGTTGTTTAAAGGACAAAGGTGATTTTAGATCTGGAGAAGGTAAAGATGAGGTTCTTGGGTCTTGATCGCAGTCATTGACTTTTTAAATAAATATTATTTCAGCCAAACTTTCTCTAATTGAAACATATATATACATAAAATCTGTAAAAACGAAACAAACAAACAAACAAACAAACAAACAAACAAATAGATAATTCATCTCTCTCTCTCTCTCTCTCTCTCTCTCTCTCTCTCTCTCTCTCTCTCTCTCTCTATATATATATATATATATATATATATATATATATATATATATATATATATATATATATATAAATATATTATTATTATTATTATTATTATTACTATTTATGTATAAATATCTATAAAAATTTTTTTACGTATTTTTAACTGGGCATTGTCTAATGACTACATATTCCTACTTGACTTAACCTAAAAAAAAACAGTTTTTGATGTTGCGTTACATACTTTGCACTTCATTTTAATGTGAAAATTTGAAATATTGTGTTAAATATCAAATACAAAATATGTTGTGAACATCTGATGTCTTCTTAGGCCTTAGTTTAGGGATGATGAGGGAAAAAGTAATTAATTAAATAACTAGAAATGTAGACATTTCGTTCTTTTTATATATATATATATATATAAAATATCTTTTTATATATAAAATAAATTAAATTTGGTTCTTTTATATATATATATATAAATGATGAAAACCATAAGGAAAACATGAAAAACAGAAGTCAGATGACAGTCTGGGAAAAAAACAAAAAAAAAAAAACAATCCAGAAATAATCAGGAATTTGTTTAATCTTTGGTATCTAATCTGGTATCTGATTTTTGATTTGTGGTCAGTGGAATTTCAGAAATTTCCCCACTGTGGGACGAATATATCTTAATCCAATTACAAAACACTCCCTAATCTTGCACTAATCCTGTTTTTTTTTTTTTTTTTTTTTTTGTATTTCTTAATTGTATTTATTATTATAATTTTATGTCTATATATCATTAGATGAGGTCATCAGAGGTCAGAACCGTCACTGATACCTGATCCTTACCTCTTCTTGAAATCCTATTGGCAAGCGAGTAATTCAGGATTCTCAGGTGTGTGTGTGTGTGTGTGTGTGTGTGTGTATTTTACACTGAATCACCTCTAACACATTAAGGCTTATGCTATCGCCCTCTTCTTCATACATGAGCTCATGGATGTCTACGATTGGCAGTGATTCACAGCCCCACCCAGAGATTATGACCAATAATAACAACACTTTAATAGAACTAATATTCCAATATACTTTCATTAAAACCTTGTTTTTTAATACAAAATAGACACTGATTATAAAATAAAACGAATGTAACTTTGTTCTTATAAAAAGAAGAAAAAGAAAGAAATATACGACCTCTGGGCTAGTTTCAATGAAAATCTCTCTCTCTCTCTTTCTTTTTCTCTCTCTCCTCCCCCCCCTCTCTGTCTGTGTGTCTGTGTGTTTGTGTGTGGTTACTCAGTGGAAATGCTGACTTTGTCTCTAACAGAGTGGTGTTATTCAGAGGAGAGTTTAGTATTGCTTCATAAAAACGTCAAGAAATTCCACGTTAGCCTGCACAAATGATAATACACACTCGCACGCACACACGCGCAGACTCACGTGGACACTTTCAGTGTGACAGGGTGGAAGTTGTTTTCCCTCTGTTAGATTGTGCAATGCCTTTCTCTGTTCTACAATTTTATCTCTCCAGAGAGTTGATTCTAGAAAAAGCTAACGAGCGCTTTTCAGTGATCTCACCTACACGTTCACACTGGAAGGAGACGGCACAAAGAGCAGCTCATGTTTAGACTGTGTGAGAATGCATGAGCGTGTATGTGTTTGTGTGTGTTTGAGTGCGTTTATCAGTCGCTCGCATTTATCATCACTGTCATCAGTGACACAGGGATTAGACTGTGTAAGGGACAACAGCCCTTTGCCCTGATAATGATAATAAATATTTGGTGTTTACGTGTCAGCAGTCGACTTTCTACAGATAACACTGGAGTCTAGAGTCTCACACCATGTAAGCATTAGGAATTATACTCCAGCATTTTGTTCCAGTTTTAATACACACACATATATATATATATATATAT
>JAAIIK010000032.1:3755768-3791080 GCA_014706435.1 Silurus glanis
GTGTATGTATGTGTGTGTGTGTGTGTGTGTGTGTTATGTGTTTTTTATAGGAACAAACTCTATATTAGTTTTATTTTACAGTCACTTTTTATTTTGTATTATACACCTGGGTTTAATCAAAGCATATTGTTTTATTAAAGCATGGCCATCCTCTCTGGATGGGGCAGATAACACGCCCCTTAAACCCCTGTGAATCACAGCAGCAGTAGCCAATCATAGGCGTCCATTAGCTTATGTATGTGAAAGAGGGCGGCTAGCACAATCCTTAATTTGTCAGAGTTGATTCAGTGTTAAATAGTGCAGAAATGTTCATGTGACAATGTGAAAATACACACTCACACCCAGAGACAAACAAACATAGCCCCGCTTTGATATCGATATCCTCACTACTGCTTTAAATACAACAAAACATTATTCATTTGCCAAGAATGGTGCTCTTGCCCCTTTCAGAGAATGTGCCCCTGGTGGCCGAATTGAAGCAGGGTAACCTTCTCAGCCTGCTCATACTGCATAGACACACATTTGTCATTTGTGGACAGCTTAGCGGAAGATTAGTAAGCGCTTTCCGAACATCCAAATTTTATACGTAGTCTCCATTTGCATACTTAACCTCCATTCTTCTGGGAAAATGTTCCACTACATTCTGGAGTCTGCTTGTGGAGTTTGTTTTGCTCGTTCAGACAAAAGGGTGTTCGTAAAGTCAGGAACTGATGTAGGTTGAGGAAGCCTGGGGTGTTCCAGTTCATCATAAAGCTGTTCAATACGATTGAGGTAACTGCTATAGCATAATGTTTTCTTCACCAGCCCTATCTCCTAGCTTAAATCTTTGGAACTGAGTGTTCGTGACACGTTTTGTACCTGAACAGTCGGAACATCGTGCTCTCTGGTTACAATCTGTAAAAAAAAGATAACTGTTTATTACAAAGCACTGATAGTATGTGCGGGTGTGGGTGTGAGCCTATTATGTCTCCATGTGTATATCTGCTTATTTGTATTTTAAAAGCAGATTCAGGCATGATTAGTGTTTTTTTAGATACAGACATCAACAAATTATTTGCTCCCCTCCGTTAAAAAAAAAAGAAGAACCCACAATAACTTAATCTTTTGTTGCATGATCTTTAGAGGCAATCCATGCATGTGAAACAAGTGATTTCTGTAGCTCTTGATGACACTTCTGCACCTATCTACAGGAAGTTTTGGCCCATTTTTTTATGAGCACACTGTTCCAGATGGTTGAAGGGAGCCTTCTCCACAGTGCATGTTTCAACTCTCTCCATAGATTTTGGATAGGATTCGGATCAGGGCTCATCAAAATGCCGCTTCAGAATACTCCAGTGTTTCGTTCGTAGCCATTCATGTGTTCGTTTTGCTCTAGAATGGTTTGAAAGCCTTGAGATGTCATCATTCCCTACACAGATTCGAAGCTCCACAGAAAAGCAGCCCCCAAAGATACTAGACTGTGTATCATGTATCAGTAAATATCATCTTTTTTTGTTGTTTGTTCATATCTTTGAGTTCTCTTCGATTGGAGACCACTCCAACAGTCTGCTAAAATAGGCGATTAATTGCAACCAGTGGTCCTGAGCTATCACTGCAAACCTTAACAATAATCATACTGGAATGAATGGTAATTCGGTGCTACCCAGATGAAAATGGGTTCGTTTTTTTAAGTCTGGTTCCTCTCAATGTTTCTTCTTCATGCCATGTCAGAGAATTTTTTCCTTGCCACAGTCTCTGTAAAGCTGCTTTGAGACAATGTCCATCGTTTAAAGCGCTAATACAAATAAAAATGAATTGAATTTTTGCGTTTGTGAACATGCAATTGATGTGTCTTAAAAAGCACCAGTTTTCTCTCGTCTATTGAAAGGAGATCCTCTCAGAGGCTTCGTGGCGCCTCAGTATGCATTTCAAGCAAATTGAAAGAAAACAATTCATTTAAAACGTCGCGTTATTAAAGTGCAATCAATTGTTAATGCCGGAAATTACATAACGTCTCTGCTCTTTCTTGTTGCGTGTAGGTATGGTGACGGGTGATGGGGTTGAAGGCTGGAGCGTTAAGGAGGTGGCTCTCTGGCTCAGAGAGCAGGGCTTCAGCGAGTACGTGGAGCTGCTTTGCGCTAAGCACCGCGTGGACGGAGCCGCGTTGTTGTGTGTAACCGAACACGACCTGAGATCCCCACCACTGCGGCTCCCACGACTCGGCGACATCAAGAGGCTCGCGCTGGCCCTGCGAGGGCTTCAGAGATTAAACACATGCTCCCACACACCACTCAGATCATTCAGTGACTCCTGCACCAATGGCACGTTGCTCTCGCGGACCTCAGGATCGAAATGCGGTGAATGGAATAGCAGCACGGACCAAAACTGCCCACGGGGTAACGGGGTCAGCATGGCGACGTGGGATGGGCACGGTCATGGCTACTCAAAAGGAAAATGTAAAAAGGACTACTGCTATCTAGATCCTGAGGGGTGGAAGACAGCGCTGAGTTCGGTCTATGTGATGCTGGTGTTTGGAATCACCTCGTTTGTCATGGTGCTGGTGCATGAGAGGGTGCCTGATAAGCGAACCTACCCTCCCCTGCCTGACATATTCCTAGACAGGTGTGTGTGTGTGTGTGTGTGTGTGTGTGTGTGTGTGTGTGTGTGTTTGTGTGTGTGATTTTCTCTCCTTTTAAGATAAATTCTTAAAGTTGGAAATAAAATGCTAAAGAATCCATAGAGCGCGGTTGTCGCGAGCCACTTCCTGTTTTCATGCATGCAGTAAACAAACCTTGTATGTATATATACAAATGCATGTACTGTGTTTATATATACAGTCGAACCCACTTATCTCGACCTCGGTTAACTCGCCAACCCTATTAAGTCGACGTTTTTGAAGTGGAACCGCCAAATTCTCGCTTTGTCTTAGCATTTTCTAATCGGTTATGTCGATTCCTTTATGTCGCCGAACCCTAATATCTCGAGCACAAGGGGGGGCAAATTTGCCACTTAACGTCGGTTATGTCAGGAATCCCCCTGCCACGCCCCGTTCGGCGGCTGTCAAGCCTCGGCATTCCCCGAAGCACCCTGCTTCTTCTCCGGTGCGCTCCTCGCAGTCATGCTGATCACACACACCTGACTCTCATACACTCACTCATCCCATCTCCTAGTTAAGCCCCTCACCTCCACACACTTGCGGTCCGTTATTGTTTGTGCATGATCGTATGTGTTGGTTCATGGCGGTCTGTGTATTCGCGTATACGTATCCCGCTACGTACCCTTCTTCTCGGACTCCGCATTCTCTCAACGGCCCCCCGGATTACCCCGATCCTGCTGTTTTCCATGTTCACGCTGTCTGCACCACGTTTATCCGTTGCTGCCCAGCGCTGCACTTTCCATAGCGCGGATCCGTGGATTCTCTACACGAACTGTCTCTGCTTTCACAGAACTTCGTGGACCGCGCTCCCGGAGCGCACCACTGGATATTACTGCTTCGCTACAAGTATTGGTGGATTATCTCCTGAGTATTCTCAATAAACTTTGTTTGCATTTACTTCGGCTTCCGCCTCCTTATCCGCATTACAGGTTATCTCGATCCGCATGACCAATCAATCAAATCGCGGCAACGCTGTTGTGTAAAAAACCTCCAAAAACACGTGCGTGCACGTTCTCATTTAATAACGCACATCATGTACATAAAGACATTTCAAGCACGTTAATATATTGCCGCCATATTGGTTTTCGTTTGTCTCGATCATCGGTTATCTCGACGCTTTTTCATTCTGCCCCACTGTGCTGTAATGCCAGTTAGAAGGAAGTGTTCATGTGTAATATATGTATAACGAATAGTAAGGGGCGGGGCTTACTGAATGTAATTTCCATTATAACGACCTTTAATTCTGTGTGTTTCAGTGTACCCAGAATTCCCTGGGCTTTTTCCATGGCTGAGGCCTGTGCTCTCGTCCTGTGTTACATATTACTGCTAATACTGCTGCTGCACAAACACAGGTACATATAATCACACAAACCACACACACACACACACCACACACACAAATCAACTATACATTTCTATATGCCTGTGTAATATTACAAATCTTTTCCAGGATAACAAAAAGTCTCCAAGAGCCTCCACCTTTTGTAATATGTTGCCTGTGTGTGTGTGTGTGTGTGTGTGTGTGTGTGTGTGTGTGTGTGTGTAGATCTATTCTCTTTCGCAGATTTTGTAGTTTAACAGGGACTGTGTTCCTGCTTCGTTGTGTGACCATGTTTGTCACCTCCCTGTCTGTCCCTGGACATCATCTGCAGTGCTCTGGCAAGGTCTGTCTGTCTGTCTGTCTGTCTGTCCGTCCGTCCGTCCGTACATTTTGGAATCTTGTCAATATTTCTTTAGTCTGCAGGCAGTTACAACATGCATACTGTGTGTGTGTGCGTGTGTGTGTGCGTGTGTGTGTGTGTGTGTGTGTGTAGATGTACGGTGATATCTGGGCGAAACTCTTGCGCTCATTACAGATATGGAGTGGGTTCGGCATGTCCCTGACAGGGGTGCACACATGTGGAGATTACATGTTCAGCGGACACACAGTGATTCTAACCATGCTCAACTTCTTCGTCACAGAATGTGAGTACGCTCATTGTGTCCTTGTGTGGATTCTTTCGTTCTTTTTTCTTTCTATCTGTCTCCTTCTTCCCATTCTCATTCTTTTCCTTCTTTTTTCTCCTCCGTATTCTTCCACAAATGTTCCTACTTTTTCTCCTTCTTCACTCAGTATTCTTCTTCATCCTTCTTCTCTTTCTCAGTATTCTCCTTCTCCATCGTTTCTTTCTTCTTCTTTTCCTCCTCCTCTTTCTCTTCGTCAGCGTTCTCATTCTTCACGTTTTTCTTCTCTTTCCTTTTCTTCTTCAGTATACTACTGCTTTTTCTACTTTGTCTTCTTTTCCTCCTCCCCCCGATTCTCTTCTTCTTTTTCTCCTCCTCAGAATTCTTTTTTGTATTCTTCTTTTTCTCATTCTTCCTTTCCTTCTTTTCCTAACTATCTTCCTCCTATAGCTCCTTCTTTTTCTCCTTCTTCACCTCAGTATTCTACGTTTCCTTCTTCTTCTCTTCATCTTCCTTCCTTGTCTAAGTCTTTTTCTTATTTGTTTCCTTCTTCTCCTCCTCCTCCTCCTCCTCCTCCTCCTCCTTGCTTCTTCTGAATTACCAGGGTGTAAATGTGTCTTGTACTCTGTCACCGTATGTTCTCTCTGTATTGAACCAGCCGTGTGTTTGTTGATGTTCTTCTCTTCGTAGACACTCCGAGTAAATGGCACATTTTGCACACGCTCGCATGGGTGCTGAACCTGTTCGGGATCTTCTTCATCCTGGCTGCTCACGAGCACTACTCCATTGACGTTTTCATCGCCTTCTACATCACCACTCGCTTGTTCCTTTACTACCACACGCTGGCCAACACGCAGGCGTACCAGCACAGCCGCCGAGCTCGCATCTGGTTCCCCATGTTCTCCTTCTTCGAGTGCAACGTCAACGGTCCTGTCCCCAACGAGTACCGCTGGCCCTTCTCCAGGCCTGCCTTCATGAAAACACTCATTGGCTAGAAACAAAGTGTGTGTTTGTGTGTGTGTGTGTGTGTGTGTGTGTGTGTGTGTGTGTGGCACAGCTAAGATTTCCTGAGCGATTGTGACTTTTAAAGAGAATGATATATTTACTCAGTGGTTGTTCTTTGGGATGGATGGCAGCATTTGGCCATCAGCTGAAAAGAACCTTTTGTGTTTTGGATTAAAACGGTGTAACAATCAGTACCAGCTGAGCTCATGACTCCATGCTCCTCTGAAGGAGAACCAGAAAGTCCAGGGTTCTTTAGAAATATTCACAGGCCAATTTGCACGTCTGGCTTAGGGTGCAGCATCTCACATTACAGTACTGACACTGACATTGCGCAATATTCTTCTTTTCTTTTAATGTAAGCTTTTTGTAATATACATCTTCAAAACTGTATTCTGTAACTAAAGTCGGTTGTTTACAGTGACGTTGTGGGATGTGAGATGTGAGATGATGGAACCCTCTGCCATCTTTTGTATTTTTTTTTACTTTTCAGAGAAGCAGAGCTATTTTTTATACAGATATCCCAAAATTACAGAAGGTACCGCTGCTTATTATTATGGCTTATAATATATAATAATATAATATAAACCAGTTGAGGCTCAAGATGTTTTTTTTTTCCTCCAAGAATGTTATTAAGAAGATTTTTTTTGTCGTGCGAATATGATATTCAACAAAAGTGAGTACAACCCTTACATTTCAGCGATCCTTTGTTTAGCTGCACATTTGTTTGTTTGTCCTCTCAAAATAACTCAACATACAGTCATTAGTGTCAAATAGCTGGCAACAAAAGTGATTACACCCTAAGTCAACATGTAAAAACTGTCCAAAGTGTCCATATTTTGTGAGCACCATTGTTAGGTAGCACTGCCTTAATCCTCCTGGGCATGAAATTCACCAGAGCTGCACAGGTTGTTGCTGGGATCCTCTTCCACTCCTTCATAATAACATCACAGATCGTCATCTTGGCGGTGTGTTTAGGGTCGTTATTTTATTCTGCCTTTCAGTGCAGTTTTTGAAGGCAGGGCTTCATGTTCTGCTTCAAAATATCATGGTACATGTTAAAGTCCATGTTTCCCTCAATGAATCGCAGCTGCCCAGTACCAGCAGCACTCATGCAGCCCCGGACCATGATGCGACCCCCACCATGCTTAACTGCAGGCAAGACACAATTTTGCTGGTGCTCCTGACCAGGGCATCACCACACATGCTGGACACCATCTGAGCCAAACTATCTTAATCTCATCAGAACACAGGACATGGTTCCAGTAATTCATGCTCTTGGACAGAATTTCTTCAGCAAACAGACTTGCGAGGCCTGTTCCGAGTGGAACCCGTCTTTGAAAACCTCTGTATGAACCTGGCCACTGTACTGTAACTCAGTTTCAGGTTGTTACCGATCTTCTTGTAGCCTCAGACATCTTTGTGGAGAGCAACAATTCTAATTCTGAAATCCTCCGAGAGTCTTTACAATGAGGTGCCATGGTGAACATCCAGTGGTCAGTATGAGAGAATTGTATTGAAATCATTAAATTTTAACTGTTCTAATACAAGATACACACATTTGTATGGTCCTGTCAAGCAGACAAAAACATGAACATGATGAATAGGACATCTGGATTTGCATTTATACATGATATACAGCTGTTATCACTTAGGGTGTACTCACTTTTGTTGCCAGTTATTTTGACAATAATGGCTACTGGCTATAATGGCTAATACTCTAAATATCTAAAAGTTTCTTTTCTATAGTATTGTCCCTTGAGAAGATCTACTAAAGTGTTGCTTTAGGGTTCAGATAAATCTGAACCCGGACCTTTGTTTCACTTCGCCCTTTCCACAAGTGTTTGTTTGTTTATTTATTTATTTATAATTTTTTTTTTAATATTACTGACTTGGCAGGTCCTAGAAAAACTTTCATTAGTCTGATTATGATTGCGAAATCATCACACTAGCGCCACCAGCTGGTTAAAGAGTATATATGCATCACAAATACCATGAAAGGCTCCAGACTATATTGAATACATGATTTAAAAAAAAAAATTGTTTGTAAATTTTTTTCATATGGTTCGAAGAAATTAGTTTTTGGAGGCGCAGTCATCCAGTTTCAATCCATATGTCTGTATTGGAAGCTACATTATACATTTATTAGTCCATTGATGCCCAAAAGTCGAGACACACTGACAATAAACATGTTCTGAAGAAGTTCTATTAAAGCTCTTAAAGAGAAGAGTGGAACAGTGGAATCCATTGCCCAGTATAAACGGGCTTGCATACACATCTTTAATAAAAATAAATAAATAATAATAAATCAAATATGCATTTGCAAACAACCACATAAATGATCCTCGGCTTTGTTCAAACGATGAAATCATTTAGGCTCAAATATTATAGATTGAAAAATGATCAATAAAATACTCAGCATTTATTGATAGTACAGAATATCATTGAAATGAAATGTTCACGTTTGATAAATACATGTATATAAAACCACCATGACACATGCATGTTCCTTTTGTTTGTATGCACACAAAAATTAGACTGCATGATTGGAAGAAAGTTCTGAGGACAAATGCCAAATTGGACATTTCTGACTCTAAGAGAAGAAATTATGAGATTTATTCCGGCTGAAAGGAAAACTGAACAGCTCCCATTCAACACTTTAAAACCATGCAATTCCATCTGGACTATGGCGCATTGGAACTGAATTCACCTGAGCAAATCCCTGATTCCTGGTTCATTTGATAGAAGTTTCTTTTAACTACTGTCTTTCTTTCACAATAATATCACGCTCACTTATTAATAAATGAAATATAAACCCTCCCAAAAATGAGCTCACTTAGAGAAAATTTGATCAAATTTAGATTTAGAATCTAGATTAAAATTAGCTAATTAGCAGTTGCTCATTGTCCGGATCGAGAGCTTAAGGAAACGATTACGGATCTTTTCGGTTCCACCGGGACTGAGATTTCGTCGATGGGGTATGGACATCTAAAATTGTAATTATTGTTCAGTAAATGGTGTTTGGATTTAATTATTCGGATTGATTTAACTGATTGAACGTTTGTTTTATGCACGATATTTACCTGAGTTACTTTTTTGCATGGTGAAAGGGTTAAGTATCAGGGATTTTGATGCAAACTGTAAGAAAAGAAGGAAAAATCTAACAAATACAGGGAAATACGTTTTTTACGAAATCCTTGGCATATTATCAGTGTACTAATTTAGTTTTAAAATTCTTGATTTATATTGACATTAAAACTGTCTATTTTATTTTATAAAATTTTTTTTCTCTTTCCCTCAGTACATAGAAAGTTATATTTGATTTCTGCTGCCATACAATTGCATAAATTCACATCGGTGTGTGTGTGTGTTTTCCTGCCTCCTGTGACACCTAAATCTTCTGAAGGCCCTGTGAATTGGTGAAATCTAACATTACTATCTGTTACTTACCTTAATAGTATAGTTGTGTCACACAAGTGTTACAAGTGGGTTCATTGTCAGGTGTGAACCTCAGTTTATCCCTGTCATGGGTATGAAACCCAGTTTAAGGCTGGGGATGTGACTACAGGTTAGTCTGTGAATTCCTGAAAACTAAAGACAATCAGTCTACAGTAAGCTGTAAGGGGAGAGCATAATGACTGAGTCAAGGCACATAGTATTTTTCTCTGCTTTGATTCAAACAGTTTTTAATGAAACGCTCCACAACCCTGCTTTCCTCCATTTAGTGTTCAGATATACCCTCATAAAAACGCTAGCCAAGTTATCAGCCCAGGAGCCCAATGGGTTAAGCTTGGTGCTTTTCTGACTGTTGGTAATCATGGAGTCCTGGATCGGGTGAGGTTGAACCTTCTCTTCCTGTCTCATTCTTTAGCCAAAAATTCTCTTTCTGCTGGAAAGATGAATCCCCTAAAAAAGGAGAAAAACACTGTCGTCACAATAGCTCAATGTGTTAAGGATGGTGTCTCTCTGGGTTTGCTGTTTGTTGTTCGAATCCTGGTTAAGAAGATGTCAAGGGTTCTTTCTTTATGAATCAATGTCACTGTATCACCACAGGACAGGAACAGATAAAGTGAGAGATAGACCTCAGTTTGTACCTCTTTCAGGTGTAAATATGTGTTAGGTGGGACTGTAAAATGCAGTAAGTGCTGCTATTGAAAGAGACTGGAAAATCTGTCTTATATGGGAAAAAAAGAGGGTGGAGGAAAATCTGATCAGTTGCTCCATGGACCAGTGAATTCATGGATGGAAGAGCTTTACCATAGAAGAAAACAAATCTAGTGCTAACCAAGTTTTATGTTCAATCCAGCAGGTAGAGTTCATTCATTCATTCATTTTCTCCCGCTTATCCGTAATTCGGGTCGCGGGGGCAGCAGTCTAAACAGGCCCCCGCCTTCGACTGCTGCCCAATCCTCACAGCACCGTCCCTTACGGTCCCTCCCGCAGGTGGTGAGCCCACGGGAAGGCAGGTAGAGTTGTAAAATGAAATTGAAAAAGAGCTGCCTATCATTCCTGGTGGCTCACTGGGTTCAATATCTATATCTGTTTCAGGCGTGGTCCTGAGTTCATACCTGTCTCAGGTATGTGTTTCAAGTCCGGGAAATAGTAGATGCCAGGGTGTGTTAGAGCTGAAAATACAGGCAGAACAAAAGGTTCAAGAAAGTCTGGTTTGGGATGAAAGGTGAGACCGTTATCATTGACCCATGATGTTTCACAGTTAAATGATTCTTTTTAAACAGTCTATAATGAATAGTAATAGAGCCACACCCCAGAGCCCTGCTAATATCCAGTCCATGTTCTTTGATCTCAGATGTGTCTTCACTCATTCATGCTTAACAGGTCTTTGTCAATGAAATGCAACCTAAACAACGTGAAGCAAAGCAGGATCTCAACGGCTCAGTGGTTTAATACAATGCTGAGCTTCTCCCAGCAAAATGATTGCGGTTTGAGTCTTGATTCAGGTGTTGCAGCTGCAGTGATGTCTTTTTTTTTCCCCCAACAGTTTTATTATAAAAAGAAAATGAAGCTCCATAAAATGGTTAAGCAGTATGTCAGCTGGATTGGCTCAGTAGGTTGTGCCATGTGGAAGGTGTTTGTCCTGGTTTGAAGCCCAGGTTTTACAGACGTCAATCCTCCTGTCCCACTGTCTATCTTTATCCATAGTTTAGAAAGGTATAAAATGGAATATAAACCTCCTAAAAAGAATTTCGCAGTCGGTTAAGCCCACAGACCCAGAAATAAGAGGCATGGCCCTTGAGAAAGGATGACTTTGAGGAAAGAGAAGTGGTGAATCTCAACCCTCGAAAAGTGGTGAGTGGTAGATTTTTGTAGTAAATTCATATATAATGTAAAAAAGGAAACTTGTTTTCTAATCTTCCTGCCCGGTTTTGTCAAACTCGTTTGAGGCCCAACAAAACCTTCAGGTAATTGTTTCCAAAACCCTTCACATTTGCCTCTGGAACTTTCCTTGCGACCTGCAAATGCAGGAAGGATCTACATTTGTGTCTGGAACCATCAACAAAACCATTTTTTTGGAATCTCATATGTATTTTCTCATAGAAAGCACACAGGTGTAGCAAATTAACACACACACACACACACACACACACACACACACACACACACACACATTATATATATATATATATATATGGCTTCCTCTATTCACACATTGGTTGTCTTATTGCTTGTTAAATTTATTTTGGTGAAATATTCCAAATATAAGCATAAGAAGCAATAACAGTTCATTTATTTACAATAGTAAGAGAACTACAACCTGGTCTACAGAACTAGGCCTGGGGTTTAGCCCAGCCTCCTCAACCTACAGGAATCACAACTCTACATTTTTCTTTGATAAAATCTCAAAACAAAAAGTTAATTCTCAGATTCAAAACAGGAAGGAAAAGTATACGAGAACATGATAACAACAACTAGCAAATTGTGGAACTCTATCTCTTGGAACAACATCACTCAAGGTCATGTTCTGGTCTCAGTCACATGCATCATGGAGTTCTAATATTACTGAGTAAGCTCATAGATACAAGACATTCTGCATTTTGCACAGATTAGGACAATATAGAGAAATAGATCCATCAAATAAAACAGATTTGTTTTTATTTTTTGTCCAGTTTCTAACCAAAGCATGTTTTCTTTTCTTGCTCGAAGGCCACATTGAATTAAATAATAAAAAATATCTTGTAAAAAAGTCCAGTAGTTTGGGAACTGATGTCCTGTCGGATAGATAGGTGCATTCCAACTCACTTGTGTTTCAATTGTTCAATTGTGTTCGGTGGAGTTGGTCAAGGCGATATGCAGGTCACACCAGCTATCACGCCACAACAAAAAACATCTTTATGGACCACTTTGTCATGCTGGAATAGGTTTAGGCATCTTTGAGCCCAATATTGTATGGAATTTCATTGATTATATTTCGCAAAATAAGCATATAAAAGTATAGACAATGGGCCTTTTCACATAATGAAATAAATATATGCCAAACACTATTTTCGAATAAAATGACATTTATATCAGATACATCAAGGTGAGCTCAGTAGAGGCGTTTGGGTCGTACGGCGCCACGGGTCGCTACTACAGTTACGATGTTTACTGTTGCTACGTTCAGACTTGCAGTGAAGACAGCAGAGGGAGATGCGCAAACAGATGAAACTTTCAGTGAGTGAAAAACAATGCAATTCTCAAAAATAAGGAAAGTCGATGCTGAAAACACCATTACGAAACTAAACATAGACACTTTGAAGAAACGTCAAATAAAATGAATAAATAAATGAGCTCAAAGCCCAGTACGAGCGATCTACATGGGTTCTCTCTCACACTCGCTCTCTCACAGCCCAGCAACGAGCATATGAGTGTTCACTGAGAATACAGTGGATTTGAAGAAAACATAACAATCCCTTTACAGATTTTATTACATTTTCATTGGAGGTTATTTACATTTTTATGGACGTAAAGTAACGATGAAGTGTTTCTTGCACTTTTAAATTTTTCCAACACTGGCACTTGTCTGTTTGTGTTTCTGAATCATATTGCGGAAGATATTTTACCAATGCAACTTGAAGCATAGAAGAGCGCAATGGTAAACATTTAGTTAGGTAGAGACAAAAAGTGGGAAGTAAAAAATTTCGATTTTTTTTGTTTTGTTTTGTTTTTTTGACCCAGTGAAGTTCATTACTTATGATCTGTAATCTCAGTTTAGCAGAAACAAAAGCACTTTGGCTCTTTTCTTTTCTTTATCTTTTCTTTTATTTATTAATTTATAAAAAAAAATGTTGTCCACACTCATTTCTTTAGTCTGGGAAAAAACATCTATTCGTGTTTTTGAGTATATAACTGACCTCAGCTAGCGAGGAGGGTGCATTTACTGGACCTCAGGCAATTTTAGTTGAAGACCACCTGGTATAGACCATAACCATGCAGTTCGTATGGATCACTACTAATATATTCATATTAAACTTGCTTTGTCACACAGCACAATAAGTACAGACTGAAAACCAGAATTTGTCTCAAGGAAACCTTTCATATTAGTCCCTCAGTAATTCTCATTCAGTGCCCAATTTATTTCACATTCATGTTTCTTTTTGAAGTTCCATTGCTGTCAGTAGTATCCAAGATTGTAGGAGTAGATCGACAGGAAAAGAACATGCCTTTGAAAGCCTGACGGAACGATTTCATTCTGTAGGCATAGAGCAGCGGGTTAATAGCCGAATTGGCATGTGAAAGGATAACAGCTGTCAATATGATAGGCAACGGAACTGTGCACTGTGGACAGAACTGCTCTAAGCAATTCAGAACGTGAATTGGCATCCAGCACAAAATGAAAAGGAAGATGATCAGAAAAATCGAGGTGGCCTTCTTTGCCTCGTGTCGCATGGCCGAAGTTTGCCTGGTTTGCACTTCCAGCGCGTTGTGCAACGCTGCAATGCGCCTCACCTGCCTCCTCACGGTTATAAAGATGTGAGCGTAAATGAAAAACATCACCAACAGGGGAATCAAAACACAACCGAAGAAGTTGAAGTACACCATGAAGGTCATGTCCACCACACAAGGAAAAAAGCAGTAGGTAATATGTCTGAATCGGTTCTGAAAGCCTTGCAGTGGCACTAAGCTCAAAAGGAAAGAGAGAAGCCAGGTTAGCACTATGACTAGCCTAGCGTTGCGTGGCTTCAAGAGACTCTGGTAGTGGAACGGCAAAAGGATCGCCACGTAGCGCTCGATGGCTACTGCTAGCAGGCTGAAGACGGAGGTCTGAGTTAGCATAATAAGCATGAACACAATAGCAGTGCAGAGGTCGATATTATTGTGAGGGAAACCCAGGTCGGTCATTATAGCACACGGAATTGCCAGGGTGCCGACGAAGAAATCAGCTGCTGCCAAAGAGACCAAGAAGTAGTTGGTAACAGTTCGGAGCTTCTTGTTGCGTCCCACTGCAATGCAAACCAATAGATTTCCGGATGCAGACAGAATGGATATCGTTAGTTCGGCTGCGATGTAAGGTCCGTAAAAAAACTCTTGCTTAGGAAGAGGGTTGAGAGTACGGGTCGATCCGTTCAGAGAGACCAACAAGCAGCTATTCATAGTTCCATCCAAGTGGACCTTCTCAGCTCCAGTCTTGAGTCATGGCTTTAATCTCTGGAATGACAAATTCAAAAGCAGTTTTTGTTTTGCAAACCTCATAACAGACTGAGCAATATGAACCCTACCCTATTGGAGAGCTGATTAAATCTTCTGGCCTTATGAAAAAACCATATTGTCAATGAGCTTTGGGGGTTTTTGTACCGACCGAACAATATTTCCTCTTTCCAGTTTCAAAACATTGGGGTTATTACATTGTATTGTTAGCTGTTGATATAGATGATAAGTGTATTAGACTTTGCCACATGATCCTGAACAGATTTCCCCTGGCCATTACTTCGTTTGTTTATTCACCATTCGATGCCTTTGTGTCTCAATCTGTTGCTGGAACACAAACTAAGGATACTGAAGAATTCATTTTGTATCAAAAAAAGCCTTAATATAACACTAATGTGACAGTATATACAGTAATACTGGAACTGGGAAAAAAAAAAAAAGACGTACACCACATGAAAGCAACACACAATTAACCCATGCAGGTCAGACTTCTTTCATTTAATAACATCAAACTTTAAATGGGGGGAAATGTGATCTCAGTGACTTTGACTATGCCATACATGTTGGTAACAGATTGGAATATTCCAGAAATCGCTGCTCTCAGGGAATTTTTACAAGAACAATGAAAGCCAGTTCTGCACAAATGCCTTGTTGATGAAAGAGGTCACTGGTTAGACTGATTGAAGCTGACAGGAAGTCTATAGTAACTTCTATAACCACTCTTCACAACTGTTGTTACTTTGTGTATAGCTTCTTTTCCTATTCCTTTTGCTGGGACTGTTCACCCCTTAAAGCACTGTAAATAAACCATCATTTTTCACTGTAATAACTCAGCGAGTATTGCTTTTGGGATCTTTGGCCCTTTTTCTGGTGCGGGTGAACCCGTTTTCGCCTTTCAACGGGCCTACGAAGACTCGTTGTCTCACAGCTGAGCAACTGTCACAACTGTGTGTCAGCAGAAATGCATCTCAGAATGGACAATATGACATACAAGAGAAGAAGACCAAACCTAGGTCCATTCCTTTCAGCCAAAAGTAGGGATATGATGCTCATCTAAACTCGGAAGTTAAAGATTAGACCAAAATCGGTGGATCGTTGTATTGATCGCCCTGAGAATCGGGTGCAATTTATCCAATTTCAGCTCGGTCAGTCATCTCAAGCTGATTCCATTAACATGGTAATAAGTGATGCAGTGTGCAAGGGACATTTCTACCTAATAAAGAACAACTTAAGTAATATATGCCATAAAGTACTGATATTATTAAAACCATAATTTGGCTTCATTTTTTTTCTCTCGCTGAACATAGTAATAAACTATTCGATTCAGTAATGACAAACTGTACCCGATGCATTTGTGAAATTCAGTTTGGATTAAAATAGATATTAATCTTCAGCATCGATCCACAGATTAATCAGAGCACTAAATATAGCATACCTGATCACAAACAAGGATGAAAAAAACTATGAAAATGTTACCTCTGGTTTGCATCTGTGGGGCTACGAAGTCTTAGCAGTTCAAGGTGTAATAGTTGACCCGAGACATGTGTAGGAATCAGTCCAGTCAGCCAGTTCAGCTCCAGACCCTTCTGTTAACACCATTGTTTCTTTACTCCATATTCTACAGAGTCGAGTTCAGTTAAATCGACACGAACAAAAAAGAAGACGCGAATGAATCGTCTACTTTAAGCCTCATCACTGTTGCTTTGTAAAAATGTGCAAGAACAAGGTTGATCTGATCTAGATATGATCTGATCCGAGAATTGCCTGCTGTTAAATCCCACCCCCTCACTTCTCATAAACACCTTTTAAAAACACTGCTGAACATGACTTGGAAACGATCAAGTGGAAATTGTGTTTCAGCAGTGTTCATTGTGCTCACCTGATTTGTGCGTTTTGAACCCTACCTTATTATATATCCTTATGAAAAACCACATCAACATTGGATTGAACACACACTGTATGTGCTAAACCTGTGAATATTTGCTTGCAGATTTAAAAACATCGAGGTCATATTGCTGGCCACTGTTATAGATAAGTTTATCTAAGTTTGTCGAGATAAATCTGACTGCAATGTGTGCCTGGGTTGAATGTTTTTCCTGGTTATTGTATTGCTTGTTTATTCAGCATTTAGTGATTTCATGTCACGCTGTCCTGCAGGAACACCTTGACTGGATCTGATCATTACATTATACTAGTACCACTTCATTTTAATCTCATTCCTTAGTGCTATATATGGAAAACTGCTGTAGTTATGTATGAAAATCTATAGGATTTTAATCTGATTGATCACCTTTATGATAAAAAACGTCTATTCTGGTGACATTGGAGTTTTCTAGGTGGATCATTTACATGGCAAAAGAGGTCGACGAAAGCTCTGTTGTAAAAATCATGTAAATCATATGCTATGGCCAGTAGATCTCAGACAATTTATGTGTTAGACAGTGTTTAGGATCATCAGAATCAACACACCAAGTGAAGGAAGAATGTCATTTGGAAGAATTTGTAGATCAGGATTCTGGTGCTGGAGCATGTCCACAGAAATACCAAATCTGGAATAAAGTAGGGGTCAGAGAGAGATCCTTTGAGGTTTTTCACTTGGAATTTGAGGAAATCAGATTTCAATTGGCCACTATGGGGAAACCGAACAGTGCAATAAAATGGCAGAGCACTGGGAAGGTATTCTTCAAACTCTATCTGACAACTCTATCTCAGAACTGCTATCGGACAACTGTCTTTTGAGAGAGCGGTCGAGAGCAAATGATCCAGTGCAGGTTTCTTGATATGGTCTCAATTTGGAAGTAAAAATCAGAGCAGCCAAGCTGAGGCATTTAGAAATTCTGGCAACAAAATCAATGTAATCTTTTTTTTCGTGTTTCTTCTTCTTTTTTTAAACTGCTGTAGTATTTTAAAGCATGTATTTCCTAAATAAAAGCATTTCTATTAAATTTGGGTTTCTGTCTACAGGCACAAGGCACCTTTCTCTTGGTGAAGCTCAAAAGCGGTCATTTCGCCACTAGAGGGCGCCAATTACCTAAAAACACATACTGTGCAATACAGATATGATCAAGGATTAACTGGTTAAAAAAAATGTAATTAAAGATATTTATATTCACAAAATTGCATGCTTTTCAGTTTCAAGCTCATTATCAGTGATTGCTTTATCCTTTTTTTGGATTGTATTCTGTATGTTGGAAATTTGACACATTGGGATTATATGTGAATATTGGGATTATTGAGAATATTTGGATTATATGTCAATTTAGGATTATTGAGAGGAAATGGGATATTGGGATTATAGAGTCATTGAGATATGTAAAAAAAAATTTAAATGTAAAAATTGGGATTATTACAAATAAATGGGATTTTAGGAGTATATGTTAAAATCGGAATTATTAATAATAATTGGGATATTGGGATTATATGCCAATCTGAACAAAATATATAATATAAAGAATGTGTGAATTAAATAGAATTAGCAAATTGACTTTCCAAAATAAAAAAGTCAGGCTTTCCATTAATTTGTCCATACAGTGTAAATCCTAGATCTGCACCAGCCCACTGTAAGTGCTATTATTGTGAGACATCAAGGAGCAACAATACCTCAAGCAAGACGCAGAAAATCACAGTGAGGTCATTGGGTGCATCACTTATTACAGAGTTGAAAAAAAAGCATCAGAACAATAACTGAGAGCTTCATGAACCAGGTTACTGTGATCACTATGGGCAATACCAAGCATTGACTAGACTGGTGTAAAACATTGCATTGGTGTTTCTTTGGACTGACAAATCATGTCACTATCTGGCTGTCTGGTGGATGCATCTGGGAGCCAGGAGAACCAGATCTACCAGAATACATAGTGCCATCACAGAGCTTTGGTGAAGGTTTGGTGAAGAAAGAATAGGTGTACAGCTGTTTTTAGTGTTTGGCCTCCTTAGTTTCAGCGAATGGTGTTAATCATAAAGACATGGAAGACCATTGCATTTTGGGGCAACCTTTTGGCATGAAGCCCATTCTAAGCCCAAAGCAAGACATGGACTGAGGAGACTGTTTTGAGGAACTCGACAGAAACCTGACTTGAAGGAATGCCTATGCTTTTGAAAATCCAACAAGTGGCCCAAAATGTCAGGTGTCAGTATGCTTATTGCGTTTCATATTTAGGGTATGATTTGGACTAATCCACCCATCAACAGATCAGGATTATGAGGTTAGAAGATTGCAGTGTTTTTTCTTCTTTTTTTTTTTTATTGGCTTCAAATGCGAATTGCGCAAAGTCGGGTGTTTTACGCAATTGAGATTGGCTGGAGGCGGACTTCATGGGCGGACTGGGATTCGTTTTTTCTTTGAGGAAGTGTTTTTTTTTTACGAGACATTGACAAACGTCTGTGTGCATCGAGTGTGCGTGTGAGTGTGGGACGCGCTCGTGGGGTCGTTGGGCTGCGCGTGAGATCCAGACGGTGCGCCTGCGTCTCGCGTCATGTCTGCGCCAGCGTCTGGAGAAACCTCCAACCACCACAACACTGTTTGTGAGCAAAATGAAAGCGGAAATCCAACAAGTGAAAATGAGGAGCGGAGGAACTGGAACGTTGGAAATAACTGGGGATTTTCCTTAGAGACAATATTCGGATTTGCACTTAAATTTTTTAAAGGTAACAATTTTTTTTTATTATTTTTTTTATTATTTATAAATAAGATTCAATTTCCTGTATCTTAACTGATCAAGAAAATTCTCCCAATTAGAACAGCAAGATCAGTGGTCTTTTTTGTTATACATTGAAAACATTTGGGTTTGAGATCCAAATCTCAAAAGATCTATTCAAATGTACGTGTGGGATTGTTTTTTTTCCAGAGATGAACGGCAAGGCTTTCAATCCAACCTATGAAGAAAACCTGCTGTTTATTGCACTTCAGAAACAAATTTTCCTCGGCCCCTACAATCCAAAGCTTTGCCCTGAGGTTGGGTTCTTCGACGTCCTGGGGAATGATAGAAGGTATTTTATTTTTGGACATTTACAATGTGATACACACTGTACACACACAGTTTGAGCTCAAAAACAAATGTGTATGCAAAACATGATCTGTCCATACACAGGTTCCTCATACACATGTTTAGACCCATTAGACTTAATTTTGCATAACGCACACTATATCACTGTATGGGCAGGAAAAAGTGGGCAGAGCTGGGCAGCACAGCTAAAGAGGATGCCATGGAGGACTTTGTGAAACTTCTGGACTCGTGCTGTTACCTGTTTTCTCCGTATGTCACGTCTCATAAGATTGAGAAGGAGGAACATGAGAAGAAATTGTAAGTGGGACACTCCGTGCAAATGCAATGCTGTATTAAATCGAATACATTTCAGTCAATTCAGTGTCAAACACGTACCAAAAACAGGAAAAAAGAAATCATTTGAGTGTTTGTGTGTGTACACATTCAGAAGAGAGGAAGTAGAACGTCTCAGGCTGGAAAGAG
The DNA here is from genome assembly GCA_014706435.1 of Silurus glanis. NCBI lineage: Eukaryota > Metazoa > Chordata > Actinopteri > Siluriformes > Siluridae > Silurus > Silurus glanis. Next base: position 3,775,461 of record JAAIIK010000032.1, read on the forward strand.
AGGAGGAGAAAGAGCGTCGCGAGGAGGAGAAGAGGAGGCAGGAGGCCGATCGCTTACTAAGCAACTTGCAGATGTGTGTAACTATTGATTAGCAATTCACAAACGTTTGATCAGCTTTCTGCCAGCTAATTTGCTACTGTCCTGAGTTCATGCATTTAATAGGTATTTTTAAATAGTGTCATTTTATGCATGTAGATTAATAGGGGCAGTTGCTCCAAAAAATATCAAGTCACACCGTTTTTGCTTATGAAGGTCATTTGCTCTCAAGTGACTGATAAAACATTTGAAACATTCAAGCTGACAGACAAAATATCAGCACATGACCGATCCAACACACCGATAGAAATGGCTTGGAATGGTTTAATATTTGCATGTTGGTATTACAAACATATTTCTTTTCATTGGGTTAGGTTTGGTGAAGGCATATTACAGCATTCATAGCTGCATTATCTATTATAATAGTTTCAGTGAAATGTTCTTAGAAGGATAATATATGTGTGTGTGTGTGTGTGTGTGTGAAGGCAACAGGTGGAGGCTGCTCTGAATACACCGAGCCTAGTGCACTTCCAGGAGAATCCCCAGTCCTCTAAATGCTCAGACCAGCAGCAGCGACTCATCCACCGGTCTTGCGAGTGTATCCTGCAAGCTCACCATACACACCGAGTCAAACAGGTTTATCTCATTAGTATCTATCTACTGTTTGCCATTGAGCTGCACCCAAACAGGCTTATCTGCTGTCCATCCCATGGAAACGTTCCTACTAATTATCTCCATTTGTAAGCAACTTGCTAAGCGATTTTTAGAATATATTATATGGACAAACGGTTTGTGGACTGGTGATTGGTAAGTGGTTTTTAAACATCCCATTCCACATTTAGTCCCTGTTTACTCTTATGATAAGCTCCACTTTTCTGGGAAGATGTTCTACTAGATTTTGGAGTGTGCTTGTGGAGATTTGTACTCATTCAGCCACAAGGGTGTTAGTAAATTCAGGCACTGATGTGGTGTAAGGAGGCCTGTGGTGCATTCTTTCCCATTTATACCAATCATAAGGGTTAAAGTCAGAGCGGTAAAACAGGCCACTCAAGATCTTCTACTCCAACCCATTTAAAGCATATCTTCATGGAGCTGGAACAGGTTTGGGTCCAGGGACAATTCAGTGCTACTGCATCCAAAGACTTGTACCATTATGTGCCTCCAACATGGTGGTAATAACAGTTTGGGAAAGAACCACATACAGTATGGCTGGAAAAAGTCCGGTGTCGCAACACTTTTGTCTATATAATGTATACTGGTAGAAATATTTCCTTTTGACTTTGCCTTACATAAATTGGCCACATTTATTATATGTCAATTGACCAGCCTTGCAATGATAGTAAGGCAAAAATGGCCGTTTGTGTTTATGCCTAAGTAGCACGACACAGCTGAATCCCCATCACCAGATTCGAGTGACACAGCATCAGTTACACACCCAATCAACCAGCCCGAGTCTGCACAGAGTACCACACCCGAAACAAACCCCAGATGTCATTTATTCGTCGAAAGCATGCCAGGAGGTATGTGTAAAAAAGCATCAAGTTCTCACTAATGCTCAGTTAAACACTGCTTATGAGGAATGAAATGAATCTAGTAGCACCAGTGGATTATTATATCTCAACTGTCTAATGCAGAAATGCCCATCCTGGCGCCCTCCATGTGGACGATGCCTCAGGTATACGAATTTAAGATGAAGACGCAGCATGAAGCCGAGTCTGTGATCACTGTAGGGAGAGGGGAAGTGCTGACCGTGCACATCCCCACTCATGACCATGGCTCTATGTTCTTTTGGGAATTCGCCACCGATTACTACGACATCGCTTTCGGCTTGTATTTTGAGTGGCCGAGCACAACAAACGGAGTGGAATCTCTATCTAAAAACCAAGATGCAGGTAGGAAAAACAGTTTTACAGTTTTTAGACTTACTGGTTTATGTTTTTAATCCTGTTAGGCCTCTAAAAAAAAATCAATGTGTATGTGTCCAACATTACTGGCCAGTAAACAGCCAGGGAGTTACAATTAATAATGTTTGCTAGTTACAAATCAACATTTTAGATACTACCATTGATATAAACACTAAAAATACATTTATTGTACTTGTAATGTATATCAACAGTGTATAATATTGCATAACTGCTTCCAAAGTAAATCTTATCAAGTCCTGTGGCTGCCATCACCACATCCATAAACCTCCTCCTTGGCCTTCCTCTTTTCCTCCTTCCTGGTGGTTCCATCCTCAGGGTTCTTCCTCGTATATACACTATATTGCCAAAAGTATCGGGTCACCTGGTCATAAGTACGGTATGCGATTTTTGAGCGTTGCATTCCACATTTAGTCTCATTTTGCTCTTATAATTCCCTCCACTCTTCTGGGAAGATGTTCCACTAGATTTTGGAGTGTGCTTATGGATATTTGTGTTCAACAGCCACAAGGGTATTACGAAAGGCAGGTACTTATGTAGGTGAGGTGAGGCCTGGGGTGCAGTCAGCGTTCCAATTTATCCCAAAGGTGTTCAGTAGGGATGAGATCAGAGCTCTATTGCAGGCCACGCAAAATCTTTCTCTCCAAAGCATGTAAACCATATCTTCAAGGAGCTCACTTTGTGCACAGGGGCATTGCCATGCTGCAACAGGTTTGGGTTTCCAAGTTCAAGTGAATGCAAAATTTTATTATAGCTCATCTAAAGACATCTCATACAATTAAGTGCCTTCAGCTTTGTGGTAACAGTTTGGAGAGAACCACATATAGCAGGAAAGGGCAGGTGACCCAATACTTTTAGAAATATAGTGTGTCCACATGTCCCTCCTCTGCACATGTCCATACCATCTCAATTGCACCTCCCTCAACTTGTCTCTAAAGCGTCCTACATGCGCTGTCCCTCTAATAAACTCATTTCTAAACCTGTCCATCGTCGTCACTCCCAACAAATATTTCAACATCTTCAGCTCTGCTACCTCCAGCTCCACCTCCTGTCTTTTACTCAATGCCACTGTCTCTAATCCATACAACATCTCAGGTCTCCCCACAGTCCTATAAACTTTCCCTTTCACTCTCACAGATACTCTTCTATCACAAATCACTCCTGCTATCACTCTTCTCCACCCACTCCACCCTGCCTGCACTCTTTTCTGCACTCTAACACACTCTCCATCACTTTGCACTGTTGACCCCCAGGTACCTGAACTCCTCCACCTTCTCCACCTCTTCTCCGTGCAACCGCACCACTCCACTGCCCTCCCTCTCATTCACACACATGTACTCTGTCTTACTCCTACTGACTTTCATTTCCCTTCTCTCCAGCGCATACCTTCCCCTCTCCAGGCTCTTCTCCACCTGCTCCCTACTCTCACCACAAATCACAATATCATCTGCAAAAAAATTACATATATAAATTAGAATTTAAAATTAGAAAACTATGGAAGACAGGAATAGGAAAAGAACATCTGGTTTTAATCTTTTTTCTTTTTTTTGTACTACAAAGGCCTGTTTGTGAAAGGGCCATGCGTTAGAGGTCAGAAGGCACTTAAGAAAATGTATGATTTGCTGTCAGTCTGATAAAAAAAATAAAAGCAAACTATCTGTACCATATCATCATATTTATGTATCTTAAATGTAATGTATCGTTGGAGAGTCGAATCATTTCAGCCTCAGTTATGGAGATGCACATCCCCAGTGTGTACCATTTATCATTTTTTTACAAACAGAAATAATCTTAAATGTGCTTTTAATCCATGCCTGTGAGAAAGTAATTTGTATATGACTGACATTTTGCCTGGCCAATAAACACCCGGGGAGTTACATTGAATCATTTTCGCCAGTTACAAATCCACATTTTAGATCCTACCATTGATATAAACCCTAAAAAATTTTTTTTTGGGTGTTTTTAATGGAAAATCAATAGTATATGGCTTCACAGGAACGCCATAATATTGCATAACGAGTAATACTCATCCTAAAAGACAAGTCCTGTGAAATACTTTATTTGACAATATCATAAAATTCTGTATTGAGAAATTATGCTAGCTTCTCTTAGCCGTCTCTAAAACATTCAGCTCTGCACGGTATTTATCATTTTTTTTTTTTTTTTTTTATCAGAAATATTCTCAAATGTGATTCTTATGCTGCAGGCCAGACTGAAAAGGCAAACGGGAAGGACGAGAAAAACCCCACAGACGTAGGCCCTCGGATTAGCGAGGTGGTGCCGCTGTTCCGACGGGACAGTCACGAGAACGTGTACACAGGCAGTCACCGGTACCCGAGCCGAGGAGTTTATTTACTCAGATTCGACAATTCTTATTCGCTCTGGAGGTCAAAGGTTGTGTATTACCGAGTCTACTTCACCGGTTAGATTTGTTAAAAGACACACCTAAAACACACACAACATTCATTTCCTTATATAAACATTTTTTTCACAAGCTTTTAAAGAAGTCTAAATGGCTTCACAAACACTACAGTGTGTGCAGACTGGCTTAAGCCGTGCTTATCTTTTCAATAAAAAGAGGGTAAGCGTGAAAGCTTAGGGCAAAGTCCTGCGCTGCTTTGTTTACTAGACGCTAAACAGTTCCTGCTCGGCAGGATTCAGAACTATGCATTAAACATATCCAACATGAAGAAAGCCATATATTCTGGAATACTATTAAATGTTTGTCAGAATCATTTTTAAAGGAAATATAGTGCAGAGTACATTATTAGGGCAGTGTGAGCTCTAAGGAAATCCTTTATACTTGAAGGCCATTATATGAAAATCCAATCAACAGTCTTCCAAAATGCAGAAGGACTCTGAGACGGAGTCAAAAAACAGTCATAACAAGCTATAAAACTGTGGAAAACATTCTCACAAAATCTCCCAACACCCAAAATTATTGATGATGGTGAACCACAATGTGTTGGTTGGTTTAAGCTTCAGTTATAGAGTCGTGTCATATAAACAAAATTTATAATGATGGGTCAAAGTTTAGTATTTCCTGATATACCTGTGATCATTCAGATTACGTATAATCCAGATCTACAGTATTCCTACAAAGTTCTACCTACAGCAGTCCTTTGCTTCTACTGTTTATTTAAACATGCTGAACAAATGATTATTGTAATTGTAATTAATATTTCCGTTGAAATCGTTCTTCCCAACAAGTGGTGTGAAATGATTGCATTTTTTGTTCCTTAATGCATCTTTTATTTATTATGATTACATTCAATGACTACTGTGATTTTGTGTTAAATGTTCCAATATAACATATTTTATATTTAAGTATAAAATTCTACAGATGTTCATCTATAAGTCCTACCTTTTTTTTTGACTCTTCATCACTTTTACTTTTTGCTACTGGACATATCGAACTGTTGAAAGACACTGACTGATGATTTATGAACTAGATGAATGTTATAAATGAAGCTACGTCTGCATTATTTGTGCCTGGCTGCATTTATAGCGCCACTTAATGCACACAGAAACCTGATCTTATCCTCCTCTCGGTCTGTGGCACAGATCCACTGGCGGTTTGGGCTCTCCAGGAGGAAAGAATTCTGCACGTCTGAGGAGGGAAAAAAAATACACCAAAATGAATATATAAATATATTTTTACTCAAAGGTCACCATATTTCTTTAACATTCCATAAGTAACATTTACTCTTCCTGCAATATCTATTGCAATGACCAAAGAGTGGCGCATAATCCAGCTTTTTGAATATACTGAACACAATATGGACAAAAGTATGTGGACACCTGACAATAAGATTTGCGCATTCCACATTTAGTCCCCATTTGCTCTTATAAAAGCCTCCACTCTTCTGGGAAGATGCTCTATTTTATTTTGGAGTGTGCTTGGTAAACTCATTCAGACACAAGGATGTTAATAAAATCAGGTACCGATGTAGATGAGATGAGGAGGCCTGAGCTGTACTTAGTGTTCCAAGTTACCTTTAGTTTAATAGGGTTGAGGTCAGAACTCTATAGCAGGAGATCTTCCTCTCCAACACATGTACACCATACCTTCATGGAGCTGTTATTGTGCATAAGGAAATTGTCATGCTGGAATAGATTTGTGTCATGTGAAGGGAAAATGTCATGCTACCACATCTAATGACATCCTATAGAATTGTTTGCCTCCTACTTTGTGGTAACAGTTTGGGAAAGAACCACATATGGCTGGAAAAGTCAGGTGTCCCAATACTTTTGTGTACATTGAACTACAAGATGGAATGAGAAATTCGATCCTCAACACCTGGGAGGATACACATTCTGGGGAATCATTCGGGATTTCCTTAGGATTTACACGCAACCCAATTTAAATAGTTTTGGCTCGTTTTTAAATTGAAACTATTCATTTTAAATATGGATAAAAGAAAATCTGTAATGACTGTATATCATGAAATCATCTTATACTCATTGCTATTATTGAGATATTTCTGTAACTTGTTTTTTTTATTTTTTTATCCGTTATTACCTGTAATCATGTTCTATGATCTATATGTGAACCAAACTTCTATGCTGTGGAAAAGATTTTTTTTTCATTTGCAAACCATAACCATGGTCAACTCCTAAATCTGTAGAACTTCTCAGCAAGGTTTCCATCTTCTATCCAATGTGACTGAGCAAACAATCTATGTTTCATGTATCTGAATCTATGGCAAAGCTGGGACACAGTGCTTCTGCCAGTCAAAATAGTTCAGAAGCAGCATTTCTTCATACCAGAGACAGAAACGAGAGTAATAATAATAGTAATAATAAAATTTGGCTAAAACAATGAGCATACAGATTAATATCCGAATAACATCTGCATATTCGTTGGCATTCATATTATACTCACACTTTGTGTCCACCATGTCAGAGACGCCGAGGCAGTGCAAGCTAACAGACGCCAGGAACGTGTGAGATGTGTTCACTGCCAGACTGAAGGGCACATGGGTGTCTTTTTTCTCCGTCAGAACCACGACATCGTTAAACAGGAACAATCCGAGCTCCTTAAAGCACTCGTACATCCTGACAAAGAGACATTTCTTAAGGAACTTTTAGACAAAGAGTTTTTAGGGAACCGACTTGCATCAATGCACAAGGTTGCCACACGGTATATCCAAAAGTATTGGGACACCCGACTTTTCCAGCCGCATGCGATTCTTCTCCAAACTGTTTCCACAAAGTCTCTGGAGGTGGTGCTATTAAAATTTCCCAAACCCAATGCGCAAAGCCAGCTTCTTGAAGATATGGTGTGCATGGGTTGGAGGAAGATGCTGAGTGGCTTGGACCTCAACCCTATTGAACATGATGAATGTTCTACATGAGAATCCCCACAAGCAGACTACAAAATCTAATGGAACATCTTCCCAGTAGAGTGGAGGTTATTATAACATATAAATGGGGACTAAATGTGAAATGGGCTATTTAAAAACCACATACAAATCTTATGGTCAGGTGTCCGCAAACTTTAGTTTATTTAGAGTGATGAGTATAAAAAAAAAAAAAAAAACAACAACTTGAAATCAACACTGGTGCACCTCAAGGGTGTTGTCTGTCACCTGATCTGTGTAAGGAAGCTGTCTGTTATACCTGAATGATGGAGCGATGTCTTCGTTAAGGCAGCTCAGTAACGCCACATCCTGCAAGGTGATCAGGTATCGGCCTCCCTCTTCTAGATTCTAAAATAATCAATAAGACAATGATTAGGGCTTGTATTCAGTTTGGGTCAGAACACACTTGTCATGTGGACACAATTAGGATACACTCGCTGTTCAGAGAACAATTTAAAATGCGCTTGAATTCACTATTAACTCACTAAAACCTGATCCTGCTTCATGAATAATTATAACAGTGCAACTCACTGGGCAGCCCTGAATGATCTTCTGCACCTCCAGCATTTTCTCCTCCTGGTTGGAACTTTTTTTCAACTGACACAAGAACAGAAAACGAGTTTAGCGTATTTAGTTACATTTATTTTTCAGTGTTTATTTAGAGAAAAAAATGTCTGCAGTGAAGCATATAAAATACTCTATTGCAGGAGTGGACACAGCAAATGCTGGACACATCCCTCCAGAATGCAATGCTCTATTAGTTATACGATGCCGTCGTGAGGAGTTATGGATGGTTAGGGATCTATGATGGTTCTGATGTAGTCTAAGGCTAGAAAGCTGATCTGCTCTTAGTGCAGATGAGGAGGTGACAGAGCTGGGAAGACTTACTGTGGATGGTTCTACTCAAGAACCATGATGATGGATGTGGACTGTAATTAATATGAGCAGCTTGCTACAATGGCTTAGGAACAGATTTGGACTCTGGTAACCTCAACAATTATAACGAATGAGTGTCCAGTGTTGGTGATGAGGATGGGTTCCCTTTTGAATCTAATTCCTGTCATGGTTTCTTCTTCATATCTCAGGGAGTTTTTCTCTCACTACCGCCACCTCTGGCTCGCTCACTCTCGACATTTACATTTACTGTATTTGGCAGATGCCATTATCCAGAGCGACCTACAACTGAGCAGTTGGGGGTTAAGGGCCAAGCAGAGGCAGCTTGGTGGGTCTGGGATTTAAACTTGTGACCTTCTGATCCAGAGTCCAAAACATGTTATCATTGAACATAATCATAAAAATGGATATGTCAGTCCTTCAAGCATAAAATATGGCTTTTTACCTTGTGGATGAAGTTCCTATAACTCCGTAATGTCTTTAAGGCTGAAGAGATGTGTGTGTGATCAGGGTGTTCGGCTGGTGTGTGTAGCATCAAAGAGTGGAGCAAAGTCACATACTCCTCCATCCTCGTGGACGGACTAAGAAACAGTTCCTGTAGACTAGGACACAGAATATGAACATACACCAAGATTGAAGGTGAAGGTGATTGAAGCTGTTCTGGTTCTTTCGAAATTCAGAATTACCTTAACATCCTAGTAGCAAGAGTCCGGTTGTGTCTCTTTATAAAGGCGCGAAATACAGGAAGGGTCTCTTTGCACTGGAGAGCAAGAAGTGATAGTCAGGTATGATACGCAGGTGGTTATTTTAATCAGAAATGTTGCTGTTTTTTGCATTTTTTATGGGAAAGTTCCCCGTCTTCTGTCTCTCTCTGCTACATTATTTAAGTTCTCTTAAATAGTTCTCTGTTTAGTCTTGGGGTTGGGTTTTCCCAGCTAAATGCATAGCCTTCTATTTTCAATTCTATCACTCGGGTGCTAATAGAAAGAAGGCATTTTTAAACTCTTTTCTACCTTATCTATTGTTTTGATAGTAGTGGCGTAGTTGTTGAAAAAATTGGTGTAAGCCCGTAGTTTGCCACAGAATCGGACAAACACACTGCCCACACACTGCAGAGGACTCCATTCCTCCAACCTCTCGGTCAGGTCCTGCAGAAAAACACTGGCATCCACACATCGAATAAAAAACAAGTTTAAATTTATAAGAAAAAAAAAAAAAGATTTGAAAAAGACAAAATCTCCCAAACCTTTTAAGAAAGTTTAATGTCAGACACAAATACACTGTTTTTCCCAAAGTATTGGGACACCTGACTTTTCCCAGCCAAAATCTACACACGCACACTCCAAAATCTAGTGGAACATGTTCCCAGAAGTGTGGAGGTTATTATAACAGGAAATAGGAACTAAATACGGAATGAGATGTTCAAAAGTCACATACAAATCCTCAAACCTTTGACCATATATTGTATAATTTGCAGATAAAACATGCTAGATGTATTTTGTCAGATTGTTATAACCCCTTTTTTCCAGTTACTGAATAACCGGTACAATATAACAGGTCTTTTTAGGCCAGGGGAAACTGGTAGCCCTTCACATTAATGGTACCCAAGAAGTAGCTCTCAGTTTCAAAAAGGCTGGTGACCCCTGCTCTAGGCTTTAGAAGTACCATACTGAAATTATGCACTGAAAAAAAGGTTTTTTTTACGTATTGGCTTCCAGGATGTCCAGCATGGGATTAAAGAGCATCACAAGATTGGCAGAGCTGATTATCGCTCGGTTGGAGTCCAGAGCTGCTCTTAGTGGAACGTAGTAGACACCATGTACAGCCTGCAGCAGACACACGTAAGCTTTCTCGCTGTTCAGAAGCTCCATGACCACGTCGCCACGTCGATCTGCTTCGCCGAACACACTCTACGTGAACAGAGGACAGAGACACTTACGTGTATATGTGTGTCTGTGAAAATTCCAGGATGCTTGATTTTAAGATTAACATTCATTTTTGGGTCCATGCCTAGAAGAATCTTAATTCATTTTCACTGACATACAAACAACTCACATACTTTTGGGACCTTGTGGTTCAAGCTGTGGGATTTTTCCACAGTGCCAGACACACATTTCTTGAGCAGAAATTTCCCCAGGAACTCCAGCGGATTATCCTACAATATAATAATACAATATGACATGACACTACTATAATACTTTAGAACATCAAAAGACAACAAAGAAAGTATTTAGAGAATTGAAAATACTGTATACTACACATAGGGACTCTTAACGTACTGATGTTTCTTTCTGATGTGCCACAAGACCCTCGATTACAGCTTGTATAACTTCTGATTTAAGCTTTAAAACTGGCAGGTTCACATGATCCCAAAGAAACAGACCTGTGGAATTAAAGCAGTGTAATTGTTGTCATATTTGTAATTTTATTTTTGTTAATAATTTTCCATCTGTCATATTACATATTGTTTTATGTGAGGTTTAACATCTTATACATCCCTTGCAGATCACATTCATGTAGCCTTACCGAGTGTGCGCCCCCTTGTCTCGTAACTCAGGAGCTGCAGTTGCGGTTCAAGTTGTTTCCTTAGAACCTGCAGTGTCCGCTCTATCCATTCTGCCTGCCTGCACCACAAAGTCAAGGGGCCTTCATTCAAGTACAGCAACGGGGGGAAATCAACTTTCCCGGACCAGTCACCCAGAACTGCAAAACCGAGAACACGTGTCTTAGTCCTTAACACTTACATAAACACTTAGTCCTTAAAACATAACACATATCCATATAAGTCATTTATAAGTAAGATGTATACATTAATGAATGATAATTTCATCCCTTTAGTCTATTTAAAATTAGAGAATGCAGAATTCTAGAAATCTGAATCTAAATTTGGAATCTCCCCTGAGCAAAAGTGGGACAAACTTCCTGAGATGATATGTAGAAGAACCAGATTCAAAGAAGAACCTATTCTCTTCCCGGCCACCAGACAGTGAGATTAAAAGTAATGCAAAAAGGATGAATTGTGTTGAAGCAGCTTAACTCGTTCCTCAGCTTGTTTCAGGTGCTTACTCACTGTGTTGGTAAGAACCGGTGCAGAATCCTGCAGGTGCCCTGACGCTCAAACCAGTCAGAGTGGACAATTTGCTTATTAGCTCCATCCCTTCAACTAAAAAGAACCATTTTACAATTCATTCCACAATTTTTTTAAATGTAAAACACTGTTTGAAATCCAGTTACAAAAAACTGACCAGAAGAAGCCAAAGGTACAAAAATGTTTAGCTGCCCTGCTTCAGATGCAGGTACAACCCAGCCACTGAGCTTTTCCCAAAATGCCCTCACATCTGGATTTAAGACACTCTTCTCCGTGATGCTCAAGCCTGTGATTAATGGTAAAATAAATCAGGTTTATTCTCAGGAAATTGCCAGTTAAGCAATTAACAATATAAAAATATATATGTTAAACAATGCAACAATAGGCGTTATGTGTCTCTTAGTAAGTTCCTCCCTTTCCAGAAAGGGTTCCTGACACTGTCATGGTTACAAAAGGATCTGATTGTGTACAGCTTAATAGCATATTATCTATCCCATAATAACCTATGACCCAGCATAGTGTTTAATCAACCAATCCTTGATAAATGTAGAGAAAAACATATCTAAACATGAACCAGTGTTGCTTCTGCTTGCAGCAGATTCTCTCTCATGGCTAATTTTATATTCAAATCAGAAATCTCATCTGTTCAGACTTAATGCCACCAGTCACAAGAGACTCGTGTAGCCTCCATGCACAGTAATGAATGTTTTTAAGTTTGTTGAATACACCCAATGGAACAGCGTGTACGTCAGGGTGAACCACCAAATTTGTCAAACCCGCATTCAAGACTTGCTGAACATTCATAATGCCTCAGTTATCTGTTAGACTTTGCCATATACAGTAGCACCTTCTATAAGGTGAATCTCTTCAGGATTTCCTTCAGCTATGATCCCAATACTTTGTACAGCTCTGCCCTGTGTCGCTCGCTCAGCCAGACTGAGAAGAGCCTCTAAAGTCATTCCACTGTAGTCATACACCAATGGCACCACATTGACCAGAGCTCCACAGAGCACCATCTGAAAAAGGATATGACAAAAAGTCAATGTGGATAAAACTATAATATATGCAATATATTCATTATATATTCGTCATCAGTAACTTTTTTTCATCTTGTTCAGGGTGGTGGCAATTAGAACCAATTCAATTTGTGGAGCCGATCCACTTATTTTTTATGATTCTGGAAAAACAAACCTGAAGAAAAAAAAAACTTCTCATAAACCCACATTCCAGTTACCCATGATCAGAATTTAACCAGAGACCTGAAGCTATGAGGCAGTAATGCTACCCTTTACCCTACTGCGCCAATGGACGGTATGTATGATGACTGTAAAAAAAAACCTGTATTCATTTCTGGAGACTTTTTACCTCATAAGCAGGAATTCTGGATGACAGAAGCAGCAAATGGGGTGGATTGTTGCTCTTGACGGAGCTGACGAATGACTTTAAGGGCCCACTGCAAGGTATCGTCGGCATTCAATTTCACGTGCCAAAGAATCTTTTACGGAGAACTGTTCTTTCATTAGTATTACATGCAATTTCAGATTATGTGCAGTAGCATATTATGTGCAATATGTTCTTAGTTCCATTGCACCTTTTTGTAAAGGTAAAAGAATTTCCTTTGGCATTTAAAATTATATCTATACTTCTACGGTATAAAAACTAGGAGAAATAGTGACTCAGTGGTGGGCAGATGCTGTCACCGACCTCATTGTGAAGGTTTTCATTGAGCTTGAAGCAAATGGTGTCTGACCGGTTGAATTCAGCTGAAGTCCCCGCTGTTTCGCGATGAAGACGCTCTCTGATCGGCATTTGTCCTTGAAAATAAGCATATCGCCTGGGTTCACCTGCATGGGCTGTGTACCCAGCAGATTTATAGTACATGCTTGTGCGCTCTTACCCCTAGTTTGACAAGGCTGGTAATACGATTCAGAGGCAGTAGGCTGGATTTCTGTCTGATACTGCTTGCATAAGTTCCTGTGGAGTTGGTTAACCACCCACTCCTGCTCTTCAAATCAGCTTCTGTTGAGAAATGCTTTGGTCACCAATTACCATTGGTACAAAAATGGTGTTTGACCTTTCCAGCATAAACATTTTTTACTATAATAAATCTCTTTAGCTCACTTTTGCGTTCCAAAATCTTCTCGCAGATGGTGCGTCTGATTAGGCATTCTGTTCGTTTCTCGTCCTCCTCTTCTGCTTCAGGCAAAGTTTGGTTCAGAGTACCGTAGATGTCCGCTGCTTCACGTGGGAACAAAACATCCAGGGTGCAAGCACAGGCTACATAGTGCTTTTTCCAAGCACCATACTCGTTGTCAGAGGTTGCATAGGTGAGGAACCATCCCTGTCGTATACACTTTGGAGCCCACAGGCAATCCTAATTAATACGCAGAGGTAGAAAGAGTAATGAAATATCCTACTCAAGTAAAAGTACTGTTAGTTAAATGAGATTTTACTTAAGTACAAGTAAAGTTACAAATCTAAAAATCCAATCATGTAGAAGAAACTAATTTAAAATGTAATCAAACTAAAATGTAGAGTTCCATTTTTTTTTTATTTTTTTTTTTTATTGTAGTTCAAAAAGGACAAAGTGATATAAATCTCAAACTAGGGTTAGGGTCTCCATCTTTCTTTCTAGTGAGCCTGTTCTCCCACCCATCAATCAATCAGTGCAATAGTTTCCAGGGTGCAATTTTTTTTTCCCCTGCATGATTTTTATTTTACATTTTTACTCAGTAACAGAAATGATATAAAATGTAGTACACCACTTCAAACAAAACATAATTAAGTAAAAGCCAAGACTACAAAAACTATTCAATTACAATAACGCAAGTAAATGTAATTTGTTACTTTCCACCTCATTTTAACGACAGAAACCCCTTTTTTGCATTCTTTTATTTGCAATCCTGGATCTGGGTGACATACGGTATATTCACATGCATGTTTTTTGTGTGTTTGCTTGGGTTCCTTCTATGTGCAACTCTGCTCAGTAAATCCAAAATATTTTCTCAAAAACATATATGAATCATTGAATCATACTGAACCATTGAGTGTTTTAGCAAGCAACATATAATAGTCACCTGCTCTGAAAGGAACTTCCAGTACCAGCAGACCTGAGCTGCAGAACACAAGTCCAAAGGGCTCAGGAAGGACAGGATGTACAACGAGAGTATCCGCGGCAGCACAGTGGTAAAGTCCAGTCTTGTAAAAGGAGCAGCTTTAATAAAGTAGTCACTGATGGATCTACGGTAGAAAATTACATATGAAAGGCCGCTTGCCTTTTAGCACCATGATACAAGCCAATTATATATATATACAATCTGGCTAAAAGTGTGTGGACACCTGACCATTACATTAATGCACGCTTGTTTGAGATACCTTCCCAGGACTTCTATAACAGCCTTCACTATTCTGGGATGAACTTCCACTAGACCACTCAGATGAGAAGGACCTGCATGCAATCAGTGTTTCAGTTCATCCCAAAGATAATCAGTAGGGTTAATGTCAGGGCTCTGAGTAGGTCACTTGGGTTCTTCCAGTCCAACCCCAACTGGCAAACCTCAAAGACCTCACTTTGTGTGTAGGTGCATTGACATTGTGTTTGTCATGCTGGAGCACATTTGGGTTCTGCTCTAGTGAATGGAAAGACAATCATGTGTTTCTAGTATTATTGCAACACTTTGGTGGAATGTTGATATATATATATATATATGTGCAGGTGTACTGGTAAAGTGTCCACATACTGAAGTCTGGATCGATTTACTTGAGCTGGGACTTGGAACATCTTCTTAACAACAGCTGAAGCAAATGTTGTCTCTGCCCATCCGTCCATAGGTCAAACCAGTGCAGAATTAGAGTCGCTCTCTCCTGGAAGAGCTGTTCACATTCCAATCACATGCATGTACATCTTAACATGATCTTAACTCTGATATCCAGCTAATATTATAACGTAGGCTTTACAAAAAGAACATGCTGTTTTTATTATTATTATTTGGAGGCAATTCATTTTTATACACTACTCTTCTAGAGCATTCAAGTTTCATCCAACAAATAGACTGTCTGTCTGACTGTCTGTCTGTCTGTCTGTCTGTCTATCTATCTATCTATCGTGCATTTTACCCATGTTTGCCTGTATCTTACTTCTGTCTGTTTGTCCATCCACCCATCCATCAGTCATCTATCTATCTATCTATCTATCGTGCATTTTACCAATGTTTGCCTGTATCTTACTTCTGTCTGTTTGTCCGTCCGTCCGTCAGTTATCTATCTATCAATCTATCTATCTATCTATCTATCTATCTATCTATCTATCTATCTATC